>CM076583.1:853273915-853853354 GCA_034641835.2 Pinus albicaulis
CTGCAATCACTATTTCAACCCTAATATTGAACCCAATATTATAAATCCAAATATCAAACCCAATATTGTAAACCATAATATTAAACTCAATATTATAAACTCAACGTTAAATCCAATATTATAAAGCATAGTATTGAACCAAATATTATAAACCCAACATTAATCTCAATATTATAAAGCTTAATATTGAACTCAATATTATAAACTGAATACAAGTCATATTGAATCATCAAGGGAAAATGTATGTAATAAATCATATTGAATCATCCATTGTAAGTATGTATGTCCCTCTTAAAATAAAAATAAAATATTCTCTAAATAGAAAAATAGAAAAAGAATGATGACTATAATAAAAAAGGAAAAAAAATGTTATTCATCTTTAATTAATTGTCTATATGACCTAATATAATTTTATGTAATGTAATTAAAAATAAAAATAAAAATTATGTGAGTAACATTGATGCAGTTGTAGCTGCAAACTAACTTATATTCGTGGATTGTGGGTTAGGACCCACCTAATCTTCTTATACACAACCAAATTTCAAATTTGGAATTATTAACATACATACGCGAAGCGATCACAACGGATTTATTTATGCAGAGTTTATTAACATACATATATTAGCAAATGAACAACACTTCACTCTATAAACAAATCACCGATATAAATCAACCCATTACCTACACATATGCAGAATAGGAGTCTCGGGTCCCACAATATGTCACCCAATCACATTTCATCTCATTTCGCAATTTTACCAAGCAACCTTGACCGACACCCTTGTGATTCCTCCGATGCGAAAGTGTGATGTCAACCCTACCATCGATCTTCACCGGATCCAACGGCCCTCGTCTCATCGCAAAACACTTGCCCACAACTTCAAAGTTATACCGATAAGAGTTAAACCTTATCATCTGCAATGAGCGTTCATGCGCCAAGTCGACATGTGGCTACTCCTCATTGCATCATAACCTATTCAACATTTTGCATGAACACTTACACGGTGCCCGCTATAATTTGCGAAGTGTGAAACATCGTCTCGTCGTTCACCGTTGATCTATTCTTCTTTCAAATATGTGATCTAATCGCATCTGTCCATTCACCTTCTCACGACTCTTCTCGTGTGTTACACCCGCACTGATCTCCGACGTCCATCCTTAAGCCCTTGATATTGCGATTCTATCCTCACCGTTGGTCCCTCACTTAGAATTCTTCGAAGTGTTCTATTCTTTATTCGGTTGTTCTATACGAAGTTATCAGAAGCTTTGTCTTCTCGTTGAGCCTCATTGTGCCTGCAATTCGATTATATTTCTTCGTCACTCATCCCTCGATCTCTGCCCCAGCTTTTCCTGTGCGAAATTCACAGGAACTGCATCCTCGCACTCAATCTGTCTATGCATTAACAGAAATACAATACGCATATATAATTACATAAATGAAATACTTAACTTTGACACGGAAATAAAAGCAACGAGTTGAAATAGAGAGCCCGATCACAGTCCAAAACACTTGAAATTTATTTATAAATAAAATACACAGAACCGAGCCCTAGGATGGTTGGTTTTTACATTTGTTCCTACTCTCCGTTCAACCCCCTCTCACACCTATTTCCTTCTCGTTCCCTTTTTTTTCTCTATGGAAGGAAGAACCCCAAAATGGTGGATTTGTTTTTGTTTTATGCATTTCCTCAAAATCTCCATATGGTTGAGAAACTGTTATTCAGTCTCATAACAATTTATTCAACTAAATGCCTAACTAATCCTAATCTAAATATTCGTTTAACCTACAGATTACAATGGCTATGTTAGCCCAAACTAACTTTAAACAAAATACTTTAAAATAAAGTCTTCAATTTATTAGGACTGCTAGTCCTCTTCCCAAGCTACAACATGTGACCAACTTGTTGAATTGTTGACTCTGCCTTAATGCTCCTGCATCAAACATATTTAAACCTTATACTTTTCAGAAATATTTTAACATGTCATATCAAAATAAGAATAAAAATTTGGTGAGTAAGATATTTAAACCTTATACTTTTCAAAAATATTTTAACAAGTAATATCAATTTCATATCTCTCTCTATATATATATATATAATTGTTAACAAATATATTTATTGTGGTATAGAATAAAATATTCAATACGAATTATTAATAAAATATTTTAATATGAATTACTATTAATGTATACTTAGAAATATATTAACAACAAAAATACACATGTTATGCAAACTCTATAACATCCAAAATAATTATAAGTTGTTTTTTCACTTTAAAAAAAATTGTACTAGAGTCATGTTAGCTCTGTATTTAAGATAGATCTATGCTGATTCATAAAAAAATAGTGCAGAAACACAACTGAAATTAACAGAAAATACTTAATTACTATGATCATGAAACTAAAACACGATAATAATTATGCAAGCAAAACCGTTTATTCAACTATCATTATTTTCATCACGCTTACATGCCATGTTCGCGTAGTACGATGCATCCGTGTAATTTAATGGCTACCTCAAACGCCTGTTACAATACCCTAAGTTACAGTCTTTACGTTTATAATTATTGGATTGTAACGACATGTTTGCATTGCTTCATCCATATTAGCGTATTAGCGTTAAACGATATGGATATTATGGATTTTAATCGTTTATTTTCAAATTAGTCACTTTCTTTGGCCACAAAAAAATGGTACAATCAAACGCAACTCCGGAAAGCAGTACAAAACACGCAGTTCTGGCGAGAAGGGTTTTTATAAATATGCCGTTTAGAGAGCGATTGTGAATACTTCGTTTGGAAAAGCTAGTCAAAGCCTCTTTTTAAGGGGAACAACATGAAGACTGCGATTATTCCTGTCAACCACGTTTATGACACATTTACCCTAGTACATACAGCCATGCTAATCGTTGAACACCGTTTTGACCGGAGAAAGGGTTTCTCTGTTAACTATTTGAGATCATGCATTTTAATAATATACCAAATAATTTAAGGAGTACCTAAATTAATAGAATTTATAGGGTTTCCCCTAAAATGTCTGATATAATTCTTGGTAAGAGGGTGAATGCCTTGGAAAAAGTCATATCATTGTATCTGATTGTCGCAGATTCGTGAACAAAATTGACAATGGAAAATACCCTAAAAAGGACGTAAGCATCTAACAGGCATGTGACCGTTCGGTAATAAGAATGATGAGGTACTGCCACTGGGAAACCATCAGCAGCATCTTGGTTTGTAGTGAAGTGGTTTCCTGACATGAAAGGGTTCTAACTTCTAAGCCTTGGGAACATGGAAGACCAGACTTTTGACTTACTTTTAAGCCATGTGGTGAAACCCTTTTCCTACTACAGAAAGGACTAAGACACCACGGATAATTACCCAGATCTTTGACTGACTTTTAAGCGATGAGCTGAAAGCCATTTCACACCACAGGAGTGACTAAAATAACACTGATAATTACAGCACCGTAATAGATGGTCAATAATTCAATAATTCTAGTTGTGTATTATGCTTGTGCTTATGTTGACTGCTGATTTCTCGTAATAGAACTAGAACGGACATGGGACGGTGGACCCCGCCATATCCATCTGATTATCAAATATCAATAGACATAAAGAAGCTTATATATTATCAATGTTAAAATATGAACCGTTCTATCTGATTGCCAAATATTCGAAAAATAAACAATCTACCTAAAAATGCCTATATTGTCAATGTTGAAATATGCATAGCGTTATCCGTTTATCAAAATGTTGTTGCCAATGATGTTATTACTTTTTGACACTTACAAAACATCTTACTTGTAACCAAAATGCACATTCATTTTAGATAATTCATTTCATTATTTTCTTTCTATTCATCATAGTTTATATTAGATAATTCATATCATTATTTTCTTTCTCTTCCTCATAGCTCATAACGATTGCAAACACATAGTATGATTTTTATGTGGCATGCATAACAGTGACCTTATTAAAAATTATTACCCTTCAACATAGGAGAGTATAACATAGACACCATACATACACAATAACATTATGATGGCACTTGTAACCATAAGACACAATCATTTTAGATAATTCATTTCATTACTTTCTTTCTCTTCATCATAGTTCATAACGATTGCAAAGACAGTATAATTTTTATGTGGGATGCAAAACAATCACCTTGTTAAAAATGACTACCCTTGAGCGCATGTTAGTATAACATACACACCATACATACATGATAACATTATGATGGCGTTTAAGATGTATGGATAACAGTAAGCTTAAAACATGATTATCCTTGAACACCGAGAATAAACCACTGAAAAGATCACAAATGGAACTATACCATTCATGATAATAAAAGCTTATGAAATTTCTATGACTCTACCTTTGATCTTCATAACAAAACCATTTACTACTCGAAACAGTTATATGTGTCCACAAAGCTCTCACCAGGTATATATTAACCTCGTCTACAATTATAATAGGCAGATTTTTTTTATTTTCTATTTATAAAAAAAACAGGTCAAAAAATACGACTTTAGGCCTTAACCTGCTCATAGGAAATCAAGTTTGTTGGTCGTCTTAACGAGTTATAGGCAATCCAAAACATAAACATCTTGAGTCTATTTCTAACGTCTTCAAGTAGCTAATATCAGGATTTTCACACATAGACATAATAGTAAAGTAAAAGCTATCCGCTAACATTTTTGAAAAACTAAAACAACGATCGTCATATCTCATTTCAACACAGAAAAGAGGTCCCATAAGTCATCCTCTCACTCCACAGGAACTGAGTCTTTCATGCTGGAGCGAGGCATATCAACCTGGTGCATGGATAGCAACTCCTTCTCGATTCTTCTTAAGTGAACATATTCATGGTGCTGTCGAAGGTTCATTTCTTGAATGGACCTGTTGATCTCAGCTAAACTTGTTGAGCTTTAGGGTCACCCCCGACCTCTTGAACATACATTATTGCCTTAACCAGAAGGCATTTGAGCAACCAATATGTTCGAATTGAATGATGGAATAATGAGATTCTCCCGCGAGTATGACCAAGGTGAGTGATGATCTAATTGAGTTCTTCCACATAATTTTCTTCTTCTTCCTCCTGCTTGGCTCTCTAATCCATGGATCAAAGACTTGATATAACATCGTGTCTCCTCAGAATAAGCTTGAAACAAATTCTCCATGGCTTCTTTTCCCGACTTCCTGTCGCGCTTGGTTGGAGGTGTCTTTGGAACTTATTCTGAGGTGTCTCCTCAGAATAAGCTTGAAACAAATTCTCCATGACTTCTTTTCCTGACTTCCTTCCGCGCTTGGCTAGAGGTGTCTTTGGAATGACAACTTATTCCCGACTTCATTTTTCCTTTGTTTCCTTTTTTGCCGAGTTTCCTTTGGCCATTGTTTTTATAGTGTGGTCTTCCAACAATTTTCTCGTCTGGAAGGATTTTCTTGGAAGACCTGTAACATTGCAGAGCATGACAAATTTAGAACATCCCGAATGAATATGAAATCGATAGATAGACCTGGCCAGACTTATTCAATTAGCAATTGGAGACTGCAACTTTGAGAGACTCAGAAATTTCACCGTGATGACATAAATCCTATCCTGGTTAGACCCACAACCCAAGTTAGACCCACACACCAGAGTAGACCTATACTCCAAAGTATTCCCATGCACCTGAGTAAACCCCATGCACCTGAGTAGTCGCATAAGCCACGAGAGGCCCAAAAGCCAGAGACATCACCCAAACTATAACATTACCACCCATATTTCGATTTCCTTCTTTACCTCTGACCCAGGCACCCCTTCCATAAGTACTGACAATATGACACTTAAAGAAAGTAGTTAAAGAATAACATGTGACATCGGCTACATAATTGACTAACTAACAACGCAAAAACATATTTCCACCCTCAACTAACATACCCCTAATGTTAATGGCATTAGAAGCCATAGGGGGTAACTTCCCACATCTGGTGTTGCAAATTGGAGGGCAATAGAGGAATCGAGTACCCAGAATGGCCAACATGTAAATTAAAACAAAGCCATGATGTATCCATGCACAAAGCTGGCAGGTCCATACATATGCATGGTAGAAGCAAACTGAACATGCTCGACATATTATACCCAAACATAGACCAATTGACAACCTTCCTATTTAAACCTACCGGAACTCCTACCAGATCGTGTTGACCCATATGGCATGCATTTTCTTCATTATACATAATATTGCTAGCCATATTCATGCAGCAAATTACACAATAACGAACCAGATAAATGAAATGAAGAAAAACTAGAAGCTTTCTTCACATAGAATGGTATGCAGAAACGTTTTATTGCTATGGCCTATGGAGAATCGGGTACATACCAATTCAATGTTGCAGGTTGCAAAGTCCTCTAGTGTCGTCTTGCTTGTTGAGAGGAATACTGCTCGCAGCAGTAACCAAACATGCAAAAGATGACAAACATGCAGGGAATAATATAATTGCAAGGAATGACCAAAACCTTGTTAATAACCTGCTCCCATCTAACCCGGCGGCGCACATCCCAACTCCTCCCTCACAGCCCAGCTGACTCGTCGGGTTGTTCTGCATTAAGCTTTAATGCGATCATAATTAACCCTTGGTGGAGCCGACCGCACTTCGTCTTAAGCCCTCATACAAATTTCATCGCGTGCCTTTGCTACATACCCATATCCCATCACGGTGACGTGTCTCTCGGAACGAGGTTTTGGTTTCAAGAAAACGGAACGGTACGAAAAACAACATTTTTTACGACTGTTTACGTTTCTTAATCCACTAAACTGGTTTCTCCAAAAACCATCCGTTTCTTGAAAGGGTTTTCTCAGAAACGTTGTTATGGTTCCCTTGCAATGTAGGTTTCCTCCCGATTGGACATGGAGTTGTGCATAGTTTTTGAAGGTGGTTACATGGTCTACGGTTAGAAATTTTGGAAGAGTTTTGGTTTCAATACTGAAACGCCCTTACATTTCTTTATTTTTGTGTCTTCGATTTAAAAGTGGGTTTCGTGTACAGTTCAATTGTATTTAAAAATTAAAAAAAATTTACAAGGTTACTTCATATATATTTTTATAAATTAATAATTAAATCATTTAGTGGAGATGCTTTCTTCTTTGTCTACTGCTTTATTGTATTTAACATTTAAATTTTTTTAGAAAATTATAAATTTAAATTTACAATATTATATTATATAAATTTTTATAAACTAGTAGTTAAATGATTTAGTGAAGATGATTTCTTCATATAAATTTTGATATATATTAAATTACATCTATTTTAACTATATTAATTAATATATTATTTTTTTTATTATAAAAATTAATTTTCTATTATAATAGATTAATGATAAAGTTTTGTAAGTTTACTAGTAATTATCTTTAGATTGTCTTTAAACACTAGTTGTAGTATTTATGGTTTTCAAATTTTTTTTTTTTTTTATATGGAAAATGTCAGGGAGGGGGCTCCTTAGTTCTTTTTTCTTTTTCTTTTTTTTCTTTTTTTCTAAGTATGGTTTATCGGTAACTTATACCAGAATCTTAGCTCTTGCTAAATCATAAGGGCACACGTTCCTTTAACTTGTTGTAGGTGGCAATAATTTGGGACAACCTCTACTTTTAACTCTATTACAGCTCAATCTCCACCATCATATTACCCAACTAAGAAAACTATAGGCCAATATGCCAAATTCTACAATAAACCCCAAATTTCAAATTCACTCAAATCCTATCCCAGAATCTATACAATGTATGCAGGTTCATGTACTCATCTCGAAATTTCTGGGGATCTGACCTTCAAAAACACTCCCACTCTAGGTCCAAAACAAGTGGAAATGAGAAAGCCAAATCAAACTTAATTTTGTGCCAAGGGTTTCTTCATTAATTGTATTTGATCGTATAGAGGCTCAAACATGAAAATGTGAGAATGACCCATGTGAACAACTAATCTATGGGCAACTGCCTATAAACCGTAATTTCCCATAATATTGATAATGAATGATTTATTTTATATTTTTCATTTCTTTTCTCCTCCTCATTTCCTGAATGGGTCAAGAAACCTCCAACCTTCGGAGATTTCGTTTCCTGTTTCTGACCTCGGTGCATAATGTTTACCATCGTTCATATTTAGAAGCAATCCCTATAGTCGATAATTTGTGGTGCTTAATGTTTCCCATAAACATGGCGAGGAATGGTTGCCCTGTCTTATGAAAAATGTAGAGATGTCTCTTTCACTCGTTAACCAATAATGTAGGTTTTATTTCAAGGCAATGTATGAGGATTTGCTCACAGGAATATATATATAGTGGCATAGGGTGATTCCCTTAACACAATACTTCCTCATTTGAAGTTACAATCTTCCGACTGTATTTCCAATCAATCCAATTCTCAATAGACAGGATAGTTTTGGCATTAATTTCCGGTCTATGTTTTATGTTTGACCATTTGAGTATGATTCAATTTCGGGGGTTTTTATAACAGAAACTTCTTTGCTTCCTATGCAGCGAAAAGAGTCGAGGAAGTAGAAGTGTTTGCAAGGTTTCTTTCATCTACTCTTTTTAAAACTTTAGAGTTCTGTCCATCTTTTTGGAAATCGAATGAACTTTTGGCCAGATTTAGCTGAAGAATTGATATCTTCTAACTTCTAGCGTTTGCTTTTGTATTTGTATAGGGTGAATCATTAAGATTTGGTAAAGATTTAGCTGTAATGGCTACAATGTCCTTGCCTACGGGGTTTAGATTTCATCCCACAGATGAAGAACTAGTAGCTTATTATTTAAAAGGTAAAGTTCATGGTTGGAAGATGGAGCTTGAAATTATTCCTGAGGTTGACATCTACAAGTGTGAGCCCTGGGACTTGCCCCGTAAGTTACATGATCTTTGCTATTAATTGCGAATTGTATTGCGAAATGTATAATTGAGATTTCTTACTGCTGCTTGGCCAAATTCAAAGTACTGTAAAAATATTGCTAAATACAATCCCGATGCCCTTACTGTGTAATTCTGGGGGTGGAGAGTGTGTCTTTGACATTTTTTGTTGTGTGCAGAGAAATCCCTTCTGCCTGGAAGAGATCTGGAGTGGTATTTTTTTTGCTCAAGGGACAGGAAGTACCCAAATGGCTCAAGAACAAACCGAGCAACGAAAGCTGGTTACTGGAAAGCTACGGGAAAAGAACGTAAAGTTACCTCTCATATGCGATTAATCGGAATGAAGAAAACTCTCGTGTTTTACACAGGCCGTGCCCCACATGGCTCTCGAACAAACTGGGTTATGCATGAATACCGTCTGGACAACAATGAATGTGAAGCCTCAGCTTCGTTCCAGGTATTTTGAGCTTTTGTTACTTAGAAACTTTTGCCTTTCCTTTCTTGTCAAATTGTCAGTAGACGATCCACGTAAATTATTTGCCTTTGTTCCCACATAGTGATTAAAATAGCGATGGAAATTGTAATTACTCCTGCATGTAGGAGTAGGAGATGGAGATGGAGAGTTAAGTGAAATGAACAGTGTGTGCATTTTAAGTTTTTTTGGATGGCTTGTTATTTTGGGGGTTTCGCTAGTCCAAAAAAGTTAAATACTAGTATGTGCATGTTAAGTTATTTTGACTGGCTTGCTAGTCTAAAGAAAGTTGCATTTCAAGTTATTTTGGATGGCTTGTTATTTTGGGTGGATTGTTAGTCGAAAAAGATTAAATGCTCACTGCGGAAAAGTCAAATTTATAGTATTTCCATGCTGAGTTAATTTGAGTGATTTGTTAGTCAAAAATGTTAAATAAACTCACCAATTTCATTGTAACTAGTCAAGTCAAATCAAGCTTTTTATAATTACTAGAAAAGAGCTGCAACTCATATTCTGTGTTTTCTCCTCTCTTTCTTTCCAACAATATTTTCATCAAAGGCCAGTTAGTGGAGGAGTTTTGGAAAAGCAGTGAAATTATCTAAATAGGAATTAAGTAGCTGAGTCCACAACAAGTACAAGCAGAAATAAAACCAATTATGTAACCATTAAGCGAAATGTAAAAGTTCAAGAAACTGTATTAATTTTTCATGGTGAGAAAGGCTTATGTGATATGTTGCCTGATTGAGAATAATTTCTCTCACGGCCGAAGTATAAAAATACTTTAAACAAATTTTTGACTGAATTTCTATCAAGTTCCTCATTGCACACAGAATATGGTTGCAGGATCTGAGTAGGTTTGATTGGATGTAAAATTCACAGGATGCTTATGCTTTGTGCCGAATTTTCAAGAAAAGTGAGACAGGGCAAAAGATTGGAGAACAATATGGAGAACCAGTTGAGAAATATTTCTCATGTGGCATGAATAATTTGTTTGATAAAAACAGTTTTTATTGGGTGGAAGAACAGTATGAGGAGAAGCTATCACCATTTTCGCATGCGGAGGAGGATCAAACCAATTCAAAAGAATCATCCTCCGAAAATAGAAAAGACATAAATGTGGATGATGGAGCTCTGAATAGGCTTCTATTACTGGATTTTGATAATGTTATCTGCACTTTCAGTTCTTCTAATGAGTCTGCAAATCAGCCGAAGATTTGAGAGACATAGTTTTTGAACTCGGTCGAATGTTTTTAACTATTCCTCTTACACTTTTTTTTATCAATGTAATTCGTCTGCATGTGTGTTTAATCTTATTGACATGTTAATTTCTCCCTGGCTTTTCAGGCTGAGCGTTATGAAAGCTCGTGGCCACCTTTGGATGTTGACAATTTTCCTGAAACTAAAACCTGTCTAAGATTTTCTGACTCAAGAATGGTAAATTATTTTTCTGACACCAGAATGCCAGGCACATATTTAGGTGCCAGGCAAATTCATTGGCCTGTACTCGAAGAAACAGTAACGTTAGAACAACTTTATCGAGATGCAAACAAATCTAGGGAGAATAACTATTCAAATCAATTTATTAATTGTGATATTGAAGATATACAGTATAATGAAGATTTTGTTCAACCGGTGACTTCGTCTTTGGGTGGATCATGTTAAAGTAAGATAAAAACGACAATAAAGGACATGGAGATTTAAGGGTTTATATGGGCTTTTCCTTGTGGAAAAATTCAAATTCTGATGTGAGAGTTTGGCGTCCATGCCAACATATTCTTGTATATGATTTCATTGACACTATGATATACTCTTCTTGTGTAATAGCTACAATTGTTCTTTTTTCTCTGTCTTCATGCACGAAGCAAATAATTCCAAATGTGTAGACTATAAACTACAATCTCCAGGACTCAAAAATACAGCTATTTGGGTTGAACATTATAGTTAAAATGTACTTTTATGATATCCAGCTATGGCTTCATATTATACGCTTATTGTTTTTAAGATTTTCAACTAAGAAAACAGACAGCTACATTGATGCTTCGTCCCAAACGATAGCTTGAATCGTGGCTTGAACAAGGTGATGGAACTTTTTTGTTTCATGATTCGTTCAAAATAACTTCACATGCTTACATATTCTAAATTAAACTTTTCCCAAGATATGAGTTAACTCGAACTCATTGCATTGTTAAAATTTTAAAGACAGAGGAATGTCTTTTCCACAACACATAGAGTTCACACAAAGTTGCGGAAATGAATTTATACCATACACTTGCGGAAAATAAATCATGATAGTCTTCCTATTAATACATAGTGGTGGAGAGGAGAAAATATAATCAAATAATTTTACTCACTGTGAAATAGAGTAAAACATACTATTGTTACTATATGTGAAAATTTCCAGGGATATATGGCAACTAACCAAACTTTATATTATAACTTCAAATTATGAAATACATTCAGATATGGAGGTTGTGGCTCCTTTATGAGAAATAAGACTTCTTACATTCGCACTTCAAATCATGAAATACATTCACATATGGAGGTTGCAGCTCCTTTATGAGTAAAACGAGACTTCTTACATTCACCATGAGGGTTGCTGAATTTACAAACAGTAAAACGTGAAACTTGTTTTCAGAGGCCCACCAAAATTTGCTCCACAATTTTCTCCTTCTTGTCTTTCGAGTCTTACATCCACCGCATTACATTCAACCTATACTTACATGTAAAACCAAAACATATATATCTAACACATTTAATTCATGACACACAAAATTTAAAATAATGGGATGAACAAACATCATTTTCTGAACATCTCGGCATCATTTTCTGAACATCGCGGATGAGTAAATGTTTGCCCATGTGTTTATACTAACCGTTAATAAATTTCAAATTGACTTTTAATTAATTTACTCTCTTGTGAAATGGTAAAATGTACTATGTTCAGAACTTGTCCTTGTCTGCAAACTCAATCCACAACCTGCAAAACATTCACTGAGGTATGGGTGCTTGTCAGTGTATTTAACGTCGTAGTTGAGATTAATTCTCCAACACTCCTCGTTAATCACAACTTCCGCCATTGACCGTTCTCAAACAAGATCTGAAATAAAAAAAATTTCTAGGTGCCAATGCCTTTGTGAATATTTCTGCAAATTGTTCTGCAATGCTCCTCACCATTGCTAATTATTTCTTTTATGAAACAATCTTTAGCACCAATGTGTTGTGTCCTCTTGTGAAAAAAATAATTCTTTGATAGCACAATTGTTGAATTGTTTTTGCAGAAAATAATGGTTGTTCCATCTTGTTCATGACATAAATCCCACAACATCCTTCTCATCCAAAATGCCCGACACGTTGATATTGTTGCAACGACATATTCAGCTTTTTTTGTTGACAATAACACTATTGGCTACTTCTTGGAAGCCTACGAAAATGGTGTTGAGATTCAACAAGAAGATCCTAATGAAAATTATGCACCTACACTAGAATGGTGTTGTGAAACCAGCTCCAAAAATAGAAGAAAAGAGATATCAACGCCTTATAAATAAGCCACTTAGAGGGGGCAACCCTCAATACATTACATAAATGAACAATTCTTGGATGATACAAATGACCAAAACCTCCTTCTATATAGAGGAGTCCATGGGGCCACAATATAATCCTAGTGGAGCCGCAATGTAATCCTAGTTGACCTAACAATAATAATGTAAGGGCACAATAATAACAATATGGGGGTTGCAAGGGTACAACAATAACAATAAGGGGGGCTACACTAACATAATAAGGGATTACACTATTAATATAGGGACTTAACATGCCCCTCTCCTTCAAACAATTGTTGTCCTCAATGCTTGATAATTTTTTTATGCTTCTGTATAAAATTCTCATCCTCCCATGTTGAATCTTCTACAGGAAAGTTCTTCCAATTGCTGAGATACTCTGAAATTGATCATACTTGTCAAGTTCTTGTTTCTGTGACTGCTTCAGAAATTGTTTCGATGTGATTTTGATCTTCCTGTTGTTTCATTAGATATTGCACCAAAGTTAGGTTATCCTTTGAGAGTTGGAGAACTTGTTGTTGATGCTCGTTGTGATATTCCACTAATTTATCATCCATATTAGCTATTATTTGATCCTTCAAACCATCCAACTTAGCCTTCATTTCTTCTTTTAAACCATCTATGTCATCTTCGGTTGCTCTTCATCAGATCGAAATTCGTTGCACTTGGTACCGTAATTTTGATAACTCATACTGCAATTCTTCCTCTTCATGTGTCATAGTATAGATTTTTGAGGGCTTAATGGGTATGGAATTAATTTTTGGAGGCATTATAGAACCCAATATTGATAAAAATTCTAAAATATACCCTTGGAATCACTTCAAACTGCTTTTTCAAACAAACGTTATGCAATTTTAAAAACCAAATACACACATTTTTCTTGATTTTGAGGAGCTCGATATTGAAACTGAATTACCTTTGTGAATTTGAATATTCAATATCTGAAATTTGGTACTGAGGTAGCCCTCTGAGTTCTCTTTAGAATGCCACAGGTCTTACCTAATTTGGATTCTTTAAGACAAAGTTGTGCCCAATCTCCTACGATGACCTAATTATGCACTGGTTCAGTAGAGCGAACTTGTACTACTTACCACGTGTCACTATTTCCTCCTTCAGCTCTGAAATTTATTGACAGGAAACAACAGTTTGTGTACTTACATCCACTTTTTACATAATTCCAATTCGAGGCTCAGAGAGAGAGTTATGAATATTTTCCCACGATCACCTCTTTGAGATAAAATTCGGGAGCCTGTAAAAGACCTAACTTCCATAGACCATATCTTCGAAAATTTTGCGAACCAAGATCTAAAATTTTGCGAAAATTTTCTTCAGGATTTCAGCTTCCAACTCTAAAAATTTTAGCTTCTGAAACTTTGTTGAAAACAAGTTATAGCAAAAATTTCGTGATGACCTGTTTAGGTTAAATTCAGAAGCCTGCAAAAAGACCTAACTTCCATAGATCATATCTCCGAAAAATATTGTGAACCAAGATCTGAAATTTTGCAACACTGTTCCTTGGGATTTCTTCTTCGCACTCTAACAATTTCATCTTCTGAACCTTCGTAGAAAAAAAGTTATAGCGAGAATTTCACGATGACCTGTTTGGAGCAGGAAAACCCAAGAATCCAAAGCTCTGATACCAAATGTTGTGAAATCATCTCCAAAAATAGAAGAAAAGAGATATCAACGCCTTAGAAATAAGCCACTTCGAGGGGGAAACCTCCAATACATTACATAAATGAACCATTCTTGGATGATAGAAATGACCAAAACCTCCTTCTATATATAGGAGTCCAAGGGGCCACAATATAATCCTAGTGGAGCCATAATGTAATCCTAGACGACCTAACAATAATAATGTAAGGGCATAATAATAACAATATGGAGGTTACAGGGGTACAACAATAACAATAAAGGGGGGCTACGCTAACATAATAAGGGACTACACTATTAATATAGGGACTTAACAGATAGAGCCTCAGGCTATTTTTAGGTGGATTTCTATTTGTAGATGCATAAGAAAATTCTATTTATAGATGATGTCTATTTATATATGGATAAGAAAATTATATTTATAGATGAAGTCTATTTATAGATGTATGTGTAAGTTCTATTTATAGATTGCATGTCTATTTATAGATGCCTGTCATATATTATTATTCCTTAATAATAGTTGTACAATAAACAATAATCTATTCTTAATGAGCAGTTGGAAATAGTTAACTGAAGTGGAAAATCAGTTAGCTATAGGAAATTTGAGTTCAGAGGGTTTTTGGTGTGACATGCAAGTGCACTTATTTGTGACTGAGTGATTCGAAGTTGTAACAGAGTTGGAAGTGGAGTTATGAGAGTTGTAAAGTAGTTTAACTCAGTTAAGTGAGTTAAACTCAGTTGTGCTAGTTGTAACTGAAGATACACTAGTGAGATATCAGTGAATTAATTATTAATTATTTCACTATCTTTGGTCTCACAAACAACTAAAAATTTACTACTTTTAACTACATGCATGTCAGAACCAGTGGAGACCCAGTTGAGATGTAGGTGACAGGGACAATTTGACTATGAGTTGTGATATTAGTGGGTGCACACATGCAACCACTCACACATTGGATGTGCCCATGACGATTGTGCAGTTAAGGAAAGTAGTATTCCATTCATCTAAGGATTGCTATCATCAGGGATTGTGTAGTGGAGGTAGGTTGTCTGGAGGCAGTAAATTGGGACATGAATTTGCAAATTTTTGTATGACAGTGTGAGATGATTGTATATTGTACCGAGAGCTCTTGGATTAGAGATTTGAATGAGATTGTTTCATGATCCCTGATAGATACATATTATATGATAGTGGGGTTTTTAGCTTTATGCTTTCCCGGTAAAAACATTTGCATTATGTGTGAATGATCTTTCTTCATGATATTGCAATTGGCGATTGTGTTTTAAATTCCGCAAAGATTTTTGTAGAAGATATTATATATTTGTAGTGGCATATAATTGGTATATCAGGAGAATATAGACAATACATAATTTGTATTAAAATTTCTACATGGTATCAGAGAACAGAGGATTGCAATTTTGAAGTAGGAGTTGATTTTTTTGGTGGAAATAATTCGAATTTGCAGAAAGAATTTCTTGGTGCTACAGTTGAGTTAACATTGAAATGGATTTAAATGGCTTGCGGCTAGAGTATAAAATTGAGGGAAGCTCAAACTACATTTCTTCAAAAGACAAGATGGAGGCGGTGCTCAAAGGTAATGGCTTGAAGGAATTCATTGACAATGATGGTAGTAAGCCCACTTCGAAAAATGTTGCATTACCTGATGCATGGCAAAAGAACGTGGCAAAGGCGAGGAGGATTCTGTTGGAAGGTGTACGAGACCACATTGTCTCAAGCCTTCAGGGGAAATACACAACATATGCTATGTGGAAGGCTTTGACGAATCTTTTCCAAAGCGGAAACGACTATAGGAAATTTGTGCTCAAAGATAAACATAGGAATATCAAGATGGAAAAGGGCGACAACATTCCAAAGTATCTCACGAAGTTTATCCAATGTCAGGATGAATTGGGGATTGTGGGAATAACTATTGCTAATGATGATTTGGTGAGCTTGGCTCTCTTGGGACTTCCTAAGAGTTGGCACAGTTATGAAGACTCTGTCAATGGATGGGAAAAATTGCTAGATTGGGAATGATTGTGGTCGGATCTGGTGCAAGAGGAGTTCAGGAGGAACACCATAGATGGCTCTTCATCAAAGGATGATGATGAAGAGGATTTTTCTTTGGCTGCTAAGGCAAAGAAGGGGAAGGGGAAGAAATTCCATTCTAAATTTGAGTCTAAAGGAAAAAATCTGGATATGTCTAAGGTGAAGTGTTTTCACTGTCACAAACATGGGCATCTCGCTACTAACTTTCCACAGAAGAAGAAGAACAAGAAGGGTGTTGGAGCTGCAGCTGGTGAGGCTCTTGCCTCGAAATTTGAACTTGATTTCTCCTTGATTGCATGCATGGTGTCAAGTGCATTGGGATCAGTGTGGTATTTGGATAGTGGTGCTTCCTTCCACATGACGAGAGATAAGGAGCTTTTCAGTGACTTTGAGGAGAAATATCTCCAAATGCATATAGATATGGGGGACAATGAACGATACAATGCAACTGGCATTGGTTCCATTACCTTTTAGAGGGATTAAGGTAAACCATTTCAATTGAAATATGTTATGCATGTTCCAGGTCTGAAGAAAAACTTGGTCTCAGTTGCAATGTTGGAGGACAGAGGCTATGACGTTGTTTTCAGCGATGAAAAATCTTTCCTGTGACATAAAAAAAATGGGTCAAGCTAAGGGTATAGGTATTCAAGTTAATAATATCTACAAGCTGGAGGTAGATGGTTGCTCCGCCATGATGAGCAAGGAAGAAAAAGTGGTGACCCGGGATGAGGGTGAATTATGGGACAGGAAATTAGTCCATCTTCATCATGGAGCCTTGAAAGTCATGTAGCAAATATCTAATCGACTTCCAATGGGAACAATTGCTCAGTTAGATCAATGCAAGGGTTGCACCATGGGGAAGTATGTAAAGTCCACCTTTCATGAAAAGGAGAATCGTTCTTCGGTGATCCTGGAGAGAGTTCGCACAAACATGTGTGGACCATTCTCGGTTGCTTCAAAAGAAAAACATAATTATTATTTTATTTTCGTTGATGACTTTTCTCGTAAATGCTTGATATTCTTCATGCAGAAGTAGGATCAAACATTCTCAAATTTCTGTGAGTTTAAGGCATTGGTGGAAAAAGTGTCGAGGAAGCAAGTGAAGGTTGTGAGGAGCGATAATGGTGGAGAATACATTTCTAACGAATTCAAAGACTTATGCAGCAAAAAATGAATTCGAAGAGAACTCATAGCGCCTCATAAACCCACAGCAAAATGGGGTCACGAAGAAGAAGGACAGAACAATCGTGGGTGCAACACGAGCAATTTTGCATGATCAGGGCCTACCAATGCATTTGTTGGCAGAAGCATGCAACACTGCAGTTTATGTGAAAAATCGTTGTCCTCATATAGTACTTGGCATGAGTACACCTGAAGAAGCTTTCACTGGTAAGAAACCGAATGTTTCACACTTTAGGATTTTTGGCTCATATTTTTATGTGCATGTGACCAAGAACGTCAGGAAGAAGCTAGAGCCGACTGCTGAATTTGGGATATTTGTGGGGTATATAGAAACACCCCATAGTTATCGTGTGTATTTTCTTAACAACAGGATAACTGTTATGCGACGAGATATAAAAATCGAGAAGTTCAGCTACTTTAGGTTCAATTTTTCGGCCTTAAAGTTTTCCTTGAATTAATGGGAGAAAGCCTTGAGAAATGACACATACTTTAAAGTTAATGGGAGAAAGCCTTGAGAAGTGACACATTATTTAAATTTTTCCTAAGAGTTTATGGGAGAAATGCCACATGTACAGGGTTTGCCTTAAAGTGGTAGTGGTTTATGGATATTAAAATGAAGAACTTCTATTTATATCTATTCCAGAGATTGGCTATAGGGGCATTTACTGCATATGTCACCTTTCAGAAAAGATGAGATCCAAGAGCTACCTAGCCCTTTACTGACTCTGCCTTTAGAAATTGTAGAAGTTAACACTCAACAGACAAACTAAAATAATATGGAAGTTCAAACAACGTAAAATCCTATGGAAGTTCAACAACTTTAGGTTCAATTTTTAGGCCTTAAAGTTTTCCTTGAATTAATGGGAGAAAGCCTTGAGTTTGGGTGATCATATCCTATGGAATTTCAACGACTTTAGGTTCATTTTTTAGGCCTTAAATTTTGCCTTGAATTAATGGGAGAAAACCTTGAGAAATGACACATGCTTTAAAGTTAATGGGAGAAAGCCTTGAGTAATTACACATGGTTCAAAGTTTGCCTAAGATTTCATGGCATAAATGGCACATGTACATGGTTTTCTTTAAAATGATAGTGGTTTATGGATATTAAAATGAAGAACTTCTATTTAGATCTGTTCCAGAGATTGATTGTAGGGGAATTTACTAGATATGTCACCTTTCATAAAAGATGAGATCCATAGGCTACTTGTCTCTTTACAGACTCTGCCTTTAGAACTTGGAGAATTTAACACTAAAAAAACAGAGTAAAATCCTATGGGAGTTCAAACAAACTAAAAATTTCCTATGGAAGTTCAAACAAACTAAAATCCAATGGAAGTTCAAACAAACTAGGTTCAGTTTTTAGGCATTAAATTTTTCCTTGAATTAATGGGAGAAAGCCTTGAGTTTGGGGGATCCTATCCTATGGAAGTTAAGATACTTTAGGTTCAGTTTTTAGCCCTTAAAGTTTTCCTTAAATTAATGGGAGAAAGCCTTGATAAATTTCACTAGCTTTAAAGTTAATGGGAGAAATCCAATGAGACATGATTTAAAGTTTGCCTAAGAGTTTATGGGAGAAATGACACATGTACATGGTTTTCCGTAAAGTGGTAGTGGTTTATGGATATTAAAATGAAGAACTTCTATTTATATATGTTCTAGAGATTGACTGTATGGGCATTTACTAGATATGTTACCTTTCATAAAAGATGAGATCTAGAGGCTACCTAGCCCTTTACAGACTCTGCCTTTAGAACTTGTAGAAGTTAACACTCAACAGACAGACTGAAATCCTATGGAAGTTTAGACAAACTAAAATCCTAGGGAAGTTCAACTAGTTTAGGTTCAGTTTTTTGGACTTAAAGTTTTCCTTCAATTAATGAGAGAAAGCCTTGAGTTTGGGGATCATGTCCTATGGAAGTTTAGCAACTTTAGTTTCATTTTTTAGGCCTTAAAGTTTTCCTTGAATTAATGGGGGAAATATTTGAGAAATGACACATGATTTAAAGTTAATGGGAAAAATCCAATGACATATTCTTTAAAGTTTTCCGTAAGAGTTGATGGGAGAAATGACACATGTATGGCAGAAATGACACATGTACACGATTTGCCTTAAATTGGTTGTGGTTTATGGATATCAAAATGAAGAAGCAATATTTAGATCTGTTCCAGAGATTGACTGTAGGGGCATTTACTGGATATGCCACCTTTCAGAAAAGATGAGATCGAGAGGCTACCTTGCCCTTTACAGACTCTGCCTTTAGAACTTGTAGAAGTTAACACTCAATAGACACACTAAAATCCTATGGAAGTTCAACCACTTTAACTTCATTTTTTAGGCCTTGAAGTTTGCCTTGAATTTATGGGAGAAAGCCTTTAGTTTGTGGGAGAAATAGCATATCCATGGTTTTCCTTAAAGTTTATGGGAGAAATCAAATTTAGAAATGACATGTGTTACAGTTTGCCTTGCCTATAGTTTAAGATAGAAATGACATGTACATATTTTTCCTTATATTATATGGGAGAAAGGACATTTCCTTATAGTTTATGACGGAAATGACATAGAAATGACAAAGGAATGACATAGAAATGACACATGTATGAGAGAAACGACACATGTACATAGTTTGACTTAAAGTGGTAGTGGTTCGCACTTACTTAAACAACTAGTGGTAGTGGTTGATTAAGTTATGTCAAAATTCACACTTTTATGAGTTTCTGGGATAAAGGACATGTGCATGGTTTACAAATTATTTTATGCACTTACTAAAACAACTAGTGGTAGTGGTTGATGAAGTTATGTCAAAAGTCATAGCTTTATGAGTTTGTGGGAGAAATGACATTTACAGTGTAGAAATTTGAATAACTGATATGTTATCCACCGATATTCTCATGATAACACACTATTTTATCTTCATGCACAATACATAATCTCTTCTACCATTGATCATTACATGCGGAAATAAAATCAATTGCATGCGCACATTAAAACCATAAATATTCACACATATGAACACAATATTTCATGGGAAAGCTTAAAGATGAAAACCCCAAATATCTGTATATTATATGTCATAGAGATCATATAACAATCATTGTACAAAGCTCGTCACAAGCTCTCAGCACGACCTCGAATTGCTACACACTAATCAAGCTAGATCTAGCAAAACACATGCTCCAATCTCTGCCACCTGATAGCCAGCCTCTATTACGTAATCAATGTTGTAGAATGGCTCATAAATAACTTGGAACCACCTAGCTTGTACTGCGCAATCCTCATTGTCTTCTCCAATCACTGGTTGTTGCAAACATGCAACTATATAGTCACAACTAATAGTCACACTGCTCTTTCACCTATCTCTTCACTGGTCTCCACTGAAACTGTCCATGCACTGAAGTTAACTCATGTATTATTTAGTTGATTGATGAGTTTATAATTAGTGAATTAATTAATAATTAATTCACACCACTCATCACTATTGTATTAATCAGTTAGACTAAATACAACTAGCTCAACTATGTTTGGATTAGTTAAACTGAACACAACTCCATTAACTCCTCAATCAACTTCACCAAACTCTGTCACATGAGTTCTAACTGAAGTATCCATGCAATAGCTCCACTTAACCGTCAGGAATAGCGTAATTCCTTCTCTCAGCTCCTGTGACACATCTATGCACTTAACTGAAGTGCTCCAACAGAATAAGATAATGTTTATAGTCCAAATATTATTAAGAGCTAATAATATTCGACATATCTATTTTTTGAGAGGCAATCTAAAAATAGATACCACCCAATATGTCTAAAATAGAAGTCCATCTATTTTTCCCGACTTGACCAACCATCCACAAATAGCATTCTGCAACTCATAGAACATGATCCATATGTCTAAAAATAGACTTTGCGCCAAAAATAGCCCGCAGGCCCACTTAGTGAAGGCAAATTCTTTCCACTAAGATCATCATCTTGTTGAAATCTCAACACTCCCTCTCAACAAGATAAGGATTATCTGCCACCCCTATCCTGCCTCTGTGGTATTCTAATTTGCTCCTAGTGAGCACCTTCGTCAAGATATCAACATCCTGATCCTTCGTGGGAATATATGAAAGTAACATGATCTTCCACTGCACACAATCTCTGATATGATGACACCGGTCCATGAAGCCATGCCGCCTCAACTCATCCTCCTATCTGTACCATGATCCATATCCCGATGTGCCTCTGAGATATCTCAATACATGCTTGCCTTCCTTCTAGTAGAGCTTGGTAGGCTTAACCATAGCTTGTGAAAGCTGGTTAACAACATAACATATGTCAGGTCGTGTATTGACCAAATACATAAGCAACCCCACCAACTGTCGATAAACAGTGGCATCCACTACCTCCGCCGAAGTAGCATCCTCCTTCCTCCAACCACCAGGAAGAGGTGTATCAACAGGCTTGGAGCCATGCATGTTGAACTTCTCCAGTATCTCCCGGGCATACTTGCCTTGAGAAACAAACAGTCCATCACTGCGCTGCCAAATTTCCAATCCCAGGAAATAGTGAAGGAGACCCAAGTCCTTCATCTCAAACTCTTTTGCAAGATCTACATAAAGTACAATGATCAACAACTTACCCTCCACCACAATCCGGTATAGGTTTGGATCCCCCTCACTCTTGGAGAATCCAAGTCCAGTGAAATAACTATCTATCAGTGTGTACCAAGCACGAGGTGCTTGTTTCAACCCATACAACGCTCTCTTGAGCCTGCACACATGTGAATCGCTGCTGAAGATCTTGAAACCCTCGGGCTGCTCTATGTACACCTGCTCCTCAGTCATCCCGTTGAGGAACACAGTCTTCACATCCATCCGATGAATGTGCCACCCCATCTGTGCTAAGAGAGCAAGAATCGTCCGTATGGAAGAATACCTTGCGACAGGTGCAAAGGTTTCATCATAATCGATCCCCTCAATCTGTGAGAAGCCTTGGGCAAAAAATCTTTCCCTGTACTTCTCCACACTCCCGTCAGCTGCTTGCTTCACTTTGTAGATCCATCTCAAACCCACCACTGATTTCCCTTCCGGCCTTTGGACAATCTCCCATGCACTATTTCTGACAATCGAATCATGCTCTTCCACCATGGCATCTACCCATGCGAGATCCTCCACAGCTTCCTTGAAAGAGGATGGCTCTGTCACTATACACTTGCTCATAAGAGCCATGTATCCAGTATACCGGTTAGGTGACTGTCTCTGTCGGCGTTGTGATGTAGGTGCTCCTACAACCTTCTCTGCATCTTCAGCCAGTCGCTCAGCTTTTGTAGTGCGCTTCCACCCTCTGATGGTTGGCGCTGCATGAGTGGTCTCTTCCACTCCATGAACCTCCTCTTATGGCTGATCCACATCCCGAGGCTCATCCTTAGGAACTAATAGCTCCTCATATGCATGCAAGTGTGGCTCCCTCTCAAGCGAAAACTTCATGGCTTTCTCCTCATGAAATTTGATATCTCGTCGCACAACAGTCTTGCGACTGTCTGGAAAATACACACGATAGTTGTGGGGTGTATCAGTGTACTCCACAAATATCCCAACCTCTGCAGTCGGCTCTAGCTTCTTCCTAGCATCCTTCGTCACATGAATGTAAATAGGTGAACCAAAAATCCTCAAATGGGAAATATCAAGCCTCTTACCAGAAAACACCTCCTCGGGTGTACTCATGCCAAGTATCCTGTGAGGACAACGGTTCTACACATATATTGTAGTATTGCATGCCTCAACCCACAAGTGTATGGGAAGACCCTGATCATGCAACATCACCTGTGCAGCACCCACGATCGTTTTGTTCTTCCTCTCAGCAACCCCATTATGCTATGGGTTATGAGGTGCTATGAGCTCTCTTCGAATTCGTTCTGTGCTGCAAAATTCCTTGAATTTTCCAGAGATGAATTCACCACCATTGTCACTCCTAAGAGCCTTCACCTGCTTCCCCGATTCTTTCTCAACCAGTGCCTTGAACTCACAGAACTTTGAGTATGTCTCACTCTTCTTCTGCATGAAGAAGATCCAGCACTTACGAGAAAAATCATCAACAAATATCACATAGTACCTGTGCTTTGCTGTCGAAACTTTTGAGAAAGGTCCACACACGTATGTGTGAATTCTCTCAAGGATCGTTGTGGCGCGACTATCCTTCATGTGAAAGGTGGCTTTCACAAATTTTCCTAAGGTACATCCCTTGCACTGATCTGACTGCACAAGTGTACCCTTAGTAAGCCCAGTAGAAATCTAATGCAGTATCTTCAAAGCTCCATGGTGAAGGTGGCCCAATCTCTGGTGCCACAACTCGCCATCATCCCGGCTCACCACTCCTTCTACCTTGCCTACCATTGTTGCGCAACCATCTACCTGCAATTTATTAAGGTTCTTAACTCGAACCCCTATCCTCTGGGTCTCACTAGTTGCCTTACTGCATAGGAAAGCCTTTCCCTCGCTAAAGACAACATCATATCCCTTGTCTTCTAACATCGCCACAGAGATAATATTCTTCTTCAATCCTGGAACACGCATCACTTCCTTTAATACAAAAGGTTTACCAGACTCCCTCTCAAAATAAATGGTACCGATACTGGTCGCATTGTATCTACCATCATCGCCCATCTCGATGTGCACTCCAAGATCTTTCTCATCTAGATCAGTAAATAAATCTCGATCTCCGGTCATGTGAAAAGATGCACCAGTATCAAGAAACCACACTGAACCCATCACACTTGACACCAAGCATGCGATCAACGAAAAATCCAGCTCAAAATGCGAGGCTAAGGCCTCTCCAGCTGCAGATCTAGCAGCCTGCTTATTTTTCTTATTCTCTTGACAACTAGTGGTGTAATATCCGTGTTGTTGACAGTGAAAGCGCTTCACCTTGGACATGTCCTGCTTCTTGCCTTTCACACCGGATTGAGAAGAATGCTTCTTGCTCTTCCCCTTCTTTGCTTTGGAAGCCAAAGCACAATTTCCTTCATTTGAGTTCTTTGATGAAGATACGTCCCTGGTACTTCGCCTTATCTCCTCTTGCACAAGATCCGACCAAAGTCGCTCCCATCCTGGCAATTTCTCCCGACCATTGACAGAGTTCTGATAGGAATTCTAACTCTTCGAAAGCCCAAGGACAACCAAGCTCACCAAGTCCTCATCATCAAAAGTAACCCCCACACTTCCCAGCTCATCCCTGCATTGGACAAACTTCGTGAGGTACTTGGGCATACTGTCGCCTTTCTCCATTTTTATGTTTCTAAGTTTATCCTTGAGCGCCAACTTCCTCTGGTCGCTCTTTCTTTGAAATAAATCTGTCAAAGATTTCCACATAAAGAGTGGAGAAGCCTTACCATGAAGGCTAGATACTATGTGATCCATCACACCTTCCAACAGAATTCTTCGACACTTTGTTGTCTTCTTTTTCCATGCGTCAAGTACGGCAGCATCACTAGAAGTAGGTTTTGGAATTTCTACATCTATGAATTCCTTCAACCCATTGTCATCCAGCACCGCCTCCATCCTGTCCTTCCATGAAATATAATTTGAGCTGCCCTCTAGGGCATACTCCAATCACAATCTGTTGAAAGACATCTCAACTTCGACACCAAGAAAACACTACTGCAAATTTGAATTCCACCAACACAAAACTCAACCGCTTCAATGTTTTGCAATTGCTCCAATGATCAATATCGCTCTGATACCATGTTGAAATTTGAATAACTGATATGTTATCCACTGAGATTCTTGTGATCACACACTATTTTATCTTCATGCACAATACATAATCTCTTCTACCATTGATCACTACATGCGGAAATCAAATCAATTGCATGCGCACATTAAAACCATAAACATTCACACATATGAACATAGTATTTCATGAGAAAGCTTAAAGCTGAAAACCCCAACTATATGTATATTATATGTCATAGAGATCATGTAACAATCAGTGTACAAAGCTCCTCACAAGCTCTCAGCACAACCTCAAATTGCTACACACTAATCAAGTTAGATCTAGAAAAACACATGTAATCTACTTTTTGTTGTGGCACTCTAATGCGTAATCAATCAATGTGAATGGCTCTAGTAGGTCCGAACCACCTGGCTTGTACTGCGCAATCCTCATTGGCTTCTCCAATCACTGGTTGTTGCAAACATGTAACTGTATAGTCACAACTGATAGTTAACCTGCTCTTTCACCTATCTCTGCACTGGTCTCCACTGAAACTGTCCATGCACTGAAGTTAACTGATGTATTCTTTAGTTGATTAATGAGTTTATAATTAGTGAATTAATTAATAATTAATTCACACCACTCTTCACTAGTGTATTAATCAGTTAGACTAAATACAAATAGCTCAACTATGTTTAGATTAGTTAAACTGAACACAACTCCATTAACTCCTCAATCAACTCCACCAAACTCTGTCACATGAGTTCTAACTGAAGTATCCATGCAATAGCTCCACATAACCCTCAGGAATAGCGTAATTCCTTCTGTCAGCTCCTGTGCCACATCTGTGCACTTAACTGAAGTACTCCAAGAGAATAAGATAATGTTTATAGTCCAAATATTATTAAGAGCTAATAATATTCGACATATCTATTTTTAGACTGGCAATCTAAAAATAGATTCCGCCCAATATGTCTAAAAATAGAAGTCCATCTATTTTTCCAACTTGACCAACCATCCACAAATAGTATCTGTCATAAACGTGCATTATTATGAGTAATTTTATTATTCTCCATAATTGACCTTTTAGTGGATTAGAATTTCAAATTATTAAATTAACCATTTAGCAAAGAAAAAAATAGTGATGGCGCTGGAGGCAATTTGGCTCGCACTAGTTTGTAGTGCTACTTGTATATGTATAGGTTGCACCACAACTGGTGCGAACGATATCTGCACCTGTTCCGGGGTGGTACTGAAGGCGCATTGTGTTGTTTTAAAATTTTTTAAAAAGTGTGGTATAGTCGGTTACCCAGCCACATCGTTGACCATGTGGAATAGCGGAAATGTAGTGCGTTGACTTAAATATCTACCCTGGGGCAGGTATTTTTGTCAGTGCACTGCATTCCGCATTTTGATAGGGTCAAGGGTGCGACTTGGTAAAATACCACACCATTGAATATGTAATGATTTCAGGAGGTTGGTGCATTGACATAAATATATGCCTTGGGGCGCAGATTTTAGTCAGTGCACCACAATCCCAACCCCGTCCATAGTCAATGGTGCGCTGAAAATTTTTAGGTGCACCGTGACCGGTGTGCTGAACATTTTCTCGTGCACCACAGTCGGTGAGTGACAAAAAGATATGCACTGGTACCCGTGCTTGCCTGTTTTTTTTTGCCACACCAACTGTTTTTTTTCCTAAGAAAATTATATATGTATCTTCCTAAATACATGTCTGATTTAATAAAAAACTATATTTTATATGTCAATCACTCATAGACATGAAAGGAGAGAAGAGTGGGAAAAACAACAACAATCAGCGAACCATTATAAGGTTTGCTTGTGGGAGGCACGAGAGAGGGAGAGAGATGCGTACCCTCGCCCTATTACAGCAGCTACCCAGGGGCTCCTAAGGGAGGTGAGCCTCCTCAATTTATATGGGGAGGCTACTTTCGTAAAGGGCCATGGTGTGTTTTTGAAACATCTTATCCGCAGGTAGAATGCCTACCTACAGGCTTTCCGGGTTTGTCCTAACCAATGGTACGTGCCCACTGAGGAGGACATATATTTAATTATAGGGCTATCGAGGAGAGGGGTGGATTTTCCCTTGTTACTTGAGGTTCGAGTTGGCTATACAACAAGGATTCAGTTGGTGTACTCCCAGAGATAAATTAGTGTAGATATACTATCTCCTTCAGATTTTCAGGTCTCTGGAGGTCAGTTATGTATTGGTGCATTTGTTAGTGAGGAGGTGAAGTGCCTCTCACTTCTGATTTCGACCATTTCACACAACACCAGTGACGAGAAACACATTAGTTTCTTGCTTCTATATTATGCTTATTCTTTAGTATAGGACCCACGACTTGTCAGGTGGTCTTCCATTTCTTTGTGCCAGTTCTGTACAGCCTTATATAGATGTCATGCTCATGCACAAGGGAGGGTCAACTTCCCTTTTTCTTCAAAGATTTTTTGTTTATTTTTTGAGAGGTTTCCGGAGATGAGGCCTACTTTTTCTCGGTAGCCTCGTAGGCTAATGTTCGAGGCACAGATGCACATGTGGGGGAAAATTATTCCCAAGTGGGGCTAGACTGCATTTCCAGTGAGGATATCACATGATGCACTAGAGTTGCTAGGCTGTGTTGACAAGAATCCCTTCATTATGGTCCCCTGTCCTTATGCAGATTTGGATTGGCGAGGGTGTGCCAACATCCCCTTCACGATGACGAGCCATCAGATGATAGAGGTAATATTATTTTTTTATTTAAATTTATTCTAACATGTTCTTTAACTTGTTTTTATTAAATTGTGTAATGAAATTGTCTAATTATTGTTGTGTACTTGTATATATTTTGCAGACATTGGGTATTTTGATGGCGATACATGCTAGCACCACCACATGATCTAGGTGTGGATCCTGATGATGATCAGGGTGTGCCAGATGTCGAGGATCATTAGGAGGCTAGTGCAGAGAGACTTGGTCCTGTTGGTGTGCTAGTACCACCTTTTGCTAGGTGCGAAAGGCTTGATAGCAGATACATGATGGAGGTGGGCGACTGTTGGACTATATAAATCACTTATTAAATTAATGAACAATACACATTTAATTACCAATCCAAGGACGTCTGTCTATTCCAATGACAATTGCACTGTCTCTGCCGATACACCAACCAGAAGTAATTTTAGAGAAAAGAAATTGTTGGTGAATTAAATGCTGAAAATAAATCACTGATGCAAAAATAAAAGAATCCACAAGATTGAAATCACACTTCAATCGATCTATCTAGCTCACCACACAATAAGTACCCAGCTGGTGTCTTTATTATCATATGTGTAATAGCATATAAAGTATTGAAATTGATGCAGATATATTCTCAGATGAACAACAACAACATCACTCTATTGATACATAGACTGAAATACAATTACATACGCACAACTACTTTAATCACTGCAATCCATAGTAAGAAGGAGGGCCCTTCCTCTCTAGCAGGGTGCAGGTAGAGAAGGAACTTTAACGGAAAATAAATAGAATCACACATGTAGCATAAATAATAGGATAATATGTATTAATATGAACACAATCACAGAGCTAAAACAATGTTGTTCTCTGCTAACCTCTCGACCTCTAGGGTCGAGAACTATATAGTGGTTACATCAGAAAATACAGGGATAGATCAGTCATGAGAATCTTATGATTCTCATGCTGATCGAAATATAACACATATAGCTATAACCACTTCCTAATAAAGTTTTGACTAGAAAATAAAATATTTCAATTGAAATTGCCCTTAAGTTGTTATCCCAAAAATAAAATGCTAAACAACTCCTATAGCTATCCTAATGGAATCACAACTGTAGTGCAATGGCCAGAGGAAAAATCAACAACAATATTGACGATATGAGTAAACGGTACAACTGTATCATCAATTTGTGATCGAGTATGTAATAGGAGAGTGTAACAACAGTTTGTCGGCGGGTATGTAACAACAAGGTGTAACAGCATTGCTTTGCTGTAGCAACACTATCTGAACTACTCATGTGAACTTGGCATTCGGGATCTATGGCGCTAAAAATGACATCTGAAAAGAAAACACAAAGACCATCGATCTTCTCCAAAAATTCACCATCGACTAGTCATAAAAATCTATAATAGATCATAGTAATTGGTGAATTGGGAAGGTAACGAAAGCATGGTGAAACAACACAAGTTAGGGTAAAAGGTAGGAAAAAGGGGGTAAAGATACTTCCATTGGTTATGGTTATGAAGCAAAATAAGAAAGATCAGTGTAGGAAAAATGTAAAAAACTAGCACCCAACATCTCCCCCCAACTGAAATACTTGCATGTCCTCCTAAAAACTCATATCTCATGGGAATATCATCGATGCAGGTCGGTGAGATCATAAGCACCAACTGTGTCTTTGTCTTCAGACCTGTATGCCTCGTTGGCCATCAACTGCCATACCTAGGATTCTAACTCATACTTACTCAATTTGTAGCTGATCTGGTAATCCTCAATGGGGAACCAGATAAAAGGAAACTTGAACTTCAATCCCAGCCACAAAGCACCAAGGGATTGTACAATTTGTGCATAGGCTGGTACATCTGTAGGAGCCACCACCAAATTATGGAATGAGAATGGACCCCCCTTCAATAGCTCAGCACTGCTGGCTTCCGTGTGTTTTAAGCACCCTGTCAAAGATCAAATTTTCATAATTGAGAACTAATTGAGGTAGAAGTTCATAATTCTTCTTCTATAAGTGGAAGCTAGTTCTTTAATCCTAGGGGTACTTAGCATTCTCCTGAATTCTCATCTCAACTCGGTAGCCCATCGTGGTTCTCCCCGAACCCACAATGTTGTCTTCTCCTCATTAGTCTCCATATATTTAATGGCCAGCTACCATTCAATATGATTCTTCATGAAGGAAAAAAAAGCCCTTAATTGAATATCTCCCATACAAGATAATATTGTCACAACCATCTACATACTCACATGTTCACAAATAATGTTGTGTAAGAAAATTCACACTGCAAACTTTGCTCATAAAAATCAGAGGCACGTAAAACATCCAGAAATGAACGAGTGGAAGAACATAAATAAGGTATGTCCTCCATAATGGCTTTCAATTGAAACAAGAAGTAACATTCCCACAAAAAAATAGGATAGGATGGAGAAGGCCCCCTACAACCCAGCAAGTTGAGGGTGAGGTCATGAAGTTTTCTGCTTATCTATGGTGAGGTCTAGAATCTGCTCCTATAATAGCAGCAATTGTTCTTCTTGTTTCTTCAGAGCTTCCTTCTTCTTGTAATTCTCCCACCCTTTCTTCAACTCTTCTTCCATCCATCTTTCATGTAAACTTTCTATTTATCTCTGATGTTCCTTTAGAGAAATCATCCCATCCCAAAGGGAGATTGCTTCATGTTTCCACTTTTGTAGCTCAAACATTAACAGGAGTTTCTCGGAACTCCATCTCGAGATGGGACTCGACGTTCTCCTACATTCAATACCTTGATAAAAAATGGGTGTACCAGCTTCTAATTCATGGGGTTGTTCCACCTCTACTTCTAGTTCTTGTTTAATAACAACCTCTTCGGTGGGTTCTTGTGTGTCAGCCCCTTTTCTTTTACCTAGAGTCGCCTCGGAATCCATTTTTGTTTCTTCTACAATAGGAGTGGCCTCCAAAGGTTCTTGTGGGTCGGCTTCTAGGTATATTATTACAGGAAGCTCTGCTTTAACTGTTGGTTCATGTGTAACAACACTATCATCAACAGGTTATTGCGTAACAACCTCCTGCTGTTTTGTTTCTACTTCCATTGGGCTGATATTTTCTCAACGGGCCTTATATCCCGCTTCTGTTAAGTCTTGAAAACATGTCATGCATATGGACACAAGGATTCCCTTCCCATCAGATAATTTCTGCTTCAATTCCTCTTTTTCCTTTCTTAGATTTTCAATTTCTAAAACCAAGGAATTGGTTTCGTCCTTACCTAATGAGAAAGGTTGCCTTTCTTCTTCTAAAAATTCTGCTTTCATCTGATTCTCGGCTGTAGGCAAAGGTTCTAAAAGTATGCTGACCTTCACTCTTTGCTTTGGTCTTCTTTCCCCAATTTGTTCATCAATAGGTTTCTTCCTAATCCTAACTCCAACAAGCCGAGTCTGGGTCTCCACCTCTGCCTCACTTCCTCCTGAAGTCATGGTCTGTTTCCCTTGGCTTATCCTTGGCCCTTTTCTCTTGAATTCTTCCCAAGTTTTTCCTTATTGGCCTAGGGCATCCAACACGATTAGCTTAATGAGTCTGTGATTAGTTGCGCATGCCTCCGGGTGTGCTGTTTTTTTCACTGTTGCCGCCATATGCTTGATGTTCCCTAGAAAATAGAATGGATGATTAGCTCTTTTTTGGTGCTGAAGGTGTTGAAGCATAGGAAAGTGATATTTGAACACTATCGTTGATCTTCCCTCGCAAGTGGTATATTTTATCAAGCCCAGGGCAACATCTTCCTAAGGATGAGGAAGTGACAATCTATCAATTCCTCTTCCTTTATTCTCCATTTTTTTCCCCTACTAGGAAATCCTCTTTCAAGGAGGGATCATTGATTTTTCTATTAAACCACCTCCACCCCTCTACTGGTAATGTAGTTACCTAGACAATTACCTCTTCAATTACCTCCACTTGCATGCCCCTTACTCAGGTTTGATTATTGTTCAAGTTATGAGCCAATTAAATTGCCACTACCTCGTTTGAGCCTTCAAGCTTCTAGAAAAACTCAACCCATCCGGCATCTCTGAGAATATGGTAAGATTCTGGGAAATTCTACAGGGCATCCATGGAATTCGGCTCATTCCTGACTGCTGCTCCAACCATCTCTGTTGTTTGTTTTTAAATTTGATTCTTAATGTTCAGCTACACTGTAATATCATTGACTTTTTGAATTCACTTCTTTGTTGTTCAGTCCTGCTGTAACATCACTATGTCTCTGAACTAGCTATTGCTCGGTGCCTTTGCTTATCCCAATTGACGAGTTTACAATGAGAATGCAAGGTTTCAATCGAGGAGGTTGATGGAAGGTGATGGATTTCACAAATTTACTAAATCGTACCCTACACTAATATTCATAAATGGCTTATTATGGAAAGTAATGGGATTTAGTACACACGCTCTTTTCCAACCGAATTTGGTCGTCATTAGAAATTCTATTATTGATTAGGTGCATGCAAATTTAATAGATATTTATGATTACGACATTTTTTCAATGATTTGAAGTCATATCCCCTCCCCCACTTTAATGGTGACGGTCGCCCACGCCTATCACAGGAGCATCATTACTTTTCCAATTAATCATCGAATCATAAATGACAATCATTTACCTTTTTAATGACATACCTAAGATGATGTGGAGGGAGACTTGAATTGACGATGTCCTGCTTACAGCGCTCATGTTTTTGTGTTTAGCCAACACGGTTATTTTTGTTTATGGAATGAATCATAAAGAACAATATTCATGGCTTTAAATTATTCTCAAAAAAACATAATAATCAGAAGAAATTGGTACAAAAAAGAAAATTACATGAATACCGTCATCCTATGAAATAGATCAGAAAGGGAAGATGATATTACATGAAGAAGAAGAAAAAACTTACATTAATTCTATATTGCTAATTATGGTCATATATTGTTAATAATTAACTACTTATATTATTATTGTACCCTTGTAACCCCCATTTTGTTATTATTGTGCCCTTAAATTATTATTGTTAGGTCGGCTAGGATTACATTGTGGCCCACTAGGATTACATTATGGCCACATAGACTCCTATATATAGAAAGGAGGTTTTTTAAATTGTATCATCCAAGAATTTTTCATTTATGTAATGTATTGGAGGTTGCCCCCTCGAAGTGGCTCATTTCTAAGGCGTTGATATCTCTTTTCTTCTATTTTTGGAGCTGGTTACACAACATTTGGTATCAGAGCTTTGGATTCTAGGGTTTAGCTGCTCCAAACAGGTCATCGTGGAATTTTTAACGTACTAATTTTTTGTTTCAAGTTTAGGCTAATATTACAAATTGCAAATAAATCCCCTATGAAAGAGAATATTTCTAAAGGTGACAAGTTACCAGTTAAAGCAATATTTTTCGGAGATATCATCCCGTAGAGTTAAGGTCTTTTTCGAGGGCTTTTTGGGTCATTTATGGCATTTACGCTATAATTGTTTTTTTGAAGGGTCAAATCGATTTTAATGGTGCGAAGCTGAAATCCTGAGGAAATTAATCAAAAAATTTCAGAGCTTGGTTCGCAATATTTTTGGAGATATGATCTGTGGAAGGTAGTGCTTTTTCAGGCTCCTGAATTTCATCTCAAATAGGTGATCGTGGGAAAAGTTCAATAACTCTCTCTCTGGGCATCGGATTGGAGTGTCGTAAAATGTGGTCATAAGTACATGGACTTTAGTTTCTTCGCTATCAATTTTAGAGAGAAAGGACGAAACAGTGACACGTGGCAAGTCGTACAAGTTCGCTCTACTGAACCAGTCCAAAATTAGGTCATTGTGGAAGATTGGACACAACTTTGTCTTGGAGAATCCAAATTAGGTCAGACCTATGGCATTCGAAAGATAATTCAAAGGGCTACATTGATACTGAAATTAAAATATTTAAGTGCTACAATCATAGATATTATCCAATTTCAATATCGAGCTCCTCAAAAGCAAGAAAAAGAATATATAGTAGTATTGGGTTCTAAAAGATGCCCCGTAAAAATAATTCAACACCCATTAAGCCTTCAGAAGGCTCTACTATGACTCATGAAGATGAATAATTGCAACATCATCTATCAAAATTACGAGAGCAAGTGTAACAAATTTCACTCTCGCAAAGAGCAACAAAAAATGAAATGGAAGTTTTGAAGAAAGGCATGGAAGTGAAGATGGACGGTTTGAAGAAAGGCATGGAAGCTATGATGGATAGCATGGAAGCTAAGATGGATGGCATGGAAGCTAGCATGGAAGCTAAGATGGATGACATGAAAGACAACATGGAAAACATGAAGAATGATCTCAAAGCAGACATCGAAGGTTTGACAAAGTTGATACAAGAAAGGTTTCCTAATGGTGAAAAGATAGTAGAAGAACCTCATGATGAGAACAAAATAAATGTTAATCGTGATTTCATAAACTCTAATGTTGGCGGGAAGAACCACCATATTCCAAAATGGATATGAGGAAGTTTGATGGAAAGGATCCTGTAACATGGATACTACAGATGGAGCAATATTTTGATCTCCATAATGTGCAAAACACACAAAAGGCACGCATTGCAACTTTACATTTAGAACAAAATACATTTGTATGGTATCGATGGCTTTGCTCCCATAAAAAAATTGTCACTTGGTCAATTTTTACGGAGGAAATGATAGTACATTATGAGGATACAAAGAGCAACACCTTCTTTAGCCAATTGATAAATCTCAAACAAAAGGGTTTAGTGGGGGAGCACATTGAGGACTTCCAAAAATTGAATATAAGGGTAACTAATATTCCAAAGGAACACAGGATCGATCTCTTCATAGGCACTTTAAAGGATAACATCCAACATGAAGTTCGTGTTCTGGAACCGGATTCATTGGAGAAGGCATTCAGGTTGGAAATAAAAGTTGAATGTAAAATAATGGCGACAAGGAAGCCTACCACTCAATTCTATAAAGAAGGAAGTGTTGCTACACCTAGATTTCCACAACCTACAAGGTTGACACCACAACAATTGGAAGAAAAAAGAGCAAAAGGGCTTTGCTATAGTTGTGATAGCAAATACAGTAAAGGTCATAAGTGTGCTAAGAATAAATTATTTTACATAGATTGTGAAGAGGAAGAAGAAAATGAACAAGACGAGGATATACACCAGGAACCAGCCCTAGAAGAGGAAGAAATGAATCCAACCATATCATGTAATGCACTGGCAGGAATTACCACTCCTCAAACTCTCAAGATAGAAGGACAAATCAAGAAGAAAAAGGTAATAGTGTTGATTGATTCAGGTAGCACCCATAATTTTATTCATTGTAAGGTAGCCAAGGAATTAAATTATTTCCTATACCCAGCACCATAATTTCAAGTGATGGTTGCAAATGGAGGAACTATAAATTCCTCTGGAAAATGCCATAATATCAAGCTAACCATGGGGGAATATGTATTGACTAGTCCAATGCTTTCCATTCCTATGGGAGGTGCTGATGTTGTACTAGGAGTACAATGGTTACAATCTTTGGGGACAATAGCTTTTAATTTTCAAGAACTTTTCTTGAATTTTTTTCCAGAAGGAAAGGAAGTCGAATTACGGGGTATTATAGGGAAGCCGGGAAATATAATAAGCTCTAATGTCATGAAAAATCTTCTAAAGAAAGAACAATGAGGCGTAATTGCATAATTATGCTCACTAGAAGTTCCAACATCAAAATCATCTATTTCTGCAGATCTCCAACAAGTCTTGGACAATCATTCCAAGTTGTTTGAAACTCCCAAAGGACTCCCACCTATTCGTGATCATGATCATGCTATTCATTTGATTCCAGGAAGTGTTCCTCCAAACATCAGGCCTTATAGATATCCTTACATCCAAAAGAGTGAAATTGAACGTATGATTGCAGAAATGTTAGAGGCGGGTATAATTCAACCTAGTCAAAGTTCTTTCTCTGCTCCCGTAGTATTGGTACACAAGAAGGATGGATCATGGTGAATGTGTCTGGATTATAGGGAGCTCAATAAGCTCACCATTAAAGATAAATTTCCCATTCCTATGATTGATGAATTATTGGATGAATTACATGGAGAAATTTATTTTACCAAGTTGGATCTTCGTCCATGATATCATCAAATTAGAATGAAGACTGAAGATATTCCAAAAACAACATTTCAAACTCATAAGGGTCATTATGAATTTTTGGTCATGCCTTTTGGCCTTACCAATGCACCTTCTACATTTCAAGGGTTGATGAATTCCATTTTCAAACCCTTAGAAAATTTGTGCTCGTATTTTTCGATGATATACTAATCTATAGCAGGTCTTGGAAGGATCATGTTGAACATGTTGACAGGGTGCTCAAACTATTGCAGGAGAAACAATTATATGCAAAAACATCCATATGTTTCTTTGGAGTACAAGAGGTGGAATATCTGGGTCATATTGTATCTCACGAGGGTGTTAAGGTAGACCCTAACAAAATTAAAGCTATTAAGGAATGGAAAGTCCCCACAACCATAAAGCAGTTGCGAGGATTTCTCGGGTTAACAGGGTATTATAGCAAGTTTGTTAAGAATTATGGGAGAATAACAGCACCTCTAACAACATTATTGAAGAAAGATGCATTTTCATGGACTCCTGAAGCAACTAAGGCCTTTGAACATCTTAAAGAGGCAATGTGCCTAGCACCGGTCTTAGCTACGCCAGACTTCACAAAAACCTTTATCGTGGAATGTGATGCCTCAGGAAATGGAATTGGTGTAGTTTTAATGCAGGAAGGAAGACCCATTGCTTTTGAAAGTCGTCCAATCAAAGGAAAGTATTTACAGAAACCTATTTATGAGAAGGAAATTTTAGCAATATTGCATGCACTAAAGAAATGGCGAACTTACCTAATGGGAAGACACTTCAAGGTAAAAACTGATCATGATAGTCTTAAACACTTTTTGGAACAAAGACTATCATCAGAAGAGCAGCAAAAATGGGTCACAAAGATGTTGGGTTATGATTTTGAAATAATCTACAAAAAAGGAAAGCTTAATGTTGTTGCAGATGCACTCTCAAGAAAGAATGAAGAGGTGGAAGCATTGCTTTGTGCCATTTCTATTATCCAACCAGATTGGATAACTGAAGCAAGAGATGAATGGAAGAAGGACAAAGATGTATGGACACTCATTCAAAAGTTGCAGCAAGATCCTAGTACAACTGATACATTTAGTTGGAAAAATGATTCCTTATGGTACAAAGATCGCTTATATATTTGTAAGAATTCCCAACTAAAACAAAAGATTCTTCTGGAATTGCACACTTCTCCTTTAGGAGGACACTCAGGATTTTTAAAAACTTACCACAGGGTGAAGAAAGATTTTTTTTGGGATGGCCTTAAATCTGATATTCAAAAGTTTGTGGTGGAATTTTTGGTTTTCCAGCAGAATAAAGTGGAAACAATTAAGACCCCGGGACTTCTACAACCTTTATCCATTCCAAGTCAACGTTGGGAGGAGATTTCAAGGGATTTTATCACAGGTTTACCTAAGTCTGAAGGAAAGAGTGTCATCATGGTGGTAGTTGATAGACTTACCAAGTATGCACACTTTTGTGCATTATCTCATCCATTTAAAGCAAGTACAATTGCTACTACATTTATGGACATAATTCAAAAGCTACATGAAATCCCAAGGGTTATTGTGAGCGACAGAGATCCCATTTTTACTGGAAATTTTTGGAGGGAGTTATTTTCTTGTTTGGGTACTAAATTAGCTCATAGCTCATCTTATCATCCTGAATCTGATGGTCAAACTGAGATAGTAAATAAATTTTTGGAAGTATATCTTCGTTTCTTTGTATCTGATAAACAAAGACAATGGGTCAAGTGGTTACCTCTCGCTGAATGGTGGTATAACACTTCCTTCCATACTGCAGCAAAAATGACCCCATTTATGGAACTTTATGGATATCATCCACCATCCATCACATCATATTTAAGGGAAAATTCGAAGGTTCAAGCAGTGGAATATCACACCGAGCATCAGCAAGAAGTTCTCAAACTCTTAAAGGATAACCTGAATTTGGCACAAAATCGAATGAAACAATATGCAGATCAACATCGCAGCGAGGGAAGTTTTGTTGTAGGAGATTGGGTATTTTTACGGCTACAACCATACAAACAAATGTCCCTCAAGAAAGATAAGAAGGATAATAAATTATCGCCAAAGTACTCTGGTCCTTACAAGGTGTTGCAAAAGATTGGTACTATAGCATACAAATTGGAGCTTCCTGCTTCTTCACGAGTGCATCCAGTTTTCCATGTTTCATGCTTAAAGAAGGTTATAGGTGAAAATATTCTAGTTCAAACAATATTTCCAGAACTTGATGAGGAAGGAAAAATCATATTGGAACCTGAAGCGGTCATGGAAACAAGAACTCAACAGCTACGGAATCGATCAATTTTAGAGTATCTCGTCAAGTGGAAGAACTTACCCACTGAAGATTCTACATGGGAGGATGAGAATTTTATACAGAAGCACCCAAATATACTCAAGAGTTGAGGAAAACACTTTTTTGAAGGAGAGGGGCATGTTAGGTCCCTATATTACTAGTATAGTCCCTTATTTTTATTAGTGTAACCCCCTTATTGTTATTATTGTACCCTTGTAACCCCGATTTTGTTATTATTGTGCCCCCAAATTATTATTCTTAGGTTGGTTAGGATTATATTGTGGCCCACTAGGATTACATTTCAAATATTACTGGTTGTATTACTGCGCCCAGGAAAGGGGTTTTCACAGTTAGATTTATTTTTGTTTTTCTTTTATTTTGTTATTTTATTTTTATTTTGTTATTTTATTATTTATTTATTTATTTTTTAAAAATAGGTATAATAGCTTCCACAAAGGTGGTTTTCAACTGCTACACTTATTGGAATTTCAACTTTTAAGGCTACACAGGAAAATGTTCCCCTGTTGTCGTAACATGAAGATCAGAGTGCACGACAATGTTGAAAAATGATTCATTCGAAGAAGGTTGATGATATAACCTTAGACGGTGCCCATTAACCAGTAATGGCACCTTAGCACTGTCAATGGTGACCAATTGTATAGTCCCATTGTCAAATACTATATCCACTTCATAAGGACCTAGCCATCTGGTGCAGAGCTTGCCTTTGAAATATTTGAACCTTTAATCATACAAAAGAGCCCAATATCCTTTCTAGAAATTTGTCTTCTTAATAAACCCATCATTCCATATGGCTCTTTGTTGTTGAATGATTTCTGTCTATTGAATGACAACCAGTTGTTTCTCTTCCAAATCATTAAGCTGGTTCAATTTTTTGAGTCTGTGTTGTACTCAAATCCATATCGACCTGCAATGCTATTCTTAATATATTTATTTCAAATTCTATGGGGAATAAGGGATTCTTACCATACACCAATTGATATGGTGAGAAGCCTATTGTGTTCCTCCATGTTGTCCTGTAAGCCCACAGTACCTTTGGAAGTTTCTCAGCCCAGTTTCTTCGGTGGATGGCTATTGTCTTCCCTCAATGACTTTATTGGTGCTTTATAGTTGACCATTTTCTTGTGGATGATATGGTGTGCTGATTCTGTGATGGATTCCATACTTTTCAACCAAATTCTTGATCAAATGAGATGTGAACTGAGGACCCCCATCTGTCACTATCTCTCTGGGTATCTTGAAGCGAATAAAAATATCTTGAAATAGGAAGTCTGAAATAGCTTTCTCTATTTCTCTAGTTAGTACCCTTGCTTCGACCCATTTTGTGACATAATTGGTGTAGACCAATATGTATGCTTTCTGTTGTGATGAAGAATTAATTATCCCCACAAAGTCTAGGGCTCATTTCTCGAATTTTTCTATTACTATCAGAGGCTGTAATGACATCTTACCTGATTTTAGGGGCCGACCCATCATTTGGAAACTATCACATCCTTTCACAAACTTCTTGGCATATTGGAATATAGTTGGCCAGAAGTACCCTCTTCAGATTACTTTAAGTCCTGTCCTCTTGTCAGTGAAGTGTCCTCCACAAGGTTCCTCACGACAAGCCTTTAGGATCTCAAATACCTCATCTTCTTTAGCACATCGCCTAATCTAAAAATCTAGCCTGGCGTGATAGAGAATGCCTTCTATCCAGGAGTAGGTAGCACTCTATTGTATAATCCCCCTTATTTATTTGGAAGACAATTGGTGTGGGAATTTTCCTGCAACAAGGTAATTGCCTGTATCTGCATAGAATGGTGAGTGAGTAGAGACGAAAAAAGATACACATCTAGAAAAGAATCCTCAGTAGTTGTGCAGTCATGACTTATAGTTAATCTAGAAAGGAAATAAACAACTACATTATCTTTTCCGGGTTTATCTAAAAAATAGTAATATCAAATTCTTGTAACAGCAATAACCATCACGTAACTCTACCATTAGTAACAGTCTTGTTCATTAAAAATCGAATTGCAACATGGTCACTATGTACAAATACTTGGTACGCGGTGATGTAGTGTCGAAATTTGTTGATAGCATGCACTACTGCTAGGAATTCCTTCTCAGTAACAGTGTAGTTGAGTTCTGCTACAGTTAAGTTCTTGCTGATATAATAAATGGCATAAGGCTTCTTATCCTCCAGCTGCCCCAAAACAACACCCACAACCATGTCAGATGCGTCTGTAGCAATATGAAACTATAATTCCGATTTTGGTCCTCGTAAAATAGGTGTTGCTGTTACACAATTCTTCAAATTTAAAAAGGCCTTCTCACACTTTTTTGTCCACACAAATTCCGCATCTTTCATAATTAATGAAAGTAGAGGAGATGCAATCTTTGAAAAATTCTATATAAACCTCCTATAATATCCTTCATGTCCCAAAAAACTAAGTACATTTTTTGGTGTCTTAGGGGTCTGGATTTTCGAGATTACCTCAATTTTTGTAGGATCTACCTTGATTCCATCTGCTGAAATGAAGTATCCCATCAAAATTCCCTCGGTCATCATCATGTGGCATTTTTCCCTACTCTTAGCAACATTAGTTTGTTCACAACGTTCCAAAACTTTTTCCAAGTTAGCTAATGTTGTCTCAAAAGCATCCCCATAGGGTGTAAAATCATCCATAAATATTTCAAGACAATCATTCAAAAGATCAGAAAAAAATACCTAATATTGCCCTTTGAAAGGTTGCTGGTGCATTGTAGAGACCAAAGGGGAGGACCTTGTATGCAAAAGTACCCCATGGAAATCTAAAGGTTGTCTTTTCTTGATCTTCTGGAGCAATATGTATTTGATTATAGCCACTAAACACATCTAGAAATGAATTTTTTTTTCTAGAAAAAGTGTCCAAGACCTGATCAATAAATGGTAAGGGAAAACAATATTTTTAAGTTGCCTTGTTAAGTTCTCTATAGTCGACACGAACCCTCCATTTGCCATTCTTCTTCGGAACTATGACAAGCGGAAACACCCACTGACTGTCAGAAATGGGGTAGATGAAATTAGCATTAAGGAGTTTCTGCAATTCTTCTTTTACTATCTCCTTAAGTGCGGGGTTCATTCAGCGCTGATGTTGTCTAACATGTTTTCAATATTCTTTAAGGTAAATGCGGTGAGTGCATAGGGTAGGATGGAATCCTTTCATATTGGTATAGTCCCACACAAATTCCTTTTTGTATTTCTATAACAAATGTATTAACAATTTGTTTTATTCAGCATTTAGGTTAGGATTAATGTTATTTTCCAAGTTCAATTTCAACGGGACTGCTGATAGTAAGTGGAGTTGTTTTCAAGTGTTCAATAATTACATCATATTCTCCAAAATATCTAATGGAGGCAACAGGGAGTGAATTAATAATAAAACCATTAATGAGATCGTCCTTTGTTTCATCCTTAAAGTATTGTGTTTTTGCAAGCATGGGAAGAGGTAGGGAAATATCAGATTCAGGTTCAAATTCATCCCACTGGGGACTATTCTAATCCATATGAGGTTTTGCAGGGGGATAAATATTTAGGTTCTAAGTGACCTGTCCATCTGAGATCACCATATATCTAGACCTACATCTGATATATGCATCTGCAGTGGCTAGCCATGGTCTTCCCAAGATTAAAGGATGACCCCCCAGATTGGATTTGGTTTGTAAAATGATAATGATAGAAAGATAGTTCCAGGAGGCCACAGTGATAACCACATCTTTAATCATTCCTTCGGGCTTAACACGGGACTTATCTGCTAGTTCAAGCACTGTAGGTGTAGGTCTAAGTCCATGAAGTCCATGAAGAGGTCATTAGTCACGATGTTAATAGCTAACCCTAGATCAATGAAAGTATTGGTTATAGGATGATTTTCAATATGGACAGTCACTGTGGGGTTCCCTTGGTCATTATATTTGGTCAACAAAGGCTGATCAATCATAATATCAGACAATTTTCTCATGACATGGATAGTAGCAGGGTCTTTAGGTTTCCTCCCATGTCTTTGGACGCATAGATCCCTCATTGTTTTAGCATAGATAATCACTTCTTTAAGAGCTTGTAACATCGAAATCTGTACATACAAATTTTGCAGCTCCTTGAGGAATTTGGATTCAGGTTGTACGACCAGCCCAGTTTCAGTTAATCGTTGAGGGTTTGGGGGATTTTGAATGCTAACAGCTGAGTCAACTACCACAGATGTACCAGCCTTACTCATATTTTATGTTTTAGAAACAACATACCTTCCCGAGCTGGCTATTACAGATGTAACAACAGGTGTTGTATGAGTTGTTACATGTTTAACAGCTACCTCAGAATCGTCAATATCCTTCTTGGATGATTCACTTCCTTCGATAATAATGGGAGTGTGTTCATATTTGATTACTTTCCTTGATCGAAGCTAAACCTCATTAAGTCTAATAGGAGTAATAAGATAAGTCTGGAGGGTAACTGGAGTATCCATGCTCTGGGCTACCTTATTATTTGAATTGGGGTTAGGTTGCACAGGTAATTGGGGTCGGACAGAAGGTGTAAGATTTTTAATAGAAGGAAGTTGTAACTGCTGTTGTTCCATTGGTATTAGAGGGGGTACTAGACCTCATACATTTCCTCTCCAGTTTCGACCCCAAGGATTGGGTTGCGATAGAGGATATTTCATTGGTGGAGGAGATGGCCACTAGTTCCATGGTGAAGGAAATTGTGTTGAGGAAGGAATAGGATACTACCATGGATATTGCTGACTATTATAAAAATTATTCCAAGAATAAAAATAAGAAATATATGAAGGATACCTGTCGGTCGTGGCTGCCATGGTCTCTTTGATCCAATAAAATAAGAATATTGAACATCCTCGCTTAATTATTGAAGTACCATATTTAGTCTGGGAAACTCAGGACACTGATTTGTAGAGTGCGCCAACTCACAGATGTTGCATAGGCTGACACTATTCAATCCAAATTCTCTTTCCAAATGTTTCTTTTTACATCCAGGATTGAATATTGCTAAGGCTATTTCAACTTCTACTTGTGCCTTATTTACTTGTACCGTAGTGATCTAGGCAGAGAGAGTGCTTAGGAGGTCAGTTTTAAAATCCTCGAATAAGTTCCCGATCTTTCCTCTAGTTACTCCTCCACTTGTGGACTTCTGTATCTGAAGTGAAGGATCCCGAACTGAAACTCTCCCCTTAACCGATCCTCTTCAGCTACGCAGGAAAAGATTCATTATCTCATCAAACGTTTCTTGCGATATGTCTCCCTTACCTATTATGTTCGTATGTTCCAGAAAATCATCTCTTAAACCTCTTAAGAATATTGGCTTTATAATTTCTGGTTCTAAGTTACTGAACTTAGACCTCTGTAAATTGTAGTGGAATCTCTCCAGATAGTCTTCTAGACTTTCCTCCTCCTTCTATGCAATTTTGAAAATTTCGTCCTTCAAATCCTTGGTTCGGTAGTAGTCTTGATACTTAAAGAGGAAGGCCTTTCTCATGTCCTTCCATGTTCAAATCATTCTAGCACTCGATCTCATGAACCATCTTAATGTTGCTCCTTTCATAGTAACAAGGAATAATTTCAACTTCTGGGCATCTGAAGTATATTCATAAACTCTACACATCACATCGAATTCGAACATAAAGGTATTAGGATCTTCAATAGCCATCCCTTGAAAGGATGGTAGGGATGATAAATGGATGTTCTTCATAGGAGCATCGTCTCGTGTTACCACTATTAGGAATTCAAAAGTAACAGAGCTATCCATTTTGACATTCTCGTCCCCCATGGTTGAGTCTTCCTGATGGGATGAACTAGCCTCAGAGTGAAATGGAGATTGACAAATAGAAGGATCAGGTTGCTCTAGGATCAATTGTTGAACAACACTACCATCGTCCAATTGATGATCAACTGACCATTGTTCCTTAAGTCCCTAGTGATCCCCACTGGTCTCTTCGTGTCCTTCAATTCTCATATCCTGATCAATAATTATCCATTGGTGTTTTGAATCTAGAGTTTTGATATCAGGAGTGGATATGCTATTCGAAGGATGGTGAGGTCCAGACACAAAAGACACCGATGGTCTAGGCCTTGATATAGTAGTTGATTTCTATGGTCTTGTCTTCCTATTATCTCTGTATGACATGTATTGTTCCTTTTCTACCCTTCAAATCAAATCTCCAAAGAATGTTTTCCTTCCCAGATATGCGCTCTTCTTTTTCTTCTTACGATCCGTCTTTCCTGTAGTCAGTAGAGTGGGGGGGTGGTTGTAGATGTTGATGTTGTCCTACTGACACACATGGGCCCTATGCGTATTAATTCATCCTATAATTGTGTCAGTTTCTATAGCAGTAAGCCCGCCTAAGCTTGTTAGAGGGATGTGCAGGTTCTTACCTCTCGTCTTATCGCCCAACGACTATATCGCTGAAGGCACCATTAAAAAAAGCCCTAAATTCAATTCCTAAATGTCCCAACAAGACATTGGTGAGCTCGATCAAGCCTGTTAGAGCGCTACGCAGGTTCTTACCTCTCGTCTTACTGCCCAACAATTGTGTTTCTAGAGACACTCTATGAAAACACATGGAAATTTCACTTCTAACAAACAACTCTGATTGATTACATTGTCACTTCCATCCCCGGCAACGACGCCAAAATGTTGGACTATATAAATCACTTATTAAATGACTAAACAACACACATTTAATTATCAGTCCAGGGACATCTGTTTATTCCAATGACAGTTGCATTGTCTCTGCCAATACACCAACCGGAAGTAATTTCAGAGAAAAGAAATTGTTGCTGAAGTAAATTCCAGAAACAAATCACTCATTCAGAAATAAAAAAATCCACGAGATTAAAATCACACTTCAATCGATCTGTCTAGCTCGCCACACAATAAGTGCCTAGATGGTGTCTATATTATCATATGTGTAACAACATATAAACTATTGAAGTTGAAGTAGATATATTCTCAGCTGAACAGTAGCAACAACACTCTATTGATACATAAACTGAAATATAATTACATACACACAACTACTTTAATCACTGCAATCTGTGCTAAGAAGGATGGCCTTTCCCCCCTAGCAGGGTGAAGGTAGAGAAGAAACTTTAATGGAAACTAAACATAATCACGCATGTAGCAGTAATAACAGGATAATCTCTATTAAACTGAACACAATTACAAAACCAAAACAATGTTGTTCTCCGCTAACCTCTCGACCTCTAGGACCAAGAACAATGTAGTGGTTACATCAGAAAATCCAGGGATAGATTAGTCATGAGAATCTTACAATTCTCATGCTAATCAAAATAGAACACATATAGTTATAACCACTTCATAATAAAGTTATGACTAGAAAATAAAACATTACAATCAAAACTGCCCTTAGGTTGTTATCCCAAAAATAAAATGCTAAACAACTCCTACAACTATCATAATGGAATCATAGTTGTAGTGCAATGGCGAGAGGACAAATCAGCAACAATATTGACGAGATTAGTCAATGGTACAACTGTATCAGCAATTCGCTAATGAGTTTGTAACAAAAAAGTGTAACATCAGTTTGTTGGTGGGTCTGTAACAGCAAGGTGAAACAACATCGCTTTGCTATAATAGCACTATCTGAACTGCTCCTGTGAACTTCATGTTCGAGATCTTCGGTGCTATAAATGACATCTGAAAAGAAAACACAAAGACCATCGACATTCTCCAAACATTCACCATCAATTAGCCATAAAAAGGTATAATAGATCATAATAATTGGTGAATTAGAAAAGTAATGAAAGCAAGGTGAAACAACACAAGTTAGGGTAAAAAGGTAGGAAAAAGGGGGTAAAGATACTCCCATTGGTTATGTTTATGAAGAAAAATAAGCAAGATAAGTGTAGGAAAAATGTACAAAACTAGCACCCAACAACGACCAAATCACTGCATTGATTGTTGAGGTGGGCATCAGGCCCGCTATTATGAGAGACATACAGGCCAATGGTAGACTGTTACATATGTGGAGAGGCATGTCGCGTGACATGTACAACTTGATGCAGCATGTCGTAGGACTTATGACCTTAGTTATGTAGCTAAGGAGGACTGTTGGATGTTATAGGCATGGTCGAGACAGAGCACGTGATCCACAATCCGCGAGCAGCGACGCATCATCTGATGATCATTCACCTCGCGCTGCGCCAGATGAGTAGCCTCCACTAGCATCGAGCAACAGTCATCATAGAGAGCAGGATGGACCATCGACCATGTCGATTCATGACGATGAGCAGCCAATAGTTGACCCATATCAACAAGCACGCGATGATCAACATGTATCTGAGCTTGTCGAGGCTGCACCATTGACTGAGCAGGCTTCGACTAGTACTGTTATTGATGATGTACCACCAGCTGATCCATGAAATTTATATTACAGTTGTATATTTTTTACATTATTCAATTATATATATATATATATATATATATATATATATATATATATATATATATATATATATATATATATATATATATATATATATATATATATATATGGTCCATGTATTTTATGTTCATGCTGCAGTTGTACTTAATTTACATGTTGGTGATCATCATTGTATGTATATTGTTAGGTCATGTTAGATATGTTCATTTAATGTGTAGCTTGCAGAGAGATGTGTATGTGATAACAGTTATTTCACATGGGATGTATATTTGATGTTTCTGTTGTGATGATGTTATACAATGTTAATTTTGTTTTGTTAGATGATCATGATCACGATGATGTTAGTGAATTTGAATGTGTTCTTTAGTCTAATATGATGTTTGTATGATGTTTATCACGATCATGATGTTTATTAATTAATTTAATACTAAATGACCATGATATTTATTAAATATTATATCGTGATTGTAATTGAATTTTTAATTTTAATTGCATGTAAAATTGCAAAATTGTATTTGTATTTGTAATTGTAATTTTAACGGTAATTGTATGTAAAATATTTGTAAAATTTTAATTGTAATTGTAATATTTAATTTATTGTGAAATTATTGTAATTATAATTTTAATTTTAATTGTAATTATATATATGACAAATTGTAAAATTGTAATTGTATGTAAAATTCTAAAATTGTAATTGTATGTAAAATATTTGTAAAATTTTAATTTTAATTGTAATATTTAACTTATTGTGAAATGATTGTAATTGTAATTTTAATTGTAATTGTATATATGTAAAATTGTAAAATTGTAATGGTATATATGTAAATTTATAAATTTGTAATTGTAATTGTAAATTTTATGTAAAATTCGAAAATTGTAATTGTAATTGTATGTAAAATTCTAAAATTGTAATTGTAATTCCAATTGTAATTGTATGTGAAATTGTAAAATTGTAATTGTAATTCTAATTGTAATTATAATTATAATTGTAATTGTATGTAAGATATTTGTAAAATTTTAATTGTATTAATGTGAAATTATTTTATTAAAATTTGTAAATTTGTAAAATTTTAAATAATTGTAAAAAAATAAATCTAGGATAATATGAATTTTTGTAACATAATAAAGCTTAGAAAATAATGCAAATATATTCATGTACTTTAGAATTATCATTATTTTATTATGATCTTACATAAAAAAAAGAACTTTATATAGTACACAATTTTTATTGAGATCAACATAATTGCAAATTATCAACTGAAATATTGATTTTAACATTAATTCAAAATACATATTATAATGTTTTGAAAAAAAGAGTCTTATAAGGTATAAGGTAATTAAGTCCTCTTCTTTATAAAAACCCATCTTGAAAAGTATAAATATTGATGCTCGATAACACATGTACCATTTCAGATGTACTAATTCCATTGAACAAATTTTAGAAGAATTCAAATATATTACCATTGCATTGCCTCTTATGGATGTTAATTCCATGAACATATTTTAGAAAAATTCGAGTGTCAAGAATGAAATACACAAAATAAATAAATAAATCATTCTTGGACTATTTTTAATTTTATTAAAAGGTTTTTGAGATTTTTTGTGGGGTTTATGGGTTCATGGGATAGTAGACAGTACCGACCCTGCCGTATTGGTGTTTCATTTGTATTTTTCCTAGCAAGAATACGACAAAATCTTGTAGCTATGCATTTAACAAAGAACCCATATATTTTGAGAATATGATTGAAGACTGTTGTCATATACTTGAGCACTATTCCATTTCTTCACCATATTAGCACAAAATAGAAAGAATAGATTTCTTTCACCATAATAACACACAAATTTCAAAAAATAAAACACTCCATTCTGTGTTTCAAGGAATTTTACGCAAATCATAGGAATTTCTGTGTAGTTTTATCCATATTCTGTAATTTAATGAGGGTTGGAGGGACCTTATAATCTTGTATATGTTAGTAACTGCACCCTTCGGTAGAACCAAAGAAAATCCAGGCATATTCCTCAGTGAAGTAGACTGGCCATAATCAATTCCTTCGACACCTCAACAGAAGAAATATATATGCATCTCAAAAATAGATATGCATGTCAGAGGCTCCTGTTGGCACCTTTTCTTGTTGCAGGTTGTGTAAAGGGTCAAGTTTGTTTGTTTGTTTTTTTTTTTTTTTCTCTGAAAGAAGAAGAGGTGTAGTTTTGAAAAGAAATGGCCCAAAGCTTTTCACAACAAAATGTACATTTTCAACATGTCTAAAAACCAAGATATCTCCAACTTCAATCAACTGCTCAGAAGAAAATCTTTCCTAACCATTTGTTAAAACTGCCCACGTCTTAGCATAGCACAGGTTCACATGCCACAATTGTCCACTTGGGCCCTGTAGTATTGCATCTTCACATGCCCCACATTGCATTCTCTCCTCATAATCAGTGGGGACCTCCTGCAATAAACAAAATGCATTGGAATAATAGTTTTTTCCATAAAACATTTATCCAATTCTAATTTCAATTCTGAAGAATAAACAAAATTATAATTCTCAATTTCTATGGTTGGAGTTCACTAAAATTTGGTGTACAAACCTAAAAGTAATTGTGGCGCCTTGACCGCAAATCGGTGCTACTGCACATATAACTGCATTGGTGTGTTTTAGTTACTACGCACCTGTGTCGTGTTACCAATGGATGCACCGATGTAGTGCTATTAAGTGACGCACTGGTGATGAATAACCGCAAATAAAAAAAAAACAAAACTCTATTTTCTTTAAGTGAAAAAAAAGCAGTAAATTGAAAAATGGGTGGCAAAATATTTTCAAAAATCTAATTTCATAAAATATTTCCTTAAATACTAAACACTTTTAGTTATTTCACTTTTAAAAAAAATAGCCAGAGAGTTGCAAGAGAGATACTTGGAGCAAGAGAGCGTGAGAGCACTATGGAGCGGTGAAATACATTCGAAAACAAGAATTCAGACAATCAGAATTCCAAAACTCTAGTGATTCAAACCCTGTAGCAGAGAATTTCAAATGATCTCGTGATTAAATTTGACTTCTTCTTTACTTTTTCTATAGTTTTTTTATTAATTAAGAAAAATATTAAATTTTTTTTTTCATTTTCAGAAACAAAACAAAACAAAAAATCCATTTTTACCCTAAACCCTTCATTCTTTTTTATTCTGCCATTTCTTCTCACTGTTTTTGTGATTTCAGAATTAGGGCTTTTCATTTTAGATTGACATCCAACCCACGGGATGAATTACATAGTCGGATCCCAATCCATGTTGGACATTGCGTGAATATTTGAAAAAAAGTTTTTTTTTTTAATTGGTGCGCCCTGCATAACCTAGCGAGTCAGTGCATTGTATTATCCAAGCGCACCGCGAAATTACGGTGTAATAAAAAATTAAATTTTTTTTTTTTTTTTAATCATTGCACCATTTGTAAAATAGGGCATCGGTGCACTATTTCATTATGGTGCACTGCGAATGTGCTCTATCCCAAAAAATGGTTTTATTGTGTTAATCGGTTCACCATGTAACATATAACGCACCAAACTAGGTCTCTTAGTTGACAAAGAGCACCGTATTGTGGTCCCTTGTTTATGTGGGGCGTTTATGCTAGAAAAACTAACAATGGACGATTTTTATTATTTTCTCTACGTTAATGGGTGCGGTGGTTAACATGTAATGTATCAGTGCTCATTGTTGACATAGAGCACCATACAATCTATTATATTGTTTTTGCGGTGAATTTATAATACCCCCATGTGCCGACATTGATGCGTACAACATGAATGGCGCACAGGTTTCTTGAGTTTTGTTTTTACCTGAAAAGATAACAATTTATTTATAAATATATTAATGAATGATATGGTATAGGTTTTAGATTGATAAATAAATTCCTGAAAAGAGATCAAGTAACAAAAATACTAATAACACATCATGAAAAGAAAAAAAAAAGGCAAGTTCTTTGTAAATTCTTTACAAAAAATATTATTTTTGAACTATATGTAAGTTTAAATAATATGTATTGTTTACTGTGTATCATGCAGAGCAACAAAATGATGAATCTCGATAAGATTATTTATGATCTAGGACCAGAAGAACATAAAAGCTTGATGGAAAAATTGCAAATGGATGAATCAGGTGAATGAAAAAAATACCATTGATCCAATATGAGTTTCTTTTTTTAATTTTCATTAATAATATACTTAAAATTATTAGATAACATGTGTCAAACAATCTATTAATTCACATATGTTAAACGTTCTACAGGGACCGAAAAATCAGAAAAGGAATGGTTTTCTAAGAAAAGAAAAAAAATAGAACATGAAAATGAAAACGAATTGCTCAGCTCATCTGGAGTGGTGCTGGAGGTTAAGGAAAGGGGGAAATTTTTTTACAAAAGTTTGAAGGATCTAGTGGAACAAATGTATAGACATTCCTTCCACTTACAATAAGAAAATCAATCCAATGATTCCAAGAACCAAATTTTATCTAAACTACAAGAAAAGTTTCCAGAGAATTGGTCAATGAGACATGTTAGAATTTTAATAGCAAAAATGTACAACAACAAAAAGAAGGAATGAAAAAGTAATATTTTTTAAATTTGTGTCTAAAATTATTTATAAATATCACTTTTGTTATATTTACTTTTCATATATCAATATAAAAATTAAATAGTTTATTGTCATGTTAAATTTTCAGGAAGATTATGAAAATCTCAAAAATGAACGAGCTGATATGACAAATATGCCTGTAGGAATGTCGAAAAAGGTGTACACGTAGATGGTCAAAGGAGTGGACAAAATTGCATTGTAGGAGGAGTCATCTCAACAACAATGTGCTTCATATGTAATATGTAATCATTGAATTTTTCGATCATTAGGTACAATAAATAAACAATTTAGCATCAAATATTAATTTTCAAGTATTTTCTTGTAGAAAAGAAAAGAAAATGAAACCCATTCAGCACATAAAATAAGACGACAGGAAAGAAAAGGGTTGATATATAAGTTTGTGAGTAATTGTTACTTCCTTATAACAAATTAACTAGATTTCATTTTTGTATATTTTAAGTTATTTACAAAAATCATTATTGAATGTCTTCAAACAGGTGCTAACATACAAGGAAGAACCATCCGAAATATTGATTGAAATTGGGTTAAATATTGGTTGTGAGTATATGTTGGCATATCAGAAATTAATTGTGTAATTTGTAAGCATCTATCGATCTTTTTTTACTTAACTCTGTCTATAATTAATAGAACAAAAAAATCTTTTATATTAAATATATTATTTGTTATGGGGTATAAAACTTGCAAGAAATAAAGTATGGAACTGCTCCAACAGATGAAATCTTTAAAGATGGCATGGCACATGGTTTTGAAAGAATGTGCATAGTTTATGAGTCAATTGTTTCTATGGTACGTCATTTCTTTTCAATTTACATTGATGTATATTATTTAATATTGAAATTTTCATTATTCTCACCAATGTATATACACTCATTACAGTTTATTTTTATGTTTGTAGATGGAAGGTGAAGAAGAAGAAAATAATCAACACCATGAACAAAACATTTCTGAAAATAACCCAAGTCATGGAAGTAGCTCTAGCAGTGACAACAATTCAAGCGAAGAATAATGATCCCTACGTTTGGATATCAAAGCAAGGCGTTGTATTTTTTGAAATATTTGTCTATGAAATCGGACATTTTGTTTTATGTAATAGACATAGTGTCCCAATTGAAAGACAAAGGGATACCAATAAATATCCCATTTTGTATGACAAAGACTGTCTTATATATATATATATATATATATATATATATATATATATATATATATATATATATATATGTGTGTGTGTGTGTGTGTGTGTTTTAATTTATTCCATTGCATTCTGCATTGTCGCTGTGAAATGTAACACCACTAATTAAATTTATGGATGATTAAATATTATAATGAAGAGATGTGAAATTTGATGATATGATATAACATATTAATCCAAACATCAGATTCAAATGCACCAATAAAAATTTAATTCATATGAATATTTTTATAAGATATATATGTGTCCACTTTTGATGAATAATGCATTTTAAAAAATCACAATAGTTATGATATGATATAAAAAATTAATCCAAACATCACATTCAAATGAATTAATAAAAAATTAATTAATATGAATATTGTTATAAGATGTGTCGACTTTTGATGAATAATGAATTTTAAAAAATCACAATAATTGCATTGTCATAGGTCGATGTTTCTAAAAAGTAAAAAATGAACATTGGTGCGTGTCAGTTACTATACATTGGTGTGTTTGTATGTTGCAGCGCACTGATGCATTTCTACGACCTATGGGCACCGCACAAATACAAAAACCAATTAAAAATCTTGGTGCGTTTGTGCGATACTGTGCACAGGTGCATTTATGTGAGACTACGCACCGGTGCATTTGTACGACCTATGGGCATCACACAAATACCAATACCAATTATAAATCTCGGTGAGTTTGTCTAATACGGCGCATCGATGTGTTTCGATAATTCTACGTACTGGTGCATTGAGACGACATATGGGCAATGCACAAATCCCAAGACCAATTAGAACGACCCCATGCGTTGTATCACTAACACTGTGCGCGGTGTGGTTTTATACCTTGACGTCCTGATGCATATACCTTCGACCGCCCCGGGCCACCTTCTAGATGATACACACTGGTGCGTTGAAACCTTAGTAGTGCACCGATGAAAGAAACATTCGTAATAACCTCCATCCGCTCAGGTTTTTTATTTGTGTTGAATTTCTATTAAAAGCTCCGCCAAAACCTTCGTAACCATAAACAGATGTTGTAGCAAATATTTTTTTGACAATTTTGGCCAATTTTATAACACTAAAAACCTCCTTTATAACCTCCACTAGAGGGTCTTTTCCTTGTAGTTATTTTGAAGGTCTAATCTATGCAAACATTTGAGGATATTGCATACAGCTAACAACAATCAAATAGCATTGTTTGGGTAGGTAATTTTGATGTGCTAATACATTTCTAAAAAGAAAATTGTATAGAAAATGTAATAGAGCTAGACCTATAGCTTGGAGCAATATTTTAAAGGAAAATTTAGAAGAAATGCACGACATGCATGATGAATTATTGGAATATCTAATATTCTTAATCCATCGTGAGATGATTGATCTGATCGTATGTATGATAAGCTATACTAGTCCAGAAAATCAACAATCAGCTTGAAATGCAATAGAAAATTTCGGGTAGATTGAGAAATCCCTAATGCTTCTTCTGTTTCCTAGTATTGGCATTTGAGCATACTATTTGTTGTTTATATATTAATGTTGGTCTTTTTTTTTCACAATATTTTAGTTGTGTTTCATATAAAATTAGGATTCAATACATATAAAGCAAAAATAAATAATCATGAACTGTTAAGGTCTGTATATGGTTGAGCAGAAATGAAACCCTATATCCAAGGCCCCATAAGAAATATAACTACCTTTCCAAAACATTTATCTTGTGGGGCTATGGAAAATGTCAAAAATAATGGATATCATTCTGGTCAGTTGCTACATATCTGGATTTTGAACTCTCTTTTCTATTTTTGGAGCTCTCTTTTGAAGCATACTAGCAGTTGTTTATATATTAATGTTGGCCTTTGTTTCTAACAACATTTTAGTTGTGTTTCATATAACATTAGGATTCAATACATATCAAGAAAAAATAAATTATCATGAACTGTTAAGGTTTGTGTATGGCTGAGACAAAGTGAAACCCTATATCCAAGGGCTCATAAGAAGTAAAACTAATTTTCCAGAACATTTATCCTGTGGGGCTGTGGAAAATGTCAAAAAGAATGGATGCCATTCTGGTCAGTTGCTACATATATGGAATATGAACTGCAAAAAGACTAAATTCAATTTCTTTATCTGTATCCTCAATTTTTGGAAAATTATGAAGTTCTTCCATCAAGCCCTGATCATTGTTGAAGTATGTGCCTGGATTTTTAGGTCTGAAGACGCTTTTTGTTAACATATGTACATATCAAGAACAAATACATTATCATGAACTGTTAAGGTCTGTGTATGGCTGAGCATAAGTGAAACCCTATATCCAAGGCCCCATAAGAAATAAAACTAATTTTCCATAACATATATCATGTGGGGCAGTGGAAAATGTCAAAGAGAATGGATGTCATTCTAGTCAGTTGCTACATATTTGGATGTTGAACTGTAACCTTTTCTTGAGTTTCATTTTTTTTCTAATTGTTTTTAGATTTTGGGTGTGTGCAGGTATTTGGAAGCATTACTCTCCAATGATCATGAAAAATCAAAACAATCAATGACAGATTGGCACAATCGATTAATAGAGAAACAAGATACTTCATATTAAAGCATTTACCTAGTCCTCACTTTCAATATTAATTTCTCTCCCCAACCAGGCAGCGCAGTGGCTCCAAACATTTGGTATAACTATTAATATTGGAAATATTTTGTTTAGCTATTTAAGATGTTAGGTATGGCGAGATATTTTATGGATGTTCTGGGAATAATTTGAGTGTGACAGAGGGGGGTTTATGTGTTAAAATTAATTTAATATTTATGAAATTTATTTATATAGAAAGACGTAGTAGATAAGAAATACAAATTTATAAGATTATAAATTTAGATTATTATCTTGGTTCAATAGATCTTCGTATCTAAAAACAGAGGAGGATTTTCGTCTACCAACCTGGAAATTTGGAGACGAGGCCACCGAGAGAAGGCAAGGCAGAAGATCGTCAAAAACGTCAAGGCCACAATGAGAAGACAAGAAGGAGACGTCGTGGAGGGCACGGATTACAAATTACTTGCAAACAAAAATAGAGCAATAAAATTAAAACAAGAGAACAACAATAAAAAAATCATAAAATAATAAAACACATAAAACGCAGAACACCAACAAATTTCTCACCTCCTCGCACCCCTGCGTAACACCAAGACTCTGTAATAGCAAACAGCAAACACGGCATACACAGTTGCGACAATGGTTAGAAGCCCAAAAAACAACAAACACAACATACATAGTTGTGACAATGGTAATAAGCCCGAAACCTATTAAGATTTGTGGGTCTGTATATTTATAAAAAAAGTCTAGCTGAATTATTTTAAAAGTTCGACCGAACATTGGTTGCCGGTTTTCCCATCTCCGGCCAAAAATCTATTTTCCCACGTCGACAATATGTCGTCAATGTAAACGGTAGAATTAGTTCGGCTGAACTAATTTTGAAAGTTTGGCCAAACTTTAAAATAGTTCGGTCGAACTATTGGGACACTGACTTTTCTGCCCCAAATCTCACAAAAGTATAACCCATGTTCGCATGTTTACCCTAAGATATTTAAACCCTATAACTTTCAAAAATATTTTAACAAGTTATATTAACTTCGTATATATCTATATATATAAAAATTGTTAAAAAATATATTTTATTGTGGTATAGAAAAAAATAGTCAATGTAAATTATTAATAAATCTTTTTAATATGATTTACTCTTAATGTATACTTAAAAATATATTAAAATAAAATAAAATCAGTACACATATTGTGAAATCTTTATAATATCCAAAAAATTACACATTTTTTTTTTTCACTTTCAAATAAATTTGCACCTATAAAAATTCGATCCGTCATCACTTATATTAGATCCTTGCTTAAAATAGATTTATGTTGATTCATAAAATAAAAATAAAAAATACTCTAAGCTCCTCAAGAAGCTGAAATATATACACCTATGAAAGTAATTAAATGGTATATTAACATAAAATACTAATATTAGGAATTTGATGTCTTTAATCCATAAATTAAGTATCAAATCTTTCGATGAAAATCACAATGGAGAAATTACTATAGATGATAAAATTAGAACACGATAATAATTATGCAAGCAAAACCATGGACCGTTTATTCAACTATCACCATTTTCATCACGTTTATATCTCAGGTTTGCGTAGTAAGATACATCCTTGTAATTGTATGGCTACATCAATCACCTATTACAATACCCTAAGTTACGGTCTTTCCGTTTATAATTATTATATTGGAATGACATGTTTTCTTTTCTTCATCCCTAATTCAAGGGTATTAGCGTTAAACGATATGGATATTGTGGAATTTAATCGTTTATTTTCAAATTAGTCACTTTCTTTGGCAACAAAAAAAATGTAGAATGAAACACAACTCCGGAAAGCAGTACAAAAATCGAGAAGGGTTTTTATAAATTTTCCGTTTAGAGAGCGATTATTAATACTTACCCACTTGGTCGTTTGAAAAAGCTAGTCAAAGCTCCTTTTCAAGTGGAACAACATGAAAGACTCCCATTATTCTTGTCAACTAAGATTATGACACATTTACCCTACTACGCACAGCCATGCTAATCATTGAACACCGTATTTGACCGGAGAAAGGGTGTCTCTGGTAACCATTTGAGATCATGCATTTTAATAATATAGCTTATTAAAATAATTTGAGTGCCTTAATTATTAGAATTTATAGGGTTTCCGATATAATTTTTGGTAAGAGAGTGAGTGACTTGAAAAAGATCATATCATTGTATATGATTGTCGCAGATTCGTGAACAAAATTGACCATGAAAAATACCCTAAAAAGGACGTAAGCATCTAACAGGCACGTGACCGTGAGCCAATAAGAATGATGAGGTACTGCCACTGGGAAACCATCAGCAGCATCTTCGTTTGTAATGAAGTGGTTTACTGACATGAAAGGGTTCTAACTTCTAAGCCTTGGGAACATGGAAGACCAGACTTTTGACTGACTTTTAAGACATGTGGTGAAACCCTTTTCCCACTACAGAAATGACTAAGACACCACGGATAATTACCCAGACCTTTGACTGACTTTTAAGCGATGTACTGAAAGCCATTTCACACCACAGGAATGACTAAAATAACCGATAATTACAGCAACTTAAGACACCACGGATGATTACCCAGACCTTTGACTGACTTTTAAGCGATGTACTGAAAGACGTTTCACACCACAGGAATGACTAAAATAACCGATAATTACAGCAACTTAATGGATGGTGAATAATTCAGTTGTGTATTATCCTGGAGCTTATGTTGATTACTTTAATATTTGGTAATCTAATGGACATGGGCGTGGTGAATTATTCCAGTTGTGTATTATCCTTGAGTTTCGGTTGATCGTTGATTCCCATGAGATTAGTCAATTATTTTAGTTGTGTATTATCCTTGAGCTTATGTTGATGGTCGATTCCTCTAATATCTGGTGACCCCCATGTCCATCAGATGCTCATATATTATGAATGCTAAAATATGCACAGCTGTATCCGTTTCTCAAAATTTTGTTATCAGTGATGTTATTATTTTTGACACTTTCAAAACCTCTTACTTGTAACCATAATGCACAATCATTTTAGATAATTCATTTCATTATTTTCTTTCTCTTCATCATAGTGCATAACGATTACAAACACATAGTATGATTTTTATGTGGCATAACAATCACCATGTTAAAAATGATTACCCTTGAACACAGGACAGTATAACATAGACACCATACATAGAAGACAAGATTATGATGGCGTTTAAGAGGTATGGACAACAGTCAGCTTAAAACATGATTATCCTTGAACACGGGAAGAAACCATTCTAAAGATCACAAATGGAACTATACAATTCAAGACCATAAAAGCTTATGAAATTTCTGTGACTTTATCTTTATTCTTCGTAACAATCAGATCACTGTGAAACTTGTAAATCTCATGTTGAATCATATATGTTTATACATTCTTATATAATAAATCTATGAAATTTCTGTGACTCTACCTTTATTCTTCATAACAAAAGTATTTACTGTTGAGAATAATGCGTGAAACACAGATTAACCAGAAGAAAAGTATATACAAGTTGATTTACTCAAAACCGTGATATCTGTCGCACAAAGTTCTGATCAGGTATACATTACCCTGAGCTACTAGTGTAATATGTTACCAGAAACGGAATGGCGTTTGGGTTTCAAGAAAACAGAACAGTTACATGGTCTATGGTTAGAAATTTTGGAAGATGTTTGGCTACAATAGGGAAACGCTGGGCAATCATTCATTCCTTTAACTTGTTATAGGTGGCAATAATTTGGGACAACTCTCTACTTTTAACTCTATCATCAATGGAGATCAAATCAATCTCCACCATCCTGTTACCCAACTAAGAAAATTATAGTACAATATGCCAAATGTTACAATAAACCCCAAATTTGAGGTTTACTCTGTTGGAATGAATGGAGAAAGCTAGACATAGATGTTTGTTGTGATGAGGATATGATTGAGACTCTAGGATTAGGTATGAAATCCTAATATCTAGGGAGTGGTTGGAACCCCGTTAGTGTGAAAGCTTATATGTTTGAAGCTCATCTGATTCAATAGTCAATGCTTGTATGGAGTGTTTGTACACTCTTTAGGTATCTCACCTCAAGAGCCATTTAATTCATAGATAAATTTGTTTTTAACATGGTATTGGAGATTCAGGTTGAAGCTTAGTAGGAGTTGTGCTGCGTGTAGCGATGTGAGGATCCGTGGAGGACCATTTCTGTTGCGTGCATGCATGAAGTGATCTATGAGTTGTAAATTTCGTTGCGGAGTTTCACGTTAGTTGCATGACAATGTACCAAATTTTTTCTTTCTCGAGGCCAATGCCATGACGCTGTGTTGTATGCATGCTCAGATTTCATGCCTATGTTTGTACAGAGTAAGCAATCAATAGTCCCCGACCTCGATCGAAGGTGTGCAGAATTCGGGTGGACTCACCAATCATTTGTGGCATAAGGGTGGTTGAGTCTATGTGGTTTGATTTGTAGGCAAGTGTCCGTATTCTCTCAGATTCAAGAGACAAGGAGATCGCAATGAAGGCTATTTGCATGCGTGAGCCTGTTGCGTATGGTCATTGAAGGCCTGGTGGACACAAAGAGAGTAAGAGCAGTGCTGCTGGTGGCTGTTGTTCTATCACGCTTCCTCACAAATAGGACGATAACCAGAGTCTTCTCATTTTTTTCTTCTGGAATGAAATATTGTTGTGGATAGATCGTTTCTGATCCTTTTTGTAACTCGGCCTTTGCATTCCTTTTTTTGGACTGCGATATCATTCCTGGTAGATTGCACTCGTTAATTCATACGGGGCACTTGCATGCCGTGACCTGTCAAACATTGTACCCGTAGATTTGAATGTGTTTAACAGAAATCTCGTCGGCTCAATTTCTCTCGCCATTTGGTTGTTCTTGCAGAACTATATGTGGAGGCAGAATTCCTCAGTGCAGCTGGGTGGAAAGGATTTATTAAAAAAATAATATTAATTTATTTGTTGTGTTCTATTAGAAATATATCAGAAATTGTTAATTACATGCATCAGAATTAGATATCGATGGTGTTTCCAGCTTGTAGAGGGGGGTCGTGCTGCTCATTGCAAGAGCATAGGTCACTGAGACCTGTGTGGCATAGAAGCCACAGTCTACAAGGTTCTATAGTTGAAGAGCTGCCAAAGGGCGAAGTTTCATGCCTGCGTGGTAACGGGGTTGTTGGAGCTTGTTAGAGGACCAAGTGGAGTCGATAAGAAATCTCAAAACAAGATAAAATGAGATAAGCTAGACTTTCCCGACATGTCTATATTTTTAGACATTTTTTTATTCTGATGATGATCTCTTTTTCATCTGGCCATTTGGAGGCATTACTATGGGTAGTATTTTTGAGTCAGAAGAAATTTCAGAAAAACAATGTGGTTCTTTTGATGACCAAGAGAATCAAGAGGCACAATCTGTCGTGCAAGATCTTGAAATTGAAGACTCACGAGATGATCTTCAGGAAGGATGTAAAGAAGAACAAACTGTTGAAGATCAATTGGATGAGAAACATGAAAATGATTGCAAAGATGTGGCAGAGGAAGACAAAGCTGGAGAAAATTTAAATTATGATGATCTCATGAATATTTATGTATGTGCAGACGTTAGCAACAACAATAATGAAAAAGAAACAAATTTTGAAGAGGAATTGAACTTTCTTGAAGCATGGTTTCAAACACCATGTCTTTATGAAGTCAACAAAGAAGTTGTGTCAATGAATGATGAAGACAACATCACTGACGTTCACATGGTTGACACCGAAAATTGTGAGAGGAAAAATTATCCTATGCAATCTGTCATAATTTTGAGAAGGGTGAGGATAAGAGCTCAAGATTTCCATCATTGGGGAAGAAATGAGGTGAAAATATATCACTATCTCATGGCGAGGAAAGTGAAGATGAAGCCTCGCCTCAGAATGAACAAGTATTGACTCACAAGCAAAAAGACCAAAATGAAAACCTCTGTTACCAAGTTTTTTAATGTTTCTTTGTAAGCCTGGCTTAGACTGAGACCAAGAGGTATATGTTATTTTTCAGTACCCTTTCTTCATTAAGGGGGAGTATTGGAATTAATGGAGAAAGCTAGACTTAGATGTTTGTTGTGATAATGATAGGATTGAGACTCTAAGATTAGGTCTCGGATCGTAATATCTAGGGAGTAGTTGGAACCACCCCATTAGTGTGAAAGTCCATATTTTTGTGGCTCATCTAACTCAATATTCAATGCTTGTATGGAGTGTTTGTACACTCTCCAGGTGAGATAACTAGAGAGCCATTTAATGCATAGATTAATAGAATGCATATTTTTAACACACTCAAGTACCATCTCATAATCTATACAATGTATGAGGTTCATGTATGGAAATTTCTGAAGATCTTACCTTAAAAAAAAACTCACTCTAGATCCAAAACAAGTGGAAATGAGAAAGCCAAATCAAGCTTAATTTTGTGAAGAGGATTTCTTCACTATTGTATTTACTAGTCTAGAAGCTTAAACATGAATATTTGAGAATGACCCATGTAAATTTATATTCTTGTTGTTTTTTTTTGGTGTGTTTTTTTTCTCTTCTACTCATTTCTTGAATGGGTCAAGAAACCTCCAACCTTCGTTGGTTTCGTTTCCCATTTCTGACCTCTGTGCATAATGTTTACCATCCTTCATATTTAGAAGCAATCCCTATAGTGGATAATTTCTGGTGCTTAATATTTGGCATAAAACATGGTTAGGAATGGCTTGCAGGCTGTTGCTCCTAGCCTAGGTTTATAGTGGCAGCCAATAAGATTTGATCCTGAGCCTTGTTCAGGAAAACTCTCACCAGTTACTCATTATCCTAGATTTTAAAAAAAAAAACATGCCTGGAAATGGTTGCTGTGTCTTATGAAAAACGTAGAGATGTCGCTATCAGTTGTTGACCAATAATGTAGGTTTTATTTCGAGGCAATGTATGATGATTTTCTCACAGGAATATATAGTGACATAGCGTGATTAGCTTTACACAATTCTTCCTCATTTGAAGTTACAATCTTTCGATTGTATTGCAAACCAATCCAATTGTCAATAGACAGGATAATTTTGGCATTAATTTCCAGTCCATGTTTTATGTTTGACCATTTGAGTATAATTCAATTTCGGGGGTTTCTATAACAGATGCTTCTTTGCTTCCTATGCAGCGAAAAGACTGGAGGAAGTAGAAGTGTAGGCAAGGTTTCTTTAAAACTTCAGAGCTCTATCCATTTTTTGGAAATGGAATGAAAGTTTGGCCAGATTTAGCTAAAGAATTGATAGCTTCTACCTTCTGGCGTTTTCTTTTGCATTTGTATAGGGTGAATCATTAAGATTTAGCTGTAATGGCTACAATTTCCTTACATACGGGGTTTAGATTTCATCCCACAGATGAAGAACTAGTAGCTTATTATTTAAAAGCTAAAGTTCATGGTTGGAAGATAGAGCTTGAGGTTATTCATGAGGTTGATATCTACAAGTGTGAGCCCTGGGACTTGCCCCGTAAGTTACATGATCTTTGTTATTAATTGCGAAATGTTAATTGAGATTTCTTTGTGTTGCTTGGCCAAATTCAAAGTACTGTAAAAATATTGCTAAATACAATCCAGATGACCTTACTGTGTAATTCTCAGGTGGAGGGTATGTCGTGACATTTTTTTGTTGTGTGCAGAGAAATCCCTTCTGCCTGGAAGAGATCTGGAGTGGTATTTTTTTTTCTCAAGGGATAGGAAGTACCTGTTGGAGTAATTTCCAATTGCTGGATCAGTTGCAGGCGGCTGCATTGTCGCTCAACAAACAGGTTGATCAGCATGGAGATAATCAGCGAGAAGATGGGCAGCGATCAACGGAGTGCGGGGGTTCAAACCGCGCGGAAGTTAACATGCAGCGACCCCCCGCAGTTGACTTTGTGATCGGGATTTGACCCATAATCGACGGCTGTGGTTTATTACAGGGGCTCACCCATTTGATGGGTACAGGCAGAACCATACCCCTCGTGACCACCAGGAGAGGTGGCTCCACCCACCAGCTACCCACGCGCCACCAAAACGCCACCACCGCAGAAATTTGCCACCAAGTGAATTTGCCATTAATTTTTTTTAGCGGTGCTGACAAAAATTTAAGGCACCATAAATGTTTTTTTTAAGCGGTAGAATTTTGTGATTTCTGTCAACAAAAGACATTAATTGAATTTAGATATTTTGTCTATAAATATATAGAACAGAATTGTAATTTTTTTTGGTTGTTGTTGTAAGCACAACAATGCGTTTATAAAAACAGAGAGAGCAGAATTTAAAATAATACACAGCAGTGTATATTTTATAAAAACATAGTGAGTTGTTTTTAATAGACAGAGAGCTGTTTATTTTTTTTACAGAGACAGAGAAGAGTTTTTGTTTTTGGAACTGTGCTTAGAAGCAGTCCAGTAACAATTTGTAATTCCTCGGCAGTGAGGAAGAATTGTAACAAGTTTTTTTTACTGAATATAATTTTTTTATGAGAAAAATCTGTCACCGTGAGTGCAAATTTTTAAATCTTTTCTCTGTGTTAGAGAGGGAGTTTATTCTCCATTGTTAATTCTGGAATTTGCAATATTCCAACATGTTGGAGTAATTTCCAATTGCCGGATCAGTTGCAGGCGGCTGCATTGTCACTCAACGAACAGGTTGATCAACGTGGAGATAAACAACGAGCAGATGGGCAGCGATCAACGGAGTGCGGGGGTTCAAATCGCGCGGAAGTTAACATGCAGCGACCCCCCGCAGTTGACTTTGTGATCGGGCTTTGACCCATAATCAACGGTTGTGGTTTATTACGGGGGCTCACCCATTTGATGGGTACGGGCATAACCATACCCCCTGTAACCACCAGGAGAGGTGGCTCCGCCCACCAGCCACCCACGCTTCACCAAAATGCCACCACTGTAGAAATTTGCCACCAAGTGAATTTGCCATTAATTTTTTTTGGCGGTGGTGACAGAAATTTAAGGCACCATAAATGTTTTTTTTAAGTGGTAGAATTTTGTGATTTTTGTCAACAAAAGACATTAATTAAATTTAGATATTTTGTCTATAAATATATAGAACAAAATTGTAATTTTTTTTTGGTTGTTTTTGTAAGCACAACAGTGCGTTTATAAAAACAGAGAGCGCATAATTTAAAATAATACACAACAGTGTATATTTTATAAAAACACAGTGAGTTGTTTTTAATAGACAGAGATTTGTTTATTTTTTTTACAGAGACAGAGAAGAGTTTTTGTTTTTGGAACTGTGCTTAGAAGCAGTCTAGTAACAGTTTGTAATTCCTCGGTAGTGAGGAAGAATTGTAACAAGTTTTTTTTACTGAATAGAATTTTTTTATGAGAAAAATCTGTCACTGTGAGTGCAAATTTTTAAATCTTTTCTTTGTGTTAGAGAGGGAGTTTATTCTCCATTGTTATTTCTAGAATTTGCAATATTCCAACATCGTATCAGAGCCAATTCAGGCTATTTGAAGGTCAAATAAGCTGAAGAAAAGGAATTCGTTATTGCAGAAGCCTCTCCAGCAGTGTGAAGGTTCAGACAAGAAGAATTCAAAGGTATTTCTCTATACTGTTCTTTGTTACTGTTGCAGTACAGTTAGTTAATTTAAACACAGAGTCAAGTGTTGTTGAATCATAGTTAAGAGTGCAGAATGGTTGGAGCCAGCACTGGTATGGGTATGGGTAATATCCATCTCCCACAATTTAATGGGAAAAATTATGACTACTGGTCAATAACTATGAGGGCTTTATTTGTCTCCCAAGACTTATGGGAATTTTTTGAGGATGGCTTTGAAGAGCCAGCAGATGAACTTGAGTTTAATATGTTAACTCAGGTAGAAAGAGAACATCTGAAGAGCAATAAGAAGAAAGATGCTAAGGCTCTTTTCTTCTTGTATCAAGTAGTTCATGAGAGTGTGTTTCCGAGGATAACAATAGCTAAGAGATCCAAAGAAGCATGGAAGACTCTTATGACAGCCTGTCAAGGCATGGAGAAGGTGAAGACAGCAAAACTTCAGTTGCTGAGGACAGACTTTGAGACTCTCTGTATGAAAGAGTCAGACACCATTGACTCATTCTTCACTCATGTGATTGGAATGGTCACACAAATAAGATCTCATGGAGAGACTCTTGAGGACAAGAGGATTGTTAAAAAACTCTTGAGAAGTTTACCCTCAAGGTTTGATGTGATTGTCACCACCATAGAGGAGACTAAAGATCTCACAAAGTTTTCAGTGGATGAACTTCATGCATCACTAATGACCCATGAACAGAGATTGGGTAGGAGTGAAAACTCATCTCTTGAAAATTCTTTTAAGACCCAGATGTATTTCGGAAAAGGAAGAGGGCAAGGCAAAGGAAGAGGAAGAGGCAGAAGCCAAAACAGAGGTGGAAGGAACAATCCATCAAATGCTCAAGGAAGGGGCAGCAATCCAAATCAACATCAAGGCCAAGGCAGCCAGCAAAGTGGACAACAGAATGATCAAGGACAAAAGTATGACAAATCCAATGTCCAATGTTACAATTGTAAGAAATATGGTCATTATGCTAATGAATGTAGAAAGAAGAAACAAGATATGAGAAGTGGAACTAGTGCAAATTTCACAAAAGAAAATAGCAGCCAAAACAATTTGTTTTTAGCTTGTAATATGGCTGAAGAAAAGAATGACGATTTATGGTTTCTAGACTCCGGTTGTAGTAACCATATGACAGGAAACATAGCCATGTTTTCTATGTTAGATGAAAGTGTGCAGTCACAAGTCACACTAGGAACTGATAGCAAAGTTTCTGTTATGGGAAAAGGATATGTGAATGTCTTAACAATATTAGGTGAAAAGAAATCCATAGCAGATGTTTATTATGTTCCAGGAATGAAGTGTAACCTCTTAAGTATTGGACAGCTTGTCCATAAGGGGTATAATGTTTTCTTTGATAATGATGTTTGTACCATCATGGATAAACCACCCAGCAAACAGTGTATTGCTGAAGTGAAGATGACAAGGAACAGAATGTTCCCTCTCAGAATGAGAGCAGATTTGAAGAATGGTGAAGAGAAAGCAGCAGTTGCACAAGAGACTTACCAAAGCGAACCAAAAGATGATAATTGGTTATGGCACTTGAGATTTGGACATCTCAACTTTGGAGGTCTTAACTTGTTGAACATAAAAGGAATGGTAAGTGGTTTACCATTGATAGAGAAACCAGACAGCCTTTGTGAAGGTTGTATTCTTGGGAAACGACACAGAGAAATTTTTCCTTCCGGGAAAAGCATAAGGGCAAAAGCACCCTTAGAAATTGTCCACTCAGACGTATGTGGACCGATGCAAAATCCATCACTTGCGAACAGCCACTATATCTTAACATTTATAGATGATTTTACAAGAAAAACTTGGGTTTACTTTTTGAAAAACAAAAGTGAAGTATTTGAAAAATTTTGCAATTTCAAAGCACTTGTTGAGAAACAGAGTGGGCTGCATATCAAAGTCTTAAGGACTGATAGAGGAGGTGAGTATATCTCTAAATATTTTCTACTTTTTTGTAGAGAACATGGTATTCAAAAGAAGTTTACAACTAGATATACTCCGCAGCAAAATGGAGTAGCCGAAAGGAAGAACCGAACCATAATGGACATGGCAAGGAGTATGTTAAAGGCAACACATTTGCCTAATGATTATTGGGCAGAAGCTGTACATTTTGTAGCGTATATTTTGAATAGGTTCCCTACAAAAGCTGTTATGAACAAAGTGCCGAAAGAGGCATGGAGTGGCACAAAGTAAAGTGTCACACACATGAAGTTTTTTGGATGTGTGGCTTATGCACACATTCCGGATCAGCTAAGGAAGAAGTTGGACAGCAAGGGGGAGAAATGTATTTTCATTGGATACAGTGAGGAATCTAAGGCCTACAGGTTATATAACCCATCTACCAAGAAGTTCATTGTGAATAGGGATGTTCAGTTCATTGAAGAGGAAGCTTGGGATGGAAGCATAGAGAAAACAGTGAATGTTAAACACTGTTTATCTCATGATGAAAATGAAGATGAGTTGGCTGAAATACATCCCCAAACACCAACACCAACAAGAGGGCAGCAAAGTACACCCTTGAGGAGAAATGAAAGTGCTTCTCCAAGCACACCACAAGGAGGAAATTCAAGTGCTTCTTCAAGCATTTGTACACCTACTGAAAGAGGTAAGAAATTCAGAAGTTTGAAAGATATTTATGAACAAGATTTAGCTAATGAAGGTATCAATTATTTGTTTGCTTTATATTGTCATGTTGATGATCCTATTGATTTCGAAGAAGCCATCAAGGATAAGAAATGGATAGAAGCTATGGATGAGGAAATAAATGCCATAGAAAGGAACAAAACTTGGGATTTGGTTGAACTCCCAAAAGGTAAAGATGTCATTGGTGTTAAATGGGTCTACAAGACCAAGAGTAATGCTGAAGGCAAGATAGAGAGACACAAGGCAAGGCTTGTCGTCAAAGGCTATAAGCAGAAGCATGGCATAGATTATGAGGAAACTTTCGCACCGGTTGCAAGAATGGAAACCGTGAGAGAAGTGTTGTCCATAGCAGCACAAAACAAATGGAAAGTTTACCAAATGGACGTGAAATTAGCATTTTTGAATGGAGTGTTAATGGAAGAGGTTTACATTGAACAACCTCTCGATTATGAAAAGAAAGGCCAAGAGCACAAAGTATGCAAGTTGAAGAAAGCTCTTTATGGGCTGAAGCAAGCACCAAGAGCGTGGTATAGTAGAATAGACTCTTATCTACTGGAAAATGGATTTGAGAAGTGTGAGGGAGAACCCACCCTCTACATCAAAGAAAAAGATGGTAAAATCTTGATTGTAGTCTTATATGTTGATGATGTTATTTTTATAGGTAATGATGATTGCCTTATTGAACATTTCAAAACAGTCATGAAAGAAGAATTTGAAATGACTGATATGGGTTTGTTGAAATACTTCTTGGGAATAGAAGTAGAACAAGATGAAAGTGGGATTTTCATCTCACAGGAAAAGTATGTTAATGAGGTACTTGAAAGATTTAACATGCAGGTATGCAAAGCAGCAATCAATCCCACAATGATGGGACTAAAGCTCAGCAGAGAGGACAGCAACAAGGATTTTGATCCTAGTCTATACAAGAGCATAGTTGGCAGCCTTATGTATTTGACTGCAACTAGGCCGGACATAATGCATGTTGTTAGTTTGATTTCCAGATTCATGGAAAAGCCAAAGGATGCACATTGGCAAGCAGCAAAAAGAATTTTGAGGTATGTTAAAGGTACTAAAAGGTTTGGTATTTTTTATACTACTTCAAAATGTTCAGATTTAGTTGGATACACAGACAGTGATTGGGATGGAAGTGTAGATGATCAGAAGAGCACTTTCGGTTATGTTTTTCACATGGGTTTAGGAGCCATTTCATGGGCTTCTAAGAAACAACCCATTGTAGTGTTATCTACAGCAGAAGCAGAATATGTGGCGGCTACGACAACAGCGTGTCAAGCAGTTTGGATGCGGAAAATGTTGAGAAGATTATGTCAAGAACAGGTAAAAGGGACAGTGATATTTTGTGACAATAGCTCAGCTATTACATTGTCTAAAAATTCAGTTTTTCATAAGAGGACTAAACACATTGACACCAATTTTCACTTCATACATGAATTGGTTAACAATGGTGAGATAGTTTTGCATCATTGCAGAACAGAGGATCAATTTGCAGATATCCTCACAAAGCCACTTGCGCAGAAAAGCTTTGAACACTTGAGAAAATGCTTGGGTATGCAAGAAAACCCAGCAGTGGAAATTAAGGGGGAGTGTTGGAGTAATTTCCAACTGCCGGATCAGTTGCAGGCGGCTGCATTGTCGCTCAAAAAACAGGTTGATCAGCGTGGAGATAAAAAGCGAGCAGATGGGCAGTGATCAATGGAGTGCGGGGGTTCAAACCGCGTGGAAGTTAACATGCAGCGACCCCCCCGCAGTTGACTTTGTGATCGGGCTTTGACCCATAATCGACGGTTGTGGTTAATTACGGGGGCTCACCCATTTGATGGGTACGGGCAGAACCATACCCCCCGTAACCACCGGGAGAGGTGGCTCCGCCCACCAGCCACCCACGCGCCACCAAAACACCACCACCGCAGAAATTTGCCACCAAGTGAATTTTCCATTAATTTTTTTTTGGTGATGCTGACAGAAATTTAAGGCACCATAAATGTTTTTTTTAAGCGGTAGAATTTTGTGATTTTTGTCAACAAAAGACATTAATTGAATTTAGATATTTTGTATATAAATATATAGAATAGAATTGTAATTTTTTTTTGGTTGTTATTGTAAGCACAACAATGCATTTATAAAAACAGAGAGAGCAGAATTTAAAATAATACATAGTAGTGTATATTTTATAAAAACACGGTGAGTTGTTTTTAATAGACAAAGAGCTGTTTATTTTTTTTACAGAGACAAAGAAGAGTTTTTGTTTTTGGAACTGTGCTTAGAAGTAGTCCAGTAACAGTTTGTAATTCCTCAGCAGTGAGGAAGAATTGTAACAAGTTTTTTTTACTGAATAGAATTTTTTTATGAGAAAAATCTGTCACTGTGAGTGAAATTTTTTAAATCTTTTCTCTGTGTTAGAGAGGAAGTTTATTCTCCATTGTTAATTCTGGAATTTGCAATATTCCAACAGTACCCAAATGGCTCAAGAACAAACCTAGCAACGAAAGCTGGTTACTGGAAAGCTACGGGAAAAGAACGTAAAGTTACCTCTCATATGCGATTAATCGGAATGAAGAAAACTCTCGTGTTTTACACAGGCCGTGCCCCGCATGGCTCTCGAAAAAACTGGGTTATGCATGAATACCGTCTTGACAACAATGAGTGTGAAGCCTCAGCGTCGTTTGAGGTATTTTGAGCTTTTGTTACTTAGAAACTTTTAACTTTCCTTTCCTTTGTTGTCAATTTGTCACCATACGATTCACGTAAATTCTTTGCCTTTGTTGCCACATAGCGCTTAAATAAATAGCGATGGAAATTGGGAGTGGTCTACAGACGCAATAGAATAGCAATTTTTTGTGGAATCTAGTAAAAAATTTTCAAAAAATCAGGTAGTTGGAGTGTTTGAATTGCATTTTTTATGATGGAAATAAATTTGGCACCATCAAAAACCTATAAGACACCCAAAACACTGAAATTTAACCACCATAACTCATATTTTCAAAAATGGTTGCCTGATTTTTCATAATCTTATATTTCTAAATTATTATGTGGATTTTTTTTAGACTACTGCTAGAAATTGTAATTACTCCACCATAAACAAATAACTACGGAAATTGTAATTATTCCAGAATGCAGGAGTTGAAGAGTTAAGTGGAGTGAGTTTGAGTTAAGTCATAGTTTAGGAAAAGTCAAATTAAGAGTGCATGTATTTTAAGTTATTTTGGGTGGCTTGAGTTGGAGAGTTAAGTGGAAAAGTCAAATTAAGAGTGCATGTATTTTAAGTTATTTTGGGTTGCTTGAGTTGGAGAGTTAAGTGGAGTGAGTTTGAGTTAAGTCATAGTTCAGGAAAAGTCAAATTAAGAGTGCATATATTTTAAGTTATTTTGGATGGCTTGTTAGTCTAAAAAATTAAATATCTTTATCAGAGAAAAGTCAAATTTAAAGTGTATACATGTTAAATTATTTTAGGTGACTTTCTAGTAGAAAAAGGAATACATGCAGAGTCCAAAATTAGCCATATAATCATGCAAATGGAAGGGTAGGATTGACACACTCGTCATAAAAAAAATTCAATCTCATTCATTCCAAATGTATGAAATAGTAAACCATTAGTCATGGATAAACATGGATGCCTTCAAAATCTAAATCTGACATATGGGTTATTTCTCGACAAGAAACCTTCAGAGGCAATAGAGATTTTCGTGAATTTTTCAGATGTAGGGGCTGGCGGTGATGTTCATCCAATGGCCATCGATGAATCGAAATGAGCGTAGTCATGGATATTCCAGCAATCTCTCCAGGACTCCATCGAAAACTGCAACACGGAAAACAATAACCAGTTAGTGTTAAAATATGACAATAAATGTAAAATAATGTAATTTTGGGCAAATTAATTATTATCTGTTAGTTGATTGTATAATGAAATAGCCCAGGTTAAATTGGATGGACCGAAAGGCTTATATGATGTTGAGAATCATTCTTTATTAATAGTGTTTCCTATCCCTTGCGTCGTGGAGGTTTCTTTGACACCTTGTCAAGGTTTTACCACGTAAATTATTGTGTTTACTCATGTGTGATTGATTCAGTTTCATTCAGTTTTGTTCTCTTCTTGTTTAATGTTTTCAATACAATAAGTGGTATCAGAGCCGGTTAACCGTGCTAGTAAGGAATGTAAGGGTTGCCGATTGCCAATTGCCACTGTGGTTAAAATTGATTTTCAATTAGTCAAGTAAGTTCTCTGTTGTGGGAACTAGGACAAGTAGATTGTTGAGGACAATTGTTGAGAACGAGAAAATTGCTCCGTTTCAGGACGATTGTTGAGGACGAGCAAACTGCTGCCATTGCTGGAGAGAAGGAGGCGCACGCTGTCAGTGCACACACTGATAACTGATGTGCTCTGTTGTCATTGTAGGAGGGAAGAGCCTGAAAGGGCCACGAATGAGCAACAATTTTCTTTCGCTGGAGCTGATTATTCATGAGCAACAATTTGGGAGCTGAGAGCAATAATCTGGCGGCAATTTGGAGCCGATTGTTTTTGGCCACCATAAGAGTGGTTAATTTTGCAGAAGCCGTCGGAGGAGAGACAGAAGGTCAATTAAGGGATTTCCACTAGAAAGTCTATTCGGGTAATTTTTAAATCAAAATAATTGTTGCTTGAAAGTAATTTTTTCAGAAACTTCTCATAAATCTGTTGACTAAAAATGGAGAAGGGTTTATTTAGCTGAAGAAAAACGAAATCAATTTTTTCTGTTAAGTAGTAAGAAAAAACTTGAAAAATTGGGGAAATAATTTTTTTTTAAAACCCTAAAGAAAAATTGGGAAAATGAGAAATTCTTTTTCCCTAGTTAGAAGAAGAGAAATTTTAAAAAATTGTTGGAAGAAAGGAAACAATTTTTTTTAAAACCTAGATGGAAGAAGGGAAACTTGCAGAATTTTTTTTTTTAAATCCTAGTTAAAGGAAGAGAATTTGTAGGGAGAAATGGAAAAAATGTCGAATGCAAAGTTCGAGGTGAAGAAGTTCACGAGGAAGAAAAAGGGTTGCACAAAGCATTAGACGGGGTAAAGAAAAAACTGGCAAGCATGATAGATTCGGACTGGAAGGACTCGGATGCCCGAGCCCTCAGTACCATTAGGTTATGTTTGGCAGATGAAGTTCTCTTTAATATTGTTGGAGAGAGTACAGCTGAAGGGTTGTGGGAAAAACTGGAAACCTTGTATATGACTAAATCATTAACAAATATAATTTATTTAAAAAGACAATTGTGCAGTCTTTGGATGAAGGAGGGTACAAAAGTTGTAGAAAATTTAAATGTTTTTTAATACACTTATTTTCTAGTTTTCAGATATGGAAGTTATAATGCAAGAAGAAGACAAGGTGATAAACTTGTTGTGTTCTCTGCCCGAGTCATGGGACCACTTCGTAACTTCAATCAATTTGGGCATTGCGATTCTTTGAAATTTAAATCAGTAGTGGGTGCTCTCTTATCTGAAGAAGTACGACAGAAATCTAGTATTGAGACATTTGCACTGGAAGCCATGGTAGCGAGAGGTCGGTCAAAGGAAAGAGGGGACAAAGCAAGGGGTTCTTCCAGATCAAAGTCAAAGGGCGACAAGAAGTGTAAAGCCAAGTGTTGGTACTACAACAAACTTGAAAACCTCAAGAAAGACTGTTGGAAACGTAAGGAGTCGTAAAACGAGAACAAGGAAGAAAATCGGGTTGATTCAGGTACGATTGATGAAGTTTTAACTCCTGAAGCTCTCCCTATTTATAATGTCTCTCAAGATGCTGAAAATTGGCTATTAGACTCTGGTGCTTCTCATCACATGAGTCTATACCAAAGTTGGTTTACTTCATATGAAGCTGTAAATGGTAGTTCTGTATTCATGGGAAATAATGCATCTTGTCAGACTATTGGGATTGGTAATGTAAAAATTAAAATGTACGATGATACGGTTAAAACATTATCTAATGTTAGGTATGTACCTGAACTAAAGAAAAACTTTATTTTCTTGGGAGTTTTGCATTCGAATGGGCATAAATTTATAGGTCAGAATGGAGAGAATGTCTCAAAAGGAGCCTTGGTTGTTATGAAGGCTGAAAAGTTCGGAAAAATGTATAGACTCAAAGAAAACAGTAAAGTTAGTGAAGCAATGATCATATCAGAAAAAGAAAAAGAAGGTTCTCGTTTATGGCATCAACGGTTGGGTCACATGAGCGAGAAAGGTCTACAGGTACTGATGAACCGCAAGTTGCTTCCTGATTTGAAATCCTTGAAGTTGGATTTTTGTAAACATTATGTGTTTGGAAAACAATGTAAACAAAGGTTCAAGACTAGAAATCATAATAGTAAACAAATTTTAGACTACATTCATTCTTATCTGTGGGGACCATCTCCTAATGTGTCTTATAGAGGTGCATTACATTTCTTAACATTTATTGATGATTTCTCCAGGAAATTTTGGGTCTATATGTTGAAAAAGAAAGCTGATATATTTAAATTTTTTAAACAATTTAACGCAATGGTGGAAAAGAAAAGAGGAAAATCAATTAAATGTTTAAGAACTGACAATGGCGGTGAATTTACTTCTTTAGAATTTGAACAATTCTGTAAAGATGAAGGGATTGTTAGACATAAAACTGTTTTTTATACTCCTCAAAAAAATGGCATTGCTGAACGGATGAATCAGACTCTTATGGAAAGAGCCAGAAGCATGATCAACAATGCTAACTTGCTAAAGGAGTTGTGGGAAGAAGCAATATCTACTGCTTGTTATTTAGTTAGCAGATCACCTTTGATTGCAATAAACTGTAAAATTCCTGAAGAAGTTTGGTCGGGTGAGTCTTGTAATTATTCGCATTTGAAGATTTTTGGTTGTGATGCCTATGCTCTTATTCCTAGAAATATACGTTCAAAGTTAGATCCAAAATCGAAATGTTGTGTCTTTGTTGGGTATGATTATGCAGTGAAAGGATATACGTTGTGGGATCCTTCTCCATGGAAGATAGTCATTAGTAGAGATGTAACATTTGATGAATCTTCTCTTCTAAAATTAGATGTTGGAAAAGTTGAACTGGAGCAGGTATCACCAAATCAGCAGATTCAATTGGAGACTAAACCTTTTCTAGAAATTCGAAAGGAAGGAGAAACTTCTAATGCAAAAGATGGAGAATCAAAGGAAACTGGAGAAACTCCAGAACCAGTTCAGCAACCAGTCACTCTAAGAAGGTCTACAAGGGAAAGAAAAACACCCAAAAGGTATAAAGATTGTGCTTCATCTTTTGCATTGATTACTGAAGATGGAGAAACTTCTTGCTATCAAGAAGCAGTAGATGATGCAGATAGAAAGATATGGAAAAAGGCTCTGGAAGAAGAAATGAGTTCCTTAGCCAAGAACAATACCTAGGATCTTGTAGAACTTCTTGAAGGGAGAAGCATTGTTGGGTGAAAATGGGTCTTCAAGTTGAAGAGAAAAGTTGATGGAAGCATTGAGAGGTATAAGGCGAGGATGGTTGCAAAAGGATGTTCTCAGGTTGAAGGTATTGATTTTCAAGAGAGTTTTTCACTAGTCGTTAAACTTGTTTCTATTCATACTGTGTTAGCACTAACTGCATTACTTGATCTTGAGTTAGAATAGTTAGATGTTAAAACAACCTTTCTTCATGGTGATTTGGATGAAGAGATACATATGGATCAGCGAGTAGGTTTTGTACAAGGTCATAGCAAAAGATTATTTTGCAAGCTCAGAAAATCATTCTATGGCCTGAGGCAGTCGCCCAGGAAATGGTACAAGAAGTTTGATTCCTTCATGGTGAGCCAAAATTTTATCAAAAGTGAGTATGATCATTGTGTATACTTAAAAAATTTCAATGGAATATTCATTATCTTAGTGTTGTATGTTGATGATATGCTTATTGCAAGCAAAAGCATGGAATAAATCAACAAGTTAAAGGCTCAACTTAGCTCTCTAGGACGTTTGATATGAAGGATCTTGGAGCAACAAAACATATCTTATGCATGGAGATACACAAAGACACGAAGAATGGTAAGCTTTGGTTATCACAACAGAAGTATGTCGAAAAATTACTTGAAAAGTTCAGTATGAAAAATGTGAAACCTGTTAATGTCCCATTAGCTTCCCATTTTAAGCTTTCTTCAGATTAAATTCCTATAACTAATGAAGAAAATAAGTACATGTCTCATGTATCATATGCAAATGCGGTATGCAACTTAATGTATGTGATGGTATCTACAAGACTTGACATTTCACATGCAGTTGGAGTTGTCAACAGGTTCATGGAAAATCCAGGAGAAGACTATTGGCGAGTAGTGAAATGAGTGCTTCGATATTTGAAAGTCACAAGTGACCATTTCATTAGCTTTGATGGTCATGAAGGTTCAGTCTACGGATATGTGGATGTTGATTATGCAGGTGATTTGTACAAAAGGAGGTATACTACAGTTTATGTTTTTACTCTTGCAGGTGGAGAAATAAGGTGGATGTCAAAGCTTCAAGAGACAGTTTCTTTGTACACTACTAAAGCATAACATATAGTTGCTTCAGATGCCTGTAAAGAGACAATTTGGTTAAAAGGTCTACTTGATGAGATTGGAAGGACAAAGGAGAAAGTGAATGTATTGTGTGACAGTCAGAGTGCTATTCATTTGGCTACAAATCCAACCTATCACAGCAAGACGAAGCACATCGATGTAAGGTATCACTTTGTGAGACATGTAATCGAAGGTGGCAAAGTAGTTCTCAAGAAGGTCTGTACATAGGAAAATCATGTAGATATATTCATGAAGCCAGTTATAGTAGAGAAGATTAGATGGTGTCTCACTTCTCTTGGCTTGAAAAAAATATGATGAATGGGCATGGGAAAGGGATTAGGAAAATTGTTGTCAAGGTGGATTTTATTAAAATATGACAACAAATGTAAATAATGTAATTTTTGCAAAATTACTTATTACCTGTTAGTTGGTTGTATAACGAAATGAAGTTAGAATAACGAAATAGCCCAGGTTAAATTGGATGGCTCGAGAGGCTTGTATGATGTTGAGAATCATTCTTGATTAATAATGTTTCCTATCTCTTGCCCCGTGGAGGTTTCCTTGACACCATGTCAATGTTTTACTACGTAAATTACTGTGTTTACCCGTGTGTGATTGATTCAGTTTCATTCAATTTTTTTTTCTTCTTGTTTAATGTTTTCAATACAATAGTTTGTAATGTGAGAGTTGAGTAAATTCTCAGTAAGTGAAGCCATGATCAATATAAAAATATCAAATGACAATTTTAACTATAAAACAAGCCGGAAGGGAAGAGTAGCTTGTAGCTTATAAGCAAATCAAGTTTCGTTAAATATTTATTTATCTTCTTGATGGGAGCATCACTCTACGAAAGATGTAGGTTTTATCTTTTTCAAATTTATTTGTATAAATTAGAATTAGAGGGATTGTAAGGAATGGAAGAGTAGTTTGCACTTCCTCGAGCCAATGGCAAGAAGGGTAACTTTATTTTAATAAAAAAGAAAAGGCGGTCCACCACAAGGAAGGAAGAATCGAGGGAAAGAGAGGAAGCCAATGAAGTGCCTGCTACCATGTGGTATTAGAGCTGCTGTAAATTGAGGAAGACTACAATAGTAAGGTGATCTGAGTGGAGGTTTTGTGGAAAAAGGAATGAACTAATGGATCTTGCAGCTAGTGAAGAGGAAAATGAGGAGAATATATTGGACCAGAGAGGTAATGGTTTCACTTTTTATTTGAACTATAACTTACAATTTGGTTATTTCTTAAAAAGACAAGGTTGAGAAAACATGACACAAAGGTATAAATGATTGAAGAAAAAGGATGAGTTAAGGAGAAGAATAAAATTGTCATAAAATGATAGGACATAAATGATAAGAGATAGGCATAGAGGAAGGAATTTTCTAGCAAGGAGTGGAGCTGGAAGGTGTGGAAGAAATCCCATCCAAGTGAAGAGTTGGAAGAGATATTGAGGAAAAACATTGGTAGGTAACTAGTCATTAAGTTGTTTAAATTTTTGCAAGAAAGCTAATAATTGCATGTAGCAACATTAGTGGGTGGTACAACTACAACTAATGAGAGTTGTAAAGAATTAGAAGGATTCTCAGAAGAAGTGGAAAATAACCCTTGCAGCAAGAGAGGATATTGAAGAAGAAAACTTAATTGAGTTTGGAGAGTGAAGGGGACATAGGAGGTCCTCAAAAGTTGAGAACCAAAGGTGTTCTTAGGATGTGAGCAAGGTGTAGAAGAATCCTAAGAAGAGAGAGTATGCAAGAGGTTCGAGAGGATGGAACAAGGGGACACCAATAGCGAGGAGGAGGTGGGGTGTTCATCTAACAAGTAAAGGATAACACTCATTACACACGCTTGCCTGTAGCTGACAGTGGGCAGGTGAAAGTTCACAAGAAGGTAGAAAGAGAGATGTATATTGATGGCTATAATCAAGGTTCAAAGAAAATCTATGCAAGGGGAGAGAAGGATATCAAGAGGAATGACATGAAGAAGAAATTAAGTCAAGAGGAATTTGATAAGGAGAGAGTTGAGTCGAAAGTGAGGCTCAAATTTGTGGAGATGTTCTTGGAACAAGAAGACCAAAGAAAGATGTTGAACTTGAGGAGGAGGTTGAAATTTCTTTTCAAATACAAGGCTTTTAAAAGGAAAAACCCGAAAACCATCAATCTAGGGAAGAAAGTGAAGTAGTTTTTAATTGCTCAGATGAAAAAAAGGAGGACTCAGACTGGTCGAACTTGGGGAGAAAATTCACTATTGAATAAAGATTTTATGAAAGTATCCTATAATGAATGCAAAGTCCAAAGAAGCATAGGGAGCTGTAAAAATAGGATGATGATGAGACACTAGTTAAATTTCTCACAGAGAATGGAGAAAGTCTCAAGGAAGCATTGGTAACAAAATTAATGGAGATTGCTATATGGAATTTTAACTTTAGGGTGGGTGAATTTTATGTTAATGTCGACCAAGGGCATGCTCATGATTTCCAATGGAGAGTAGAAGGAAAAAATACTACCTCTTAGAAATGAGAGCAAACAAGGAAGGAGTGGTGCAAATAGTTTCCAAATGATACCATCATGGTGGATGGGAACAACGATATTCAAGTGGAAGAATGACCCTTAAAAGATCTCATAAAATGGAGTGGAGATGATAATAAGGATGAGAAAATGAGACTAACTAGAGGTCTCATGGACTACATGATAAGTCCAAATATGCAACAAATTATAAAAACATTTGTTGAGGCCTAAGAGCCCCCCTCTTTTAAAATTGATTATTTATTTCCTATGTCCAAGTGAGAAGGTTGGACAACCATCACAAGTTGTCATAAAAAATGAGCAGATTGTAATATGAAAAAACAGAGAAGTATATAAGAACGTTGACACACAGATAAAAGGAGGACTATACGAGGCAACAAGAAGTTTGGCATAAAATAGATAGCCACTTGGAGTTTCCATAAAGGTTGTCGATGAAGGCTTAAATTTTAAAATTATCCCACGAAGACAAAATTCAAATTTTGTTGGAATGAATGAGGAAGCACTATTTCCTCGTAAGAAGCACCAAAATAAAACCTTTGCACATGAGGGATATTTTTTTATGGAAGTAACAAAAGCATATGGGAAGCCTTATGTTTTTAAATTTATCAATTGGTGTGTGAATGCAAGTAAGGAGTTACCCAAGGAAAAGCCAGTTGGGTTTATGGATAAGGGAAAGTCCTCAATACTATCTAAGACAAATTTTTAGAAACAAAGGCTAGGAGTGATAAATTTGTCTCATGCAGTACATGTAGAGACCATGATGGACAATAATAAAGACACATACAATTTAATATCATATTGTTGAATTGAAAAACATTTAATTAGCTAGACCTTTAGTGGGAATATGATGAATATGAGGAGAAGTATTTAAATGAGTTTCTCATGAAGGGTGATGAGGCTAATTTAAAGTTTCTCATGGAGCTAAAATACTTGGATGAAGGGTTGATGAATCGCATAATAAACACTCGGTATGTGAAGTTTGAGTTGAAAGAGCTTGTCAACAAGATCAGGTTAGAAGATTAATTTGATAAGTTGTGGAATGTCTCCACAAATGCGTACAAAAAAAGGAGGACAACATAATTATTTGACTGTTGGGCCTAAAATATGCCCAATTTTCCACTATATATTACCACCTTTCATAACATAAATTCCGACACTTTTACACTCATTTCACACCATAATTCCATCATGTATAGGAAATCACAACTTACACCTTGTGGCTGATTATCATTAGTTTTCTTAGCTTTTCTATGATTTGATATGGTTAAGTCATGATTTTCTAATGACGGTTTTGATAAGTTCATTTGTTTCAGGTTTCTATTGTCAAAATTCTCCACAAGTCAATTAAACTAGTTGTTGCAAGTAGAGTACAGAAATGTCGAATTTGGAGCTTCGACACCTCAGCACACTTCCAGGGAAAATCGAGGAAGGTTATTGTCCAAAATTATGTTCTAACATCTTCCCATGAGTTTTTTTGCACCCAGGTCACACATGTGGGTCTCTAGAAGAAAATAAACAACTCCTCAAAATCTGCACAATTTTCAAACTGCCAAGTTTGACCTCGATTTGGGTGCAACCAAAGGTGAATCAAGGAAATATTAGAAAATAGGTTTTTTATGAATATAAAAATTTATCTAAAACCAAAACAATTTCTCAAGATTCAATTTGGTTCAAAGGTTAAATGTGGGTCTTTAAGGCAGTTTCATAAAAAACACTATTTTCCAGAATTCTAGAATCTTTCAAAAAGAGACAAATAACCAACTTAGGGCATGCTTTCCAAGGAGATGGAATTGAATGAGACAAATACAATAGATGTTCCCTCCAAACCATTTTTCAAAATTTTTCATGGTTAGGGAGATATGTCAATATCTTTGAAGAAAATTTGTTAAAACTATGCAATTTTCCAGAATTAAGGAAAATGACTGATTCAATTTGTAAATCATATAAATGGATTATCCATGGCCTATATTGTCAATTATTGGAGAGAGGGAAGATATGGTGTGAAAAATAGACACAAGATTTATGTGATTAAGTTCTACCTTAAACAAAATTGAAGGAATGTTTGTAAGTGAACTTATGATTTGAATCTTAATACAATTTGGTTTCACCATGAATTCATTGTAAGTGTTATTGTTTTCATTGTTAGGCATTGATTTAGTTTAAAACTTGTTCCATGAGTCGCAAGGGCCCACCACCACCTCGAGACAAGTTCTGTAGTTCATTTAGATCATATGATGATATTTAATGTGTGAATTTTATTGAAATAATTGTTGTGTAAAATCCAAATTCGTTTCTGTACTCAAAACTTTGTTTTGTAAATTGAAGTTAAACATCATAGAATTCATTTCTAAAATGCTCAAAGATAGTAGTTTTGAATGCGTTTTTATTTCAGGTCCAATACAATAAGAGAATTATTACAACATCGTGCGCATTACTATGATTTTTGTGTGTTAAATACAAAATAGGATTTAAGGTTATTGTATTGAGTATAGTTTGTGTGAGATTATGCATTTCATTTAGAAATTTGAAAGCAGTGTTTATAGCTTTTTTGTGTGAGTGATGTATTTAGTTTGAATTATATATTGTAGGTTTAATGATCGATTAACCAATAGTTTAGAAATTGTGTAGTATTCATAGTATAGTCATTTCAATTCCTTGCATGAGATTTATTTGAATTATGGTTTGATCATCATTGTAATAGATCATAGGATATATCTCTTTTGTTTTATAGAAGGCTCTCTAATACAAGAATCAATTGAAATTTCCTTTTGGTTTTCAACCTTTGTATAATTGAAGGTGTAAAATAGATAGGATTAAGTGATAAGTTTCAACACTTATTGATTTGTGTGATCCCGAGAATTTGATTAGCTGCAGTTGAATTATTTTGAGCAAGAGTAGATAATAGAATTACTTTTTTTGAGTTGTAGATTTCAATTCAAGTTATTTTTAAGTATTAAATCATAATGCCTAAGATATAATAAAGTATGTCTTAGGTTATGATATTTTAATTTTTCAGTGGCTTGAAGGTTAGTTGTTTGTTTGCTTTACAATTTGAATTAGTCAGGTTATGATATAAATAGAGTAGTAATTAAGGTTTGGATTTAGTTTAATAAGCCTCTTTTATTCAGTTGTGATTCCATACTTAGACAGTAATTTGATTTATTACTCTAGTTTAGGGTAGACACTCTTGATCCTGTGATATGTGTGGTTGTGCTTCAAAGTATTACGACCCCAGATTCACAATTTAATATTGGAATTATAACACAAATAATTTCCCCAACATTTTTGTGTCGTTGCCGAGAAGGTGCTAAAGGGATTAGAGCCTAGTTTTTTTCACAAGTTTTTTGTGAGATCTTAGTTATAGGAAAATAAAATGGTGGAGAGTATTCGGTAAGACGTGAGAAAAGAGCCACGCATCCACTATGGTGTGGTTTCTCCAAAGTTTGGTTGTAAAAATAAGAAATTTTGGTGAGTTTTACTGCAATTAGTTTTTATTCATTTATATTAAAATTTCAAGATCTTTAAAGGTAAAACATTTTTGTGGTGTTGTAAGAACCCCTTTTTACTAATCCCTCTTACAAGACAGGGATCATCAACCAGAAAGAGAAATTATCTCTATTCATAACATAAATTCAGACACTTTTACACTCATTTCACACCATAATTCCATCACTTATCGCCAAATCACATCTTACACCTTGTGGTTGATTATCATTACTTTTCTTAACTTTTATCTAATTAAAGATTATTTATTCATGATTTTCTAATGATGATTTCTATAAGTGCATTTGTTGCAGGGTTCCATTGTTGAAATTCTCCACAAGTCAATTAAACTAGTTGTTGCAAGTAGAGTACAAAAATATCCAATTTCGAGCTTCTATATCTCAGCACGCTTTTAGGGAAAATTGAGGAAGGTTATTGACCAAAATGATGTTATAATACCTTCCCATGAGTTGGATTGTACCCAGGTCGCACATGTGTATATCTAGAAGAAAATCAACAACTCTGATCAAAATCTGCACAATTTTTAAACTTCCAAGTTTGACCTCGATTTGGGTGCAACCAAAGGTCAATCTGGAAAATATGAGAAAATTGGTCTTTTACAAATATAACACATTATCTATAACCAAAATTGTCTCTCAATATTCTCTTTGTTTCAAAATTTACACGTGGGTCTTTAAGGCTGTTTCATAAAAAAAATATTGGTTTTCAAGAATTCTAGAATCTTGCAAAAAGAGTCAAACAACCAACTTTGGGCACGCTTTCCGAGGACATGGAATTGAATGAGACACAAAAAAGAGAGATTTTTTTTTTTAAATATAACAAATCAGGTTTCCTCTAAACCTTTTTCCAAAATTCACAATGGTTAGGGAGATATGCCAATATATTTCAGACCAAATTGTTAAAAATATGCAATTTTCCAGAACTAAGGAAAATGACTGATTCACTTTTAAAATCATATAAATGGATAAGACATGGTCTATATTGTCAGTTCTTGGAGAGGGGGAAGACAAGTTGTGAACAAGAGACAACAGATTAATGTGATTAAGTTTTACCTTATAAAAATATGAAGGAATGTTGTTTGTAACAACAAGAATTCTTATAAATAGGTATGCAAGCTCTTTCTATTGGGTTTTATGATTGAACTTCTATGTAAATTTGCAGTGAAATTCTAGGGACATGTTTCAGTATGTGAGCTTTTGTTGCACCCATGAAGGAGACAACATAATATTTGGTGAATAATAACTAGTATTTTCATTTGGTGAAGAATTATCATCTTCGACCCACCATACTTTCACTCACTTGTCCACAGGCCCGGTGTATATAAGAAAGCCATTGGAAATCAAAACTTCAATGATTACCATGATGGATTTTATGCGTTAGATCTAACCTTGCAATACTGCCAACCAAAAATGGAAACATCGATGGTATCCCATCTCGATATCTGTATAGTCTTATTTTTTGACCCGCTAAAAAGAAGATTATTAGCAATAGCTAGGCACAACAATGAAATCCCATGGCCTCTTAGAGTCTCAGCGTGTCATAGCATCAAATTAATGCAGATGGGTTTTTTTCATTCCTAAACATTAATAGTTGCGTCAATAGATCCCGGGTAGAGAATCAATCCATCCATGCTAAGGGTGAGCGCATTCATGGGAGCACGTTGTATGTAAGTGAATGTATGATTTTCATTCTCTAATATTCATCCCTATCAGTAATATTCATTCTCTCCATAAACCCTATCAATAATATGAAATTTTCCAAAATTACGAATATAACGGATTCACTTTGAAAATCATATAAATTGCTTAGACATGGCCTCTATTGTCAGCTCTTAGAGAGGGGTAAGGAAAGGTGTGAACATGAGACAAAGGGATTAATATAAGTTTTACCTTAAACACAATTGAAGGAATTTATGTAAGTGAACTTATGATTTGAATCTTAATACAATTTGTTTTCACCATGAATTCGATGTAAGTGTTATGGTTTTGATTCATTTTTAGGCATTGATTTGGTTTAAAACTTGCTCCAGGAGTGGCAGGGGCCCACCACCACCTAGAGATAAGTTCTATAGCCCATTTAGATCATAGGACTCACATTTAAAGTATGAATTTTATTGAAATAATTTTTGTGTAAAATCCAAATTCATTTTTGTACTGAGAACTCTGTTTTGTAAATCTGAGTCAAACATCAGAAAACTTATTTCTCAAATGCTCAAAGATATTTAGTTTTAATGTGTTTGGATTGCACATCCAATACAATAAGAGAACGATTACAACACCATGCACATTACTATGAATTTTCCATGTTAAGTACAGAATCAAATTTAAGGTCCTTGCACTGAGTATAGTTGGTGTGAGATTATGCATTTCATTTACAAATTTGAAAGTAGTTTTTCTAGTTTTTTTTTGTGAGTGATGTATTTAGTTTGAATTATATATTGTAGATTTAATGATCGGTTAATTAATAGTTTAAAAATTGTTTATTATTCATAGCATTGTCATTTCAATTCCTTGCATGAGATTTATTTGAACTATGGTTTGATCATCATTTGAATAGATCGTCAGATATTTCTCTTCTGTTTTATAGAAGCCTCTCTAATAGAAGAATTAATTGAAGTTGTCTTTTGGTTTTCAAATTTTGTAGAAATGAAGGTGTAAACTAGATAGTATTAAGAGATAAGTTTGAACGCTTATTGGTTTTTGTGATCCCAGGAATTAGATTAGTTGTAGCTGAATTTTTTTGAGCAAGACTAGATAATAGAATTATCTATTTTGAGTTGTAGAATTCAATTCAAGTTATTTTTAGGTTTTGAATTAGAATGCCTAAGTTATGATAAAGTATTTCTTAGGTTATGATATTTTAATTTTTGAGTGGCTTGAAGATTAGTTGTTTCTTTGTTTTACTATTTGAATTAGTTAGGTTATGATCTAAATAGAGTAGTGATTAAGGTTTGGATTTATTTTGATTAGTCTCTTTGCTTCAGTCAAGATTTCGTACTTAGATAGTAATTTGATTTATTGTTCTAGTTTAGGTTAGATGCTCTAATCTTGTGCTACATGTGCTTTTTCCTCTAAGTCTTACAACACCATATTGATAATTTAATGTTGGAATTATAACACATATAATTTACCCAACATTTTTGGCGTCATTTCTGGGGAGGTACTAAAGGGATTAGAGCCTAGTTTCTTTCACAAATTTTTTTATGTGAACTTAATTGCAGACAATCAAAGGGTGGAGAGTGTATGGTAAGACGTGAGTGAAGAGACGCGCATCCACTATGGTGGGATTTCTCCAACGTTTTTTTTTCCAAGTAAGAAAGTTTGGTGAGTTTTACTGCAATTAGGTTGTATTCATTTAGATTAAAATTTCAAGCTCTTTAAAGGTAATACATTTTTACGGTGCTGTAAGAACTCCTTTGTACTAATTCATGTTGTGAGACAAGGATCATCAATGAGCAGGAGAAATTAAATAATTATTGAGAGATTGAATAATTTCCCTCGAATCACTTTCTCAAATCCTAGTAGTAGCTGGGGTATCTGCCTCTCAGGAAGATTTCATCTTGACCTCATTCAGGAAATTATCTATCTCTCCATAACCAGAAAATGATTTCGAAGTATTTATTAATTCCTCTTGCCTATCTACCAAGGATATCGATGAGTTATGTACAAAATATGATGGGTATCATCCAACTCAACCTGTGATCGAAGAACTTTTACCATGCCCAACAACAAGCCTTATATGAATTCTGGAGACCAATTACCCAAGTTTTCCTATCACGACCGAGGAGGATTTTTAGAGTGGTCCAAATGAATAAATGACCCAATACCACCAGGATTACATTGAGAATAGATTCCAGGTCATATCTAGTCAAATTACCACTCTCATCTTCAAATACTCTTTGCATCATATCTCTCAAAGCTGATAATTTTTCATTCTTATGTACATTCTATATTTTATATGTTAAATATGAGCATGAATATATCTTTGTACCTGATCCACACATGGCTTCATTGGAATTTCTATTTCTCTTGAAGGAGGACATATTTTTTCCAGCATAGTAGGAAAGATAGTATTGTAAACAAATTAAAATATTACAGAGAAAAATAATTGCTTTTGTGAAATCCAACTTGTCTTGCACAACTAGACAGGGACTTTGCTTGAAAACCAGGAAACTAGAATGAGTTGTTCCCAATAAAGTTTTTAAATTTGTATGAGTTCTTCAAATCATGTATCTTCCAAGTCATTATGTTTCTACTCGAGTTGGTTGACGTGGGATTCCTTAAGTCTCACCTACCAAAAACCCTTGTCCCATCAACAACAACATAGTATATGGGATCAAGGTTAGGGTTAAATAAGGTACCTAGGAGCCATCATGCCTTAATGGCAGGTACCCTTGTCATCTACTAAGGAAATACATTAGTTTTTCTTGGTGGATTAATTCTATAGTCCATTCAACTTCGACAAATCCATTCATGGCTAATAGAATGTACCTAGTGCCTTGATTATGATTGACATCAAAGGTGGGATATCTCACATTTTTTAATGACCTCCTTAATGGTCGGTAATCCAATGATTCATTCTTATGTTCGAAATTGACACCAATTATTCACATATACAGGATTGCACATGGGTGTGTAGCGGTTGAAGACTATATGGTTTTGTGATATCAACACAGATTTTTAGTAGTTTGGATTTTTGTATCAACATTTCCATTGTCATTTGCAGCAATAGACACCTTTCCTCAGTTTTTTGGGGATATAAAACTCCTCAGGCATGGGGGAGAAGGGGACCTTCAGTTCATCCTTGAGCTCTTTAGTTCCTCCTTAAGCTCTTCAGCTTCGTTCAACAGATCCAAATCAGCCTGCATTACATCACTAGCTATTCCTGAATGGGTCAAATCAACAATCACATCAGCTCCATCCAGTCCATCCTCCACTCTATTTTGCAACATCGAGCACATTAAAAACAAAGGTAAAACTTGAGGTAAATTTGGCTTATGATTCTCTAATTCATTAGAAGGTTAAAGAATCTTAATCATTCACCACTTCTCATTCCACACATTTCATCTTTAATAAACCAGTATCCTTCTATTTCCTTCCATTCATTTCACATATACTGTGATTACAAGACCATGTTAAATAAAAAGCCTTATGGTGCATTAATAAAAGAAGTCTCTATAGTGTCTTATCCGAGCACTAATTTCACAAGATGAAGTCATTAATGCCATGAAATTATAAAGGAAACCACCTATAGACACTGGCCTTATGATGACATAGTATGAAAGCGCCCATTCACCATCTCCGTCACCACCTCATTTCATCCATCATCTCTCCCTTGTCCATTCATTTATTGTCCTCAGTTTGTATTGATCAGTAAATTAGTATGACATATTAAATGTGATTTGTGTTTCTCCAAAAGAACCAACACCTCCAAGTATTCAAGAAGTGTTGCTCCACAAGAACAAACACCTCCACTTATTCAAGTAATGCTATCCCACAAGAACCAACATCTACAAAATATTGTTAATAATTTTTCAATGAGAAAGAGATTTGTTTGCATAAGGGAATGCAAACCCTCAAGCATAGGGGGGGATGTTGGGCCTCAAAATATGACCAATGTTTTACCATATATGACTTCCATTCATAACATAAATTCCGACACTTTTACACTCATTTCACACCATAATTCCATCACTTATCACCAAGTCATATCTTACACATTGTGATTGATTATCATTAGTTTTCTTAGATTTTATATAATTAGAGATTAATTATTCATTATTTTCTCATGAAAATTTTTATAAGTTCATTTGTTGTAGGGTTCCATTGCTTAAATTCTACACAATTCAATTAAACTAGTTGTTGCAAGTACAGTATGGAAATATCCAATTTGGAGCTTTGACATCTCAGAACACTTTTGTGGGAAACCAAGGAAGTTTATTGTAAATAATGATGTTATAACATCTTACCATATGTTGGATTGCATCCATGTCACACATTTGGGTCTCTAGAATAAAATCAACAACTCTACTCAAAATCTACATAATTTTCAAACTTCCAAGTTTGATCTCGATCTGGGTGCAATTGGAGGTGAATCTAGAAAATATGAGAAAATGGGTTTTTTACCAATGTAACAAATTATCTATAACAGAGACCATTTCTCAATATATTCTTTGGTTCAAATGTCACACGCAAGTCTTTAAGGTCATTTCATTAAAAAAAATTGTTTTTCTAGAATTCTAGAATCTTGCAAAAGGAGTCAAACAACAAACTTCGGCACACTTTTCGAGGAGATGGAATTGAATGTAAAACACACAAGAGAGGTTGTTTTTTTTAATATAAAAAATTAGGTTCCCTATAAACTGTTTTCCAAAATTTTCAATGGTTAGGGATATATGCCAATATCTTTGAGGCCAATTTGTTAAAAGTATGCAATTTTCTAGAATTAAGGAAAATGACTGATTCACTTTGTAAATCATATAAATGGCTTAGCCATGGCCTGTGTTGTCAGTTATTGGAGAGGGGGAAGACAAGGTGTGAACATGAGATAAAGGATTGATGTGATTAAGTTTTACCTTAAACAAAATTGAATGAATGTGTGTATGTGAATGTATGGTTTTCATTCTTTAATATTCATCCCTATCACTAATAGTCATTATCTCCATCATTATTTCCATATTTATAACTAGGGAATCTATATTAGAAATAGAAGAGGAGGTATATGGTTCCTCTTTTATGGTTACTCTTCTATCATTCCTAATCCTATATTTCTTGGCTAACAAATTGTCCTCTACACTAATAGCATCTCTATGCATCTCTTCCAAGGTTGCAGGATTTCTTTCTCTTAATTGGTATGACATGTTAGCCTAGAAATTATCTAGGAACACCATCAAGGCTAAAAATTGAGGGGGCTTAATGTTTGCTGTAATTTCATTGTAAACATTGTTAAACCTGTTGTAGTAATCCTGCATACTCTCTCTAGGGGCTCTTCAAATGTTCTCATATTTAGATAGGATCTGAAGAGGGTTTTTCTTAATCTCCCATATATTGAGGAATGAATGGTGAAAAGTAGTGAGATCATTTATATTGGATGGTGCTAAAGCTTTGAACCATTTTATAACTTCCTTGATTAGAATTTGAGAAAATAGTATCATTTTTACATCCTCTTCTTCAACTTATTGAAGATCAAAATAATCATTCATTATGTCAACATGTTGATGAGAAGTGTTGGGTCCAGTACCATCAAACTAAGGGATTCTAGTTTGATATTCTTGGGGCATATTATGCAAAGGTGCGTCCAAAACCAGGAGAGCATATCTTGCTACCATGATTGGAATTTGGGGATGTACAATAGATGAGGCTATGAGGGGTGTAGGTGTATGAGTTCCTACTATAGGTTGAAACACTATCTGAGATGCTATTCGATTAGTAGTGGAGATTATAAACAGAGTGGGACTAGTTGATGAAGGATGAGAAGATTGAAATGAAGGAGTAGATGTTTTTATTCTTATTGTAGAGATTTCAACAGATTGTTGAATGTAAGATTCATGCACAACTTGACCAAGGTCTAATACTAGATCCAGTAATTTGTCAACATTTTAGAGGATTTATAGATCAAGTTCTCGTTCAATAGATTGTCTTTCATATGTAAAGGTTTGTAGAATGATTGATCAAACACTATTTCTTTCACAAAACTCTCAGACTTAGTCCTAAGTAGACTATGTTCAAATGGTATGTCAAACTCAATACCTTCTAAAGTGATAAAACTCTCAGGGAGAGAGTTTTCTCTGGGTGGGGCAATGCTACTTCCTTGAATTTCAACTAAACTTCTTTTTTCAAATCAATTTTTCATGGTCATCTACAATATTAGCAGGTTCTGGATCAAGATGAGATCTGGTGTAATTTTTTTCGGAGCCATGAATAAAATTTTAGACACACAATTATTTACAAAATTTCACAACTTCTAAACATTTATTTATGAAATTTGAAACATTAATTTTCCTGAAACAAATTTCTTTAACTAGTGAAATGAATCTGCAAAAAAGGTAAAAGTGTGCTCTTCTCCATCAAATTCGTCACTATGTTATCACTCCGTAATTTCTAAGTCCGGGAAAAACTACAAAGGTAACCACAAAACCAATTTGGAGTTTAGGATCTAGCCCTCCTAAACTCAGAGTGGTATCTCTCTGTCATATTTAACTTTGTTAGCTAGGAATTTTATGCTAGTTATTAGGCTCAGAGTTTGGTTTTAAGTTTTGGGTTGCATGGTAAAGGAGAGGTCCATTGGTCATGGATTTTGTTTGATTAAGGTGAACAATAACTGGTTATAGAGAAATTTTATGACAAGGGCAAGGTAGTCATACGTCTGCATATTCGAATCTATTGTAGTATATGATAGAGGAATTACGGAGCACAACGCATTAAACATAAAGCATCTCATGGATGAATTCTATGCTTAAATTTAGAAGAAAAGCATTCATAGTATCTGAAAGGAATGAAACAGAGCATCTATCTTTGATGAATTATGCACATATAATCTTGAATCAAATAATGGGAAAAGAAAACGTTTCATGAATAAATTAGAGAGGAACACATAAAAACTGAAAGGAGAACATTACCAGTAGCTAATGACACAGGTTTTGCACTATTTTTTAAGAATTCTGGTGGTGACTAGCCCTCCAAATGTGCAATGTTGTTGCTTTGCTGGCATAAATTCTTTTTTGCCCCCCTATTTCATTGTATTCTTTTACGAATATTGATTCATTGTGTTCTTTTATTACTGTTGATGTTGACAATGTTCCGATGTCCTCTTAAATTTGACTGCTTTTCCAACTGTAGTTTTTTCTTTTCATTATTTCATTATTTTCTCAATATATTTTGGAAAAATATAAATATAGTTTCCAAAATATTTTGATTAAACTCTTGAATGCAATTCATAAATAAAAATTCAATATATTTATTTCAACGATTTATAAAACCATCATGTTTTCAAATCCATGTGTTGTTTTCCCTTTCACCTTACTCTGTAAATTAACTATACATGTACTTTTAAATTCCTTTCAGCACAATAGAATATGTGGATAAAATTCCAAAACCATATGTTTCTTCAAAAATAATTGGTTGTTTACTCTTCCCACGCGTTTTGAAAAACCATGTGTTGCTTTTTTTGTAAATCCATGACTAATAAATTAACAAAAATATCTTTCTTCTCTGTAAAAACTCATTTACATTAAGCTCATTTTTCCTCACTTCTACATTACTTTTGTTTATGACTACAAAATATTCATTGTATTTTCTCTTGTAATTTTATTTCATCCCTTTCTTTCATAAGCATATGATTGAAAAATCTTCATTGTATTTTCTCTTCTAATTTTCTTGCAATCGTGAATTTCATTTTACCTGTTGTAAAATTATTTTACACCTTAGTCTGTAATTTCATTTCACCCACTTAGTCTTGCATTCGTGAATAACGTGTGCATAACATTTATTTCATAGTAATATGAAGTTCCATTCCCACCACATTTTATAAAATTAAAAACAATACACTTAATGGATTTCAGAGGGGGTAGGGCTGTAATTTCATTTCACCCACTTAGTCAAATTCCATTCCCACAACATTTTATAAAATTTGAAACAATACATGTATTTCGGAGGGAGTAGGTAGTAATATGTTTAGGGGGAGGGTAGTCGAATAAAACATGAGGGTGACAGGGAGGGTAATAGTGAAAACCACTTTTAGGACCCCAACCTGATTAAATTTCAAAGGGGGTGTGTCCAAAACATATTTCTAACCCTTGATTTCAAAATGCACACATATCGAGGCTTTAACACTAGGAAAATTAATGCATGAGTGAGGGGTGGGCCATAGGCGTTGAATCTTGGATTTTGGGGACATATAATGAATAAACCTATTTTTTCATGTTTTAGAGTTTTGATTTATTCATTCATTTATTTTTAATTAATTTTAATAATTCAAAATAAATGATTTCTCACTTATGCCTTCTTCTTTTCTTTTTGGTGCAAATTTCAACTTGCTCTTACCTTTGATCTGGATGTCAGTTTTAAGCACTAGATATATCGTTAGAAATATTTTCCTAAGCACTTTTCCATGAAAGAGCTTACAACATGATTTGATCTAGCCATTCCTGTAAAGAAAATATCCCTGATCTTCATACTTGTCTTCACCTTGGAAATGATTTGAAGGATGAAACATTATTTGCAACATCTAAAATATAATAGTCATCATATATAAGCAAGCGACCCTATAAAATTTATAGGACCCTAATAGGGAGCCTAAAATACTACACCATCCCATGGTCAAATCCAGAGTGCATCAAAAACCCGATTCAGAGGGGGTTAGGCTAAGACATCATGCGAGCATTCTCCTCAAGGCTACCCAACCTGTGGTAGGGAATTTCATGTGTTTTCTAATTTACTAAGAAGCTCGAGACTCTACCACCCCCATGGGACGAAGGTAAACATAGTTTCCCATCTTAGGAAAAATCCTTATAGCACTAGCTATGGGAAGGAGTTGGTTCTCTACCCTACCTTTCTCTGAGAAGGGCCATATAGAACAATAGATTTAGGATTATTTGAAAAAATAGATCACCTTTAAGTTACAGTTCATTTTTGTTTTGATAAGACAATATTTCTTGTATTAGAGTAGCATCATTATACAGTTTGTTTACACTTGACACCACTGCACTAGGTGTTTTCTTGTTGCTTGTTACTTTGGTTTTTCCTATCATCATTTAGTCCTTTAGTGTTATATGTGTATTGGCATCATTGTGCCCCCCAAGGAATTTGTCGCGGTGAATTCAAGGCCTTCATCCTCAATTCTTGTTAGGACATATTACTCCTCCTCATCAGGTGCGAGTTAACCCTCCCTCTCTTCCATTAAAACCTTTTGATCATGAGTGTACTAATTCCTTTGATTACACATCTTCTCTACCTCATATCACCACCATGTTTGTAATATTGATAAATTAGCATGCAGCTAATAGGAATATTAATTTTTCTTTTAAAATCTATATAGATGAATAAATGGGCAATGAGGCTCATAAGTTGCTTAAGCATGAATAAAAATCCCTCATAGTGTGAAAAGGGATCATGAAATAGCCAGATCAAGCATCCACATGTGTGAGGAAAGTCTAAAATATGTGGACAAGGTCAAGTTTGATGAATTCAACATGATTTGTCTTCAAAGAGTGGCTCCTAAATAAAGACAACTCAATGTGAATAGAGATCAATCCTGCTAGTCAAAATGAAGACACCTTGAGTGTGAAAAGGGACAAGGCCTGAAGATTCAGTCAAGTATGACTAAATCAAACAACGCTATAAAAGGATGATCAAAGCACATAGATACAGCGTAATTTTGGTGGAGGAGCCTTTGCATGGAAGCAACCTCATAGTGGGGTGGGACCCTTGGTGAGGAAGCTCATCAACTATATAATGAAGGAGATGGCAACCATATGGGAAGATTGAAGATTATATTTCATATGGTATGTTTATAATTCCTGCATACTTTGGCTATTTAGCTAAGTTTGTTGCACTGCTTAGTGCAAGGGTTTTGTCGGGTGGGGATTCCCTACTCTTTCTTGGAGATCTTGTCTAAGAAATATAAGAGGAGATTTCAGAGCTGCACTTTCAACTACTTGGTGTTGAAACAACAATTTACCTTCAGCAAAAATGCAGTCCCTTCAGAAAACTGTGTTATTCATTAAGGTGTGTAGTGGGAGGAATCAAAACCCCACTTTTGTGAGCTAGTTTCCCAAGAGAAGGAACAACATTTTCTCCGGAAAGCTAGAGGGAGTATCTACAACCATTTATTTGCATGTTTAGCCATTTTTATGTAGAGCTTCAGCTACCTAGCGTGATTCAACCACATATCTGCAGTAGTCCTTTCATGTATATCATTTTTATCAAGAAACCCTTGCCAGGCCTTCTTGGATCTATATAAAAGAGATTATATCTTTGTTTTTATGCCTCATTGAGTAATCTAATAGAATATCTGATTTCTTTCTCCATTTTCTAAGTTTTATTTCCATTAGACTGCGCAGTCTCTTATCCAACAATTTGTGTGTGTTGCAATCTTGGGGTTTTAACAATTTTAAGTTGTTTTGAGCATGGGAGACCTGTTTAACTAGGCTAAAGGCATTGGTTTCTGAAACTCTTTTGCATAAAATTCATATATTACATATGCTAAGGGACGCAACCATTATTTTCCACTGTTATAACTCCATCTTCAGAAAATAACATTTTTGGGGCCAATATTGCTTCTTTTCCCCACTTAGTGACATTGTATGAAGACATAATTTGTTGTTGTGATTGTTATATGATGGCCATGTGTTTTAATACACTATATGAGTTGATTAATTTCTTCTCTCCAACTTTGGAATACCTTAGGGTATTCTTATTGTTGTAGAAAATCCATATTTTGGGATATTACAGTGGTATCAGAGCTTACAGTGGTATCAGAGCTCCTTTCTTGGCTCTGCCTATGTTCTTCATTATGGAGTCTTCTCATGGGGAGGGGATTTGAAAAATAAAATTAGAGAAAACACTTGTTTTCTGGCGAAAAGAGGCTCTCAAAAATTCTCTTTTCAAATCTACAGGGTAAAAGCAAGGGCATCAAAGAAATGAGGAGGGAAAAACATGAAGATCCCTCAACAAGATCTATACAAGAGGAAGATTCTAAGTCCTAATATTATGAATATGATCACTCAGACATATCATCCGATCTACCACGTTCTATCAGCAATTTCTTCATGAAGAGGAAGAAAGGAGATGTGCCAAAGAAAGAGTTCAAAGATAACTTGAACTTCTAAGGATTCTGCAAGATCAAGGAGGACAAAAGCACAAAGGGAAAGTAGCATGGTGTGGGTAGATTATTTCTATCTACTTTTTATGGATCACCTAAATTTCCAGTAAGGGTTTGGGTGGAGGAGTTAAACAACTTTGTGCAACAACATCAAGTTTCAGAAATTAAAGCCATCAAAGTAGCAGCGCTGCATTTTGAAGGTAAAGCATATGCTTGGTGGTTGTTTGAATATTTTTCCTTAATAAATGCAAATACACCTACTTATGCAAAGTTTATTGAAAGATTAATAAAAAGGTTTGATGAAACTTCATGTGTAACATCTTCTATTGAAACTATCAAACCATATCAAACAAATCCTTTGCATGAGTTGGAAGTGTCTATAAATCCAACTCCATTTCTGAAAACCATGGGAGAGGGTGTGAGCTTGTTTGATACCTTGCCAAGGGCAAGATCCCCATTTAATGAAGGGCTTTCCTCTCAAGAGGAAGGCATGGAGATTCCCCCTTCAATAGAAGACCAAGATCTAAGGTCTCTTATTGATGATGAGGCAACTTCAACTATTGAAGAGGAGGAAGGGAAGGCATGAGATGATAACGCAGTCATAACAAGAGCACCTCAAGCACCTCTTGATTAGAGGAAAACTAAAGTGTTCTCTCAACTATGGGTAGCATTTTCATACTTGGCTAAGGAAGGAGCCTTGGGAGAAGCTAGCACAACCCAAAGAATCTCTCATGAATTCAGAAGAGAGGTAAGAAATTTTCTAAAATGGATATTGATATCTCCCACTCAGTTATGTGCCCCGAGAAAGGAGAAATCAGAAGTCTATGATGACATGGAAATGAGGACACATGGAAACTCCATATCTTTGGGGCAGCCCATGGTACCTTCATTCAAAAAAGATATTTCTAAACATGACAAGAGGATGTTAACACTCTTGCATTCATTGGCCAAATTAAGGAAGTATTCGAAGATAAAGACTTTCCAAGGGGAAGTTGATTTCCATCTACTTCAATCTTGTCTTGAGCAAGATCGGCTACAAAAGAGGTAGTAAAAAGAAGATTATAATGCTCCAACATGTGATTTTTAAATCAACCATGTCAAAGAGGAGAGCCATGATATGATAGGGGCTGCATTTCAGACCTCTATAGTGCTGTCATTTTTGGGAAGCTTAGATTCTTATTGGGATTCCCAACTAATGATGGAATACTCCAAGGACCATTTCACATGTGAGGTTCTTGATGGGAAGGTAATGGATGGGAGGTACAAGGTAGTTAAGTGAGTCATTTATTTCCATGATCATATTTATTTGGTTAGAGGCTCCAAGCTTAAGGAGAAAGTACTAAATGCAACCTATGAGATCTTGCTTTCCAAACCCATTGGTTTCATTAGAGCATACCATACTATCTTAGATGGATTCATGTGGGAGAGCTTCAAAGAAGAGGTTCACTCTCATATGAAGAAGTGCATGGATTATTTGTTATATAAGGAGGAACATAGCTCTTGGGAAGGGTCATCATTTACACCTCCTTACTCATTGGGTATGAGAGGGAACTCATCCATGAGTTACCTCACTAATGAAAAACAAGTGTGTAGAAGTAATTGTATCTATGAATATTCTGATGTGTTTCCTATATGCTTTCATTTTTCTGACATTCACTTACAGGGCTTTGCTCCAATAGGGGGAACTATTTATGATGATTTTCCTAGGCCACTTAAGGCCATGAACTATATTGATGATGATCATGCCATGGAGAATCTTGGAGGGAGGAAGCACTTTTTCAGGGTGGAAACCATTTTCACCTACTATTATGCACCTTCTCCAAGCATGCAAGAAGGAAGGATCAACACACAAGTGCTGGGGAAGGCACTTGACATCTTCTATTCTATGGCAGCTAAGAGTGAAACTGCGCTGGTTGCACATGAGAAATCATTTTCCTTCTCCTTTATTATATATGGCAGCTAGCATGATTCTAATCATGATTTCATATGTTGTAAATGTTCTTACTTTTGGGGACATGGTTGAAGGAAAGGCACATTGGTGGAATGTGTCCTTGGGGAGAGAAATTTCCCACATTTTCTGCACTACATGTTTTGAAGGGAGCATGGGGAGAGATATGGCTACCATGGTAAATCACTTGTTTCTCCATGAGGTAGCCCATGTGATTGTTTGGAGCACCTGGGACACACCTCTCACGAGTAGTCGGGAGGAAATTCATTTCATTTGGATGATAGCATGGAGGTGGGATACCTTCATTGATGGTAGAATTCCCCATAATTTCCATCACTTCTATCTTGAGAAGGCCACAATGAAAAGAGGGAATATTTTTCAGCACCCTTGCAGTTGCTTGATGACAAGAAAAATTTGGGAGGGGAAGACTGTAATATTCCTAAATTAGCATGCAGCTAATAAGAATATTAATTTTTCTTTTAAAATCTAGATAGATGAATAAATGGGCAAGGAGGCTCATAAGTTGCTTAAGTATGAATAAAAATGCCTCATAGTGTGAAAAGGGATCATGAAATAACCAAATAAAGCATCCACATGTGTGAGGAAGGTTTAAACTATGTGGACAAGGTCAATTTTGACCAAGTCAACATGATTTATCTTCAAAGAGTGGATCCATAATAAAGACAACTCAATGTGAATAGAGATCAATCCAGCTAGTCAAAATGAAGACACCTTGAGTGTGAAAAGTGACAAGGCATGAAGATTCAGTCAAGGTTGACTAAATCAAACAACGTTGTAAAAGGATGAGAAAGGCACATAGAGACAACGTAATTGTGGTGGAGGAGCCTTTGCATGGAAGCAACCTCATAGTGGGGTGCGACCCTTGGTGAGGAAGCTCATCAACTATATAATGAAGGAGATGGAAACCATATGGGAAGATTGGAGATTACATTTCATATGGAATTTTTAGACTTCCTGCATACTTTTTCTATTTAGCTAAGTTTGCTGCACTGCTTAGTGCAAGGTTTTTCCCGGGTGGGGATTCCCTACTCTTTCTTGGAGATCTTGTCTAATAAATCTAAGAGGAGATTTTAAAGCTGAATTTTCCACTACCTAGTGTTGGACCAAGAATTTACCTTCAGCAAAAATGCAGTCCCTTCAGAAAATTGCGTTATTTCTTAAGGTGTGCAGTGGGAGGGGTCAAAACCCCATTTTTGTGAGCTAGTTTCCCAAGAGAAGGAACAAACTTTTCTATGGAAATATAGAGGGAGTATCTATAGCCATTTATTTACATGTTCATCCATTTTTATGTAGCGCTTCAGATACCCAACATGATTCAGCTACAGATCTGCAGAAATCCTTTCATGTATATTATTTCTATCAAGAAACCCTTGCTGGGTCTTCTTGGATCTGTATAAAAGAGATTAGATCTCTGCTTTTATGCCTCATTGAGTAATATAATAGAATATATTATTTATTTATCCATTTTTTGAGTTTAATATTCATTAGACTACGCAGTCTCTTATGCAGCAATTTCTGTGTGTTGCAGTCTCGGGGTTTTAACAATTTTAAGCTATTTTGAGCATGAGAGGCCTGTTTAACTAGGCTAAAGGCATTTTTTTCTGAAAAGCTTTTGCATGAAAGTCATATATTACATATTATAAGGGACACAACCATAATTTTACACTTTTATAACTCCATCTTCATAAAATAACGTTTTAGGGGCCATTATTGCTGCTTTTCCCGACTTAGTGAAATTGTATGAAGACATAGTTTGTTGTTGTGATTTTTATATCATGTACATGTGTTTTAATACACTATATGAGTTGATTACTTGCTTCTCTCCAAATTTTTAATACCTTAGGGTATTCTTATTTTTGTATAAAATCCCTATTTTGGGATATTACAATGTTGGGCACCAATGTAGGTACCAGAAACCATCATGGTACGTTAGGTCCTACCTCGAGTAATACCACTAGTGGAGCCTCAATCGGTATGGTCACACCTACTCCATTTATACCCTTTATTAATGGTTTGAATCTCCCATATTTTAATCAGCTTATCAATGACCCCCTTCTCCACATCCTAAGTTAGCTAGTTATGCCACCTAAACTTCCTTCTGACATTCCCAATTTTGAGGGAAATACTAGAGAAGACCACACTAATCATGTTCGCTCATTTCAAATGTGGTGTTCCTCTAATTCCATTAGTGATGACTCCATCTGCCTTTGTTTATTGCAATGCACACTTACTGGAGCTGCAACAAAGTGGTATTTCAACCAACCTCATGAATCTTATTCCACTTTTGCGACTCTCACCAAAAATTTCTTATCATATTTTCAGTTACCTCTCCATTACGACACTCATACCAAACCCTTTACTTCATTTCGTCAAGCTTCTTGCACTCCCCTTTCTGACCATGCTCAAGAATGGCATAGAAGGAGTAGCACACGTAGGGATCCTTCTTCAAAAGACCATGTCTATATGGACTAGCTTCTTAGGTCATTGTTTTCCCTGATAGGTAAATGTGTTTCATCACACTTCCCTTAGACAAAGGAATATGCGCTCTAAATAGCCTTAAAGTATGAATTGATTTATGCCCAATATGGTTATCTTTATACCATTCTACTAAAACTCCCTAGGCTCAGTCGTGCCATTACATTGGGGGCATCTCAAGTCGTCGATGGTATCGTTCGATCTCTCTCATACCCTTATCATCAGCCATATTCTCTCCCTCATATGAGTTATGGTAAACCCCATGGGGAACCAACACCTCTTACAATTATCCCCCTCCACCAAGAAACCCTCATCCTAGTCAAAGCACACCATATGCACATTCCCAATTGCATCAATAGATGCCAGGGCCAACTATTACTCAAATTGTTTATTAAAATGTTTCCCCTCCTCTATATTATCCTTATGCACTGCCTAGTGCTCCAGCCCCTTCGGCACAAGCACCTCGCCATCCCACACCTCATCAATCTCTGCCATAATAGCCACCTCATCCTCAAGGTTGAGTGTATGCTCAACAATGCGTGACAAGTCCCCATAATACCAAGAAGAAGAATAAGAGGAAAGGTAATAGGAATCATCCATTGCAAGTTAATAAGGGTAACCAACGTCCTCTACCTAATCAACCTCATGACAATCATCCTAAAACCACAAACCAACAATAGGGTGGACAACCCAAGCAGAACAATGTTCTTTGTACAAATAATCCTTGTGCATGTTGTGGCGCATATGGCCATTACAATCATGATTGTACCCTTTTAATATAGATGTGTCAAGTATGGGAAGCCCATGAAGGAAATTCTAGAGGACAAAAACCCATGGCTCAAATTGCTCAGGACCCCGCTTCATCTAAGCCAGCAGTGCTTACAAACCCATTTCCTCACCAAGGATACATAACTACCAAACCCACATAAGGTCAGAGAGCACCTCAAACCATAACAATTTGGTCCCACCAATTATTAGATTCTCATTATGAATTCTGAGGTTGGCAACACTGAACATGTTAATCTTCATACTCATTTGTGCTAGTGTGACAAGGCACTCGCTACGTCTTTGAATGAGTCCCAATAAAAAGCTTCCACAGAGTCCATTCAGCCATCAAATTGTACCTTATAGATCCCTCAATGTAAGGCAAAGGTTATTTCCAATATCCCCAAAGGTCCATTAATTCGTAATGTTTCTTTGGAAAAATCCACCCACATAGAACATAGTAGATGACTTGGTGCAATCTCATGTTTCCATGTCAATTATAGAAGTTCTCTAATCGGGCCCATCCCAAACAAAAGCTCTACTTATTGCTTTGCGCACTGTGGATCCTTCATCTGATTCCTGTGGATCCTACAATGACCAATCATAACAACATCAAATTCCGTCATATGTTGGTTTCCAAATACCATTCTCAATAAGGAACACCATTGTAAAATGGTGTATAATTGATGAAGATGTCTGCACCTGTGTGATTGTTTCTATTGTTTTGACACAACTTAACTCACAAAATTTTGCCCATCCACCATTACTCTCTGCACATGGTACGATCATCCATCTCAACCCCTTTGCTTACTTCACAACTTTCTTATCACTGTTTCTCGCAAGATGATCTCCATTGATATTGAAGTCATTGACGCCCCACTAGACTACAACATCTTTCTGGGTCATAATGATACCTATTCTGTGTTTGTTGTTTCATTTGTTGTTTTTTGTAAGATGCACATTCCCCACAAAGGAAATATTATCACAGTGGATCAACTAAATTACTATGTTCCTAAGGCACAAAATTCTCCTCAAACCAACATTTCATCCATAACTGATGATATGACCTTCTCGTCCCTCACCAATGTCTCACCAGGAGTATTTAAATATCCCACTCAACTTGGTGAGTACTAGGGTCCACCACCTACCTCTTTTGAGCCTAGCTCATTGAGTTTTTACATGCTGCAAGCGTCATGGGCTGCTCACAAGTGGTCTTGTATGCCCATCCAACATCCAACGCCTTGGAAACCTGATGTACCCAAATCAACCCAGCATATAAGTATAATTTCTCAAGGACTACCTCCTTCTGTTGATGTCTCTCCTAGTCCATTTGAACCAACAACAGTTCCTCTAAGCCTTAACCATTTAGGAGAATTTCTGCCAGGCCATTATCCTTCGGGTCAGATACCTTTCTTACTACCCCTGCCAAGATTTTAATTTTTCCATGTCATGGCTACGTCGATTTTACCCAACATTACTTTGGGGATCCCAGTCTGGTACATCGACCCCCCTTAAAACACTCCACCTGATCACCTTAAACATTACACAACTTTAATCCTAGTGCAACTGGTTGTACCTTCCCCTTATTTTCTTCAATTCCACAACAACCTCAACATGAACCCACACCTATTGTGAAAGCATCTAGTGAGGGTGGAAAAGCCCAAAAGATGGGAAATAAAGACAAAGCACACAAAACAATTGAAAATCCTCATAAGCCTCCAAAGCTGACACCTCAGTGCACTTTGTGTGATGTTCTTTGGAATTATACCAATAATTTTCCTTAATTCCCTCTTCTCAAAGAGGTGGTAGACGATAAGTTTCTAGAATCTAACATCCCAGGGATCCATGTTACCTTACCAAAGTCAGCCAAGAAAAAAAAATTCATTATGCACAAATCACCCTTGTGATTTATCCGATAACTTTGGTCACTATTATCATCACTGTCCTTGTCTCAAACATTTCGCGATAAAAGTTAGGAACTTTGTGAAATAGAGTCCGATCGTAATGAACCCTCCACTTCTTTATTGGCATATTGTGGCACCATGATTAAGCCAGAATAAGAACGACACGTTGTGATTCCTTCTCCTAATGTCAAGGTGATGGATAAAATTACTAACATTCTCTACCTGATGTCATCCATGGGATCCTCGTCTCGAGACTCTTTCTGAGTTATCCATACTAATTCGGTCAAAGCTCCTTTGTTGGATACCGAGGTCTCAACGTCGGGATACACTTCATCTGCTTATTTTCCCCCCCTATTTTCAATGCACATGTGAACCTTGTCTCTGATGACGATGCTTCACGTAGACCCTCTACTTCAAGCGTTCTCACTTCCTCCATTCTGCCTATATTCCATTCTGATGAAGACATCATGGAAAGCATGAACATGCTTTATTATCCTTGGGATGATATGCACCATTATGCATATTTCCTTCTACAACAGACCCATGACCAATATGTTGTGGAGTCGAAAGACTTCATCCACGGTGAATTTGATTGGTTTAGAAATTGCTTTCCTCCAGCAGATGCTTTTGGAGAAGGAAACATGGCCAATATCTCTCCTACCATTAATATTATTTCTATTAAACTAGGGATCAAATAAAATATCACCTTGGGGGAACCCCAAATGGAATTTATGATCACACCAAGTTATTCATGGAATTGCATCATGTTTTTGCCTCATCTTATCCTGAGGTTCCTCCACTTGATCTCGCCATTCTCTAACACCATATCGAAACATGGCCCGATGCAATTCCTAGCTATCAAAAGTTGAGACTCATCAATATTTCTAGATGGGAGGCCATTAAAATTGAAATCGATAAGCCCAAGCAAGATGTATCTATATATCCCATTGAATACACCACATGGGTGGCCAATCAAGTTCCATTTCTTAAGAAACAAGGCACAATTCGTGTCTGCAATGACTTTCACGACCTGAAAAAAGCTTGTCCCAAAGATAACTTCCACGCATTATTTATTGAGAAAATCATTGATGACTGTGTGGGGCATGTGATTATTTCCTTTATGGATGGATTCTCTAGATATAAGAAGATAATTATCTGTCCTTTTGACCATCTTAAAACTATGTTCATTAGTTCATGGGGAACTTTTTCCTATACGGTCATGCCTTTCAGTTTAAAGAATGTTGGGGAAACATTTCAGTGGGCCATGCCTTATTACTTCCATGACTTGGCTCATATTATCCTTGATTGCCTTGATGACCTCACTGCTCATTCTAGGCTTTAGGCGCAACATATTCATGATTTGCATACCATTTTTCTCTGATGTTGCAATGATAATATCCACGTGAAACTGCTGAAGTGTGTATTTTTTGTTCCTGTCAGTCATATTTCATGCTTCATCTTATCCAAGGACGTTATAAGGCTTCACCCTCTCAAAGTTCAAGCCATTCTAAAACGTCCACCTCCGCGTACCTTAAGCCAGCTACAAAACCTTTAAGTCAAAGCCAACTTTCTTCATCGGTTTATGCCTAACTATGACACCACTGTGCATGGGTTCATTAGACTCCTTCAATATATCATTCCTTCTGTTTGGGATGACCATACTCAATAGTATTTTGATTCCGTTAAACTTATTGTCACTTTCACTCCCTTGATTAGTCCACCTGAATTTGAAAGGGAATTCATTCCATACATCTCATCCTCCACCTATTCAGTCATCGGGGTCCTCATACAGGAAGATGTCAATGGAAACAACCATGTCATATATTATGTTAGTAAAAACCTCAATGGTCCCCCTGTGTCATATATGCACAAAGAAAAGTTGGCATTGCCTGTCATGTTCTCTATTCAAAAGCTTCGTAATTATATCCTTACACGTACCAATACAGAAATAAACAATTCCAACCCCATGTCATTCCTATTGATTCGACAAATCATCAATGGGAAGTATGCCCATTAGATCATCATTATTTAAGAATTCGATCTCGAATACGTCACACCGAAGAGTAAGAAAGGTTTGGCCCTTGCTAAACTCATTTCTGAATCTCCTACTCGTGTGCCAGATCCACTGGTCAATGATGATCTTCCATATGAACAATTGTGTATCTGCTACTTCTGCATTTAGATTTTCATACATCCATTGATTTTGCAGGTTTTCTCACATATTCATTGTAGATTTGAATTATGAGTGACCACACTTGTTCTTAGGGTCAGTGGTCACTCGTGACTTAAATGAGGTATTTTTGGTACACCATCCAAGAGATCTCATACTAACAAAGGTAGGTTTTCGAGGTGTATTTCCTTGATGATGGCTTTAGTGTGGATCCCAAGAATAATTCTAGTGTAGAATTAATCTTTGATTGATCTAAGGTTTTGACACTTCCTACAAGATGATGTCGACCTTATCTTAAAAATTCCTTGAAGATGAGATGATATTCTAGATGTTGTTGATTCCATTTGGTCCTTCATGCTTCAATGTTCTTTATGGATCTACCCTTCCTTAGCTTGTCACATTAGCTTTGATACCATGTTGAGAAATCTAGGTTAGAGATATTAGATTATTTCTCATATAATGATAACAACATGTGAGGAATTTTTACTTTTCTTAATTAGGTTCTTGTTGTACTTGATTATTATTACATGTTATTATTCATCAAGCAACTACCAAACCATAAATAACAATGAGACAAAGGACACAATGTGTAGGTGATCAACCATGGCCAAGACTGCTTCAAGTTTGAGAGGAAAACACAATGAATTGTTCTTATTTTATAATATTCAACTGATAAATACCAAGAACAATACCCTCGACTTACAAACCACTCCAAGACCAACTCATAAGGATTCTATGATCAACTTCTTATTTCTTAGATTCAACACTAATCAAACTACTTTCCTTCCTTTGGGTCTCGGCTACGCTTCAGATTTCGGCCTCTTAGATCAAACCTGCAAATCTCAACCTCTTCAGAAACCCTAGTTGCAGAACATGTCAGGGTATCTCCACCAATTTTTTATCTTCATTTCCTTCACTTGGATATTAAAGTGTCCTTATACAATTTGACTTGATATATACCTTGTATTTCTCCTTAATTCTACCTCTAGGATGACTGTAATAGCCTCGAATTCTTCTGCAACAAATAACACTAATTTTTCCTCACATGTGTGAAATATATTGGCCTAAAATAGATCAGAATTAACTTGATTATGATCCTCCTTTATTCACTTGGTGAAGAGATTATCGTTTTGTTTTTTTCACACTTCTTTCACTATCTTGGATTCTTGATCGAATTCCCTTCAAATGATGCCAAGTTCTTCTATATATAGTGGTATGTCTATGTTGACTAAGTTGAAATATCCTTCTAGACTAGTATATAACTTCTTTGGAAGGCCGACTTGAACCAATGCTTGTGACAAGGTCTTGGAGGGTTAATGACTCAAATAAATTATCTTTTTACAATATGTAACATGTCCAAATGGGTGTTCAATACATGACACTAACTCAATAGACTTTATGACTTAATGACCAATCATACAAGCTCACAATGGGAGATTCATATATAAAATAAAATTCCTTGAGCATGAAACACATGCCTCAAGTATAAAAATATAACTTTATGTCTCCTATTTTCATCAATTACATAAAATCATGATTAAACTTGTCATTATGAAGACCAAACCTATTTGCATATTTCAACACCCCAAAAAAATTATCCCCCTTGGTGGAATTAATCTTATCTCCAAACCTAAAAGTGAAGGTGGTTGGGGATTGTTGAATTTTTGAAGCTTCAACCTAGCTCATTTGAAAAAAAAAATTATGACGCATATTTGTGGAGCAAGGCATCTGGAAAAACATCATGATGGGAAAATATATCCAACAAAGAGATTTGGAGGACTGTATCGAAGTCGGTGCACCATCGAAGTCATGTATGTCTATAATGTGGTAGAGCCTAAGCAGTATATATTGTGGTTGTGTAGAAGTATTCGTTGGGTTGTTGGATATAGATTGAGGATTTGAGTTGGGTTGGATGCCATTAAAGGCAATCTTGGAATCCATCTTCTCTCAGTTCCTATCGTAAATCTCCTCAATCAGTGGGGATACTTCAACCTGGGAAGTATTGGGTGGGGTCCTCGATTCCCACTCGCCTCCTCCAAAAGGCATCATGCCGCATACATTGGGGTCCCGACATAACTAGAAGTTGAATGTGAAGCATATCGTGCAAACCTATTTCAGGCCGACATTATGTTGATCCCTTGCCTAGATAGACTTGTTTGAGGAAAAAAATTATTTGGTGCAAAAATATCAACCTCTGAGGCATATGATCACATTACGTGCTATTTCCAACACCTTCCTTTTTTCAATATTACTACACGCTTGTGGAGCTGCGAGGCTCCTCTCAATATTTTATGTTTTTATTGGCTTATATTACATAGTCATATATTAACCTAGGACATTCTCCTGAGGAAAGGATTTTTCGTACCTGGCAGATGTTCCCTCTTTAATACTACGCTAGAGGATTATTTCCATCTATTCAATCTTTGTCCCTTTTCCAGGAACATATGGAAGCAGTTGACCTCACTCTTGGAATTTCTTTTTGATGTTGATAATTCTTCCATATCTACATTGACCTGCTCATGGGAATGAAATCATACATATTTTTGGGCTATATTGATCTATGTCTTTTGGGGCATTTGGATTTCTAGGAATGAGTATATCTTTGAAGGCACCTCCCTATATGCAATGATAGCATTTCTCCACATTGTTTCTCATTTTCAGGGGATTGGACCTTCAACCCCTAATGAATCCTCCCATAATGTCATTTTCGTTGATTTGGTCAACATATTCTCGATTTTTTACTTTGATGGTGCCTCAACAAGAGGACATTATGGTTGTGGTGTCTCCCTACATATTGATCCTACTTTTTCCTATTAATTCAGGTAGTTTGGAGGCTTAGCGGACAATTGTAGGGCTGAAGTTGGCTTTATAGGGTGCTTTATAGGTAGCTCAATGGCTTAATACTAATATAGTATTGGTTGTTGGGGACTACCTATCAACAATTTTATGGATCCAAGATTCTTTTTTTGTGTAGGTTCCATCACTACATAACTAGATGCTACGTATTTTAAATCTGAAGACCCTCTTCTCTCGGATCAAATTTTAACACATCTTCAAAGAACATAAATTTGAAGAAGTTTCCCTTTATAAGTGGGCTTTGTCACTTCTTCCCGATCTCATGCATTTTGAGCTGACCATGGAAGGATCATTGTGAACTGAGGGAACCTTTGAGATTTTCTAATCAATATTTTTTCCCCTTCAAACTCTTTTTGGTTCCACCGGATGCAAGTCACGTCTGTGGTTTTCTCCTTTTTGGTCTCATTATCTCTTAGCTTTCGAATAGTAGTCTAGTGTGCCTAATGTCAATAATACACATTTCGTTGTCTTAGAAACCTTTTGGCTTTATTTCTACTGTCAATCCCATCAAAGAACATTCCATAAAACTTACACTCATAATCACCAATCTAATGCCATAAACCCTCAAATTATGAATAATTTATAGGTTAAAGCATCATATTAGTCTTTTCTAAAATTGCATCTCGAATTACCAATTCAATCATGGAAACCCTCTAACTGCATAAAATTTAGAGATTACACTCAAAATGGAAATTCGACCAAAGAAACCTTGAAATTCGATAACCTATATTGGTCTCTTACTTTTTTTGTATTGTGGTTTCATTCATCGAGTAAAGAAACATTCAATATTATTAATGCACTCATTGCATTCATGGGACTTTATGAGACTTCAATTTCAGCTCTTAGTGGGGAATTGCTAGAGACATCGATGAACCAATAAAGAAAGTATTCAACTTCTTCAAAATCGCTCTTTCTTTAAAATGGTACAGCGCAATTTAAGATTGTTACTTTAATTTGTTTCTAATAGGTTTTATTAAAATTAAATAGAGATTGGAAAACTAAAATGTCACGATGTTTTTCCAACGTCTAGCACCATGTTCACTGAAGAGAATGGAACACGTCTTGAAGTTATTGTTTTCCGGCAAGAACGTAGCATGACACCGAAGGAAACGATAAAACCCTTTTTGATTCCCTGATACGACCTATCATATCTCTTTTCATTGTGTGGAGCTCTGCACTCCGCATAATAATAATCTCATTAATCTCATTATGCGGCAAACTACGATAAGGAACGACTCTTAAGAAGCCAAACAGAAATTACACTTTCAGGATTTTCAAAATAGCTATTAATACCCCAAATAATGATTTCTCTTTACTGTTATTATATTTATGGTTATTGCATTCCCACGAGACCATGAACCATTTTACCTAGACAACGAAGAACTTTGAACTTTGGACCGTTGACATGGCATTTATAGATGAAAGCTCCGCACATAAAAATTTGAAATGTGTTGTGCACTTATATAATTAAGCGGATTAGTGATTTTAAATAAAATAATTTTTAATATGATTGTTTATTTTGATAGTTTAAAATGACTACTGCTATTCGAAGATGACACATTGTGTTTTCAACCACCACCATAATGGTGTTGACGGTATGCCATTATAAAAAAAAATTATATTCCTACCCGGAACTCTCGTGTAAAGTAGGAGTTTTGGGCATCAGCGTGAAGTTTTTGCGCCGAGAGGCGCATTCTACAGCCCAGTATGACCCCGATGTGTAAGTATGTCGGAAGCCAAAAAAAAATGTCCGCTTGAACAATAACTTACACAAACATATAACATATAAATGAACAATTAAAAATTTATTAAAAATAAATTTAAACGATATAAAATTAAAATATGAAGAGTTTACTAACACTCAAAAAAGAGATATGATAAATAAATAAACTGGTTTTATTAATAATACCATGTGCAAATACCATGGGCCAAATAATATATTTATCAAAAAGGTATTTTAAATAAGTAAATATAAAAAAGGTATAAAGAGGTAAGGTAAATAAATAAAAATATGTCAAATACTATTAGAAATCAAGATCTAATTATATATGAAGTATAAGGGTCAAATACCATGGACCAAATTATTATTAATACCATGCCAAAAAAAACATTATTAATCCTAACATTAATATTAAAATATTAATATTATTAAATTTAATATGTTTAGATTAATACAATATTAAAGTTACTATATTGTAATATATATTAATATATCATGATATATGATAGAGGTGGAGAAATAGGGGGAGTGACAAGGGAGATATGGAGATAAATTGAAGGAGAAGGGAGAAGAGGAATGAAGAGAGAGAGAGAGTGAGAAGAGTGAGAGAGTTAGAGAAGGGTAAGAGAGGGAGAGGGAGACATAAAGATGGAGGTGGGAGAGAGATAAGGAGAGAGGGAGGGAGAAGGAGAGAGGATTGGAGGGTAAAGAGTGAGAGAGAGATAAAGAAGGGGGAAGGGAGAGGCAGGTAGGAGAGAAAGGGAGAGATAGAAAGGATGAGAGGAGGAGGAGAGAAGGAGGGATAGAGAGATGGAGCTGGAGGCGGAGCGAGGAAAGGAAGAAGAAATACATAGAGAGGGAGTGACAAGGGAGAGATGGAGAGAGAGTGTGTCTGCTTATGGGTGGGATAAAGATACATAGGAGTGATGGAGACAAGGGGGGAGAGAAGGAGAAAGGAGGCGTGATGGAGACAAGGGGGGAGAGAAGGATAAAGGGATAGAAATAGTAAGATAGTTGGAGAGTGAGATAGAGTGATGGGGGAAGAGAGAGGATTGGAGGACACAGAGAGAGAGAAAGAAAGAGAGTTGGGGGGTCAAATAGAAGGAGGTGAGAGAGGAATGATGAGAGAGAGGAAGAGAGGATTGTAGGGAGGGGAGAGAGAGAGAGAGAGAGAGAGAGAGAGATATGGGGGAAGATAAAGGGAGGTAGGAGATAAATGGAGAGAGAGGAAGGAAAAGGGAGGGGACTTGAAAGAGAGGAGGAGAGAGGGAGGGATAGAAATATGGATTTGGAGGGGGGGAGACGGAGAGAGAGAGAGAGATGGGGGAAGAGAAAGGGAGGTAGGAGAGAAAGGGAGAGAGAGGAAGGAAAGGAGAGGGGACTTGAAAGAGAGGAGGAGAGAGGAGAGGAGAGAGGGAGGGATAGAAATATGGATTTGGAGGGGGAGAGAGGGAGGGATTGAGAGATGGAGCTGGATGAGGAGAGAGTGTGTATGCTTATGGGTGGGATAAAGATACATAGGAGTGATGGAGAGAAGGAGGGAGAGAAGGAGAAAGGAGGCGTGATGGAGACAAGGGGGGAGAGAAGGATAAAGGGATAGAAATTGTAAGATAGTTGGAGAGTGAGATAAAGTGATGGGGGAAGAGAGAGGATTGGAGGACAGAGAGAGAGAGAAAGAACGATAGCTGGGGGGTCAAATAGAAGGAGGCGAGAGAGGAATGATGAGAGAGAGGAAGAGAGTGATGGGGGAAGAGAGGATTGTTGGAGAGAGAGAGAGAGAGAGAGAGAGGTAGAGATGGAGGAAGATAAAGGGAGGTAGGAGATAAAGGGAGAGAGAGGAAGGATGTGTAAGTATGTCATAAGCCAAAAAAAAATGTCGGCTTGAACAATAGCTTACATAAACATATAAATGAACAATTAAAAATTTATTGGAAATAAATTTAAACGATATAAACTTAAAATATGAAGAGTTTACTAACTCTAAAAAAAAAGATATGGTAAATAAATAAAATATGGTAAATAAGTAAAAATATTCCTAAACCATAGATATGGTAAATAAATAAAACCTATTTTTATATTACTAAGGAGGTATGGTAAATAAATAAAAATATAAATAAACTAGAGGTATGGTAAATAAATAAAACCGATTTTTATATTTACTCAATAAACCACTTTATATTTACAAAAATTCAAAAAAAGCTTTTATTTAGGTGAACCCTATGAGACAAATTATTATTAATACCATGGGCCAAATACCATGGGACAAATTATTAATAATACCATGGGCCAAATAATATATTTATAAAATAGGTATGGTAAATAAGTAAATATAAAAGGGGTATAAAGAAGTAAGGTAAATAAATAAAAATATATCAAATACGATTAGAAATCAAGATCTAATTATATATGAAGTATAAGGGTCAAATACCATGGACCAAATTATTATTAATACCATGCAAAAAAAACATTATTAACCCTAACATTAATATTAGAATATTAATATTATTAAATTTAATATGTTTATATTAATAGAATATTAAATTTATTATATTTTAATATATATTAATATATCATGATATATGATAGAGGTGGAGAAATAGGGGGAGTGACAAGGGAGATATGGAGATAAATTGAAGGAGAAGGGAGAAGAGGAATGAAGAGAGAGAAAGTGAGAAGAGTGAGAGAGTTAGAGAAGGATAAGAGAGGGAGAGGTAGACATAAAGATGGAGGTGGGAGAGAGATAAGGAGAGAGGGAGGGAGAAGGAGAGAGGATTTGAGGGTAGAGAGTGAGAGAGAGAGAAAGAAGGGGGAAGGGAGAGGGAGGTAGGAGAGAATGGGAGAGAGAGAAAGGATGAGAGGTGGAGGAGAGAAGGAGGGATAGAGAGATGGAGCTGGAGGCGGAGCGAGGAAAGGAAGAAGAAATACATAGAGAGGGAGTGACAAGGGAGAGATGGAGAGAGTGTGTGTATGCTTATGGGTGGGATAAAGATACATAGGAGTGATGGAGACAAGGGGGAGAGAAGGAGAAAGGAGGAGTGATGGAGACAAGGGGGGAGAGAAGGATAAAGGGATAGAAATAGTAATGTGGTTGGACAGTGAGATAGAGTGATGGGGGAAGAGAGAGGATTGGAGGACAGAGAGAGAGAGAAAGAAAGAGAGCTGGGGGGTCAAATAGAAGGAGGTGAGAGAGGAATGATGAGAGAGAGGAAGAGAGTGATGGGGGAAGAGAGGATTGTAGGAGAGAGGGAGAGAGAGAGAGAGATAGATATGGGGGAAGATAAAGGGAGGTAGGATATAAAGGGAGAGAGAGGAAGGAAAAGGGAGGGGACTTGAAAAAGAGGAGGAGAGAGGGAGGGATAGAAATATGGATTTGGAGGGGGAGAGAGGGAGGGATTGAGAGATGGAGAGAGAGATAGATATGGGGGAAGAGAAAGGGAGGAAGGAGAGAAAGGTAGAGAGAGGAAGGAAAGGAGAGGGGACTTGAAAGAGAGGAGGAGATAGGGGAGGAGAGAGGGAGGGATAGAAATATGGATTTGGAGGGGGGGAGAGGGAGGGATTGAGAGATGGAGCTGGATGAGGGGAGAGGGAGGGAAGAATAAATACATAGAGAGTGAGTAGTGGAGAGAGAGGGGGAGTGACAAGGGAGATATAAAGAGGGAGTGTCTATGTTTTGGGGTGAGATAAAGAGATAAATAAGGAGATATGGAGAGAAGGGGGGGGAGAAGGAGAGAGAGAGGCATATGGTAACAAAGTTGGAAGTTGAAGATAGAGAGAGAGGGGGGAGAGAAAGGAAGAGAGAGAGTGAAGAGAAGTAGGGAAAGAGATATGAAGATGGAGAGGGAGAGAGGGGGAGGTAAGAATAAATACATAGAGGGTGAAAGGTGGAGAGAGAGAGAGAGAGGGAGTGATAAAGAAGATGGAGAGAGAGGGAGAAAGGGTAGCAGGAAGGAAGAGAGATAGAAGCGAGAGAGAGAGAGAGAGAGAGAGAGAGAGAGGAGGAGGAGGAGGAGGAGGAGGGAGTGATAGATAGATAGATAGATTGGAGAAACAGAGTTTATGTTTTGGAGTTGATATAGAGAGATAGAGTGAGATATAGATATAGATGTAAGGTAAAGAGAAAAAAAGATGAATGGAGAGAAGGAGGGAGGGATAAGGAAATTGATAGATATGGAGTGAGAGAGAGTGTGTGTATGGTGCGGTGAGATAAAAGAAAAATAAGGAGAGATGGATGGATATATAGATATATATGGGGGAGAGAGGGAAGAAGGTTTCCTGCAGTAGATGCATTGATTTCACTGTAGATGATGATTTCTAATCCTATTTGATTTCTTGCACTAGATGAATTGATTTTGGTGTAGGTGTTGATTTTGAATGATATTTGATTACTTACACTAGATGGATTGATTTTAATGTAGATGATTTCTAATCATATTTGATTGCTTGCACTAAATGCATTAATTTCAATGTAGATGATGATTTCTAATCCTATTTTATTGATTTCACTTGATGCATTAATTTTAATGTAGATTTTGATTTTTGGTTATATTTGATTTCTTTCACTAGATGAATTGATTGCAATGTAGATTATTTTTAATCCTATTTGATTGTTTGCACTGAATGGATTGATTTCAATGTAGATGGTGATTTATAATCCTATTTGATTGCTTTCACTAAATGCCTTGATTTCAGTGTAGATGGTGATTTCTAATCTTATTTGATTGCTTGCACTAGATGCATTAATTTCAATGTAGATGTTGATTTATAATTATATTTGATTGCTTGCACTAAATGTATTGATTTAAATGTAGATGATTTAACTAAATGCATTGATTTAAATGTAGATGATTTATAATCCTATTTGATTCCTTGCACTAAATGCATTTATTTTAGTGTAGATGGTGATTTCTAATCCTATTTGATTGCATGCACTAGATGCATTGATTTCAGTGTAAATGTTGGCTTTAAATCATATTTTCCTACTTGCACTAGACTCATTTATTTGAGTGTAGATGTTGATTTCTAATCATATTTCATTACTTGCATTAGATGCATTAATTTTAGTGTAGATGCTTTTTATTATTATTTGATTTCTTGCATTAGTTGCATTGATTTTAGTGTATATGTTGATTTCTAATTTGATGTAATTGGATGTATGATGGTACATTAATTTTAAATTCATTGGATTAATAGTGTGTGTGCAATGATTTTAGTGTAAGCACAAAAAATTATTGACATTGTACATTGATTTTTGTGTTATAGTAATTCAACCTATTAATATTGGAGAGCAAGAGAGACAAGGTATGATGTTTACTACAACAACTCGAGCTAAATATTTAAATGGTTTATGATTCCAACTGTCCTTTTCGAATAATCAATATGAAAATATGACAAAACTAACATGGGTGAAAATAAGAATAGTAGAAGAAAATAGTTTGAAATTGATCACAATGAAGACTATTCGTAATTGACTACATTTTTATTATTCATAGTTTCTATCATTCAATATTATTACATTGTCACTTTGCATTCAAAATTTTATTTCATCATTAAAGTTATTTTACAATATTTATCATCTCAACACACTGAGGTAACTGATCAAATTTAAAATTGAAATGACTCAATGAATCTCAGACATATTTAACATATTTAAAATGGTTATGTTAATATTAGATGTATTTACATATTATTGATAAAATTAAGCATATGTTCCTCATATTATCGATAGATTTTCCTTGGTCGCACATGAATGAAACCAGCCTAGATCCATCTTAACTCCGGATCTATCAAGAACCGAGAGGGATCAAATCTCTCGAGGTGAAAACCTTTCCTCAAGTTTTTCACTCAAAAAAGAGGTTTTCACCTCGAGAGATTTGATCCCTCTCAGCGCTTGATAGATCCGGAGTTAAGATGGATCTAGGCTGGTTGTAAGCAAATGCCGCATGGACCACCACACTGCGATGACTTTTCCAAGATGAAGAGTCACCACCGCCTGCAGAGATGAAAGGGCCAATGTAGAAGAGTCACCACCGCCTAGAAATAGAAGGGAAAACATTACGTGAGAAAATAATACTTTAATTATTGTAATCGACATAAATTTTGTAAATTTCTTGAGAACCGCATCTTCCTGTGAAAGACATCCATTCGCTAAAGGTTCATTGCTACCGACTGTGTTGATGTTCGAGTTGAGGTATTAGATCATGGCAGTTGCTTAAAACACAGTCACCTCCTATGGTAACCATAGCTTAGGTATGAGATCATAGCCGTTGCTTAAAACACGCAGTCACTTGTTGATCATCTGCTGAGTGTAAAAGATCAAAATTGAAAGTGTTCAGAATTGATTAGAAATTAATTGGCACCGAAGAAGTCGTCCCTAGGAATTTGGCACAATTTGTTTCGTCAAAAACGAAGTCCGGATGAAGAAGATAGAGCTTGTTGTTTGATTTCCTAAACAACTAAAAAATTTGCAGAAGTGACAAGTTGGTGACATGGCAACCGAGTCAGCAAATTTTAATATATTATGGGAATATTCATCATTTTCACCTAATGACACTCTGACAAGTGTCACTGCAGGATGTAGATTTCGTGAGGAAGGTTTGAAGCTGATTTTTTTTTAATATGGTCCTAAGGTCGAATTTGATTTTTTTTAAGGGGGGAGTCTAACCAAAAGGCTGACACGTGGTGCAGCCCTTGGCCACCACGTGCCCCCTCTGGTAGACCAAGGTTGAAGGTTGAATTTGTAATGATTGAATGAGAATTTTTATGGTCGAAATCTTTTTCCAAAGTCCGAAACATACATCATAGTCCGAAATATTTGATATCTATTTCAAAGGTCGGATATGGTATATAATTCAATGGTGCAAATTCATATTATAATCAAACTCTCAAATTTTTTAATACTTGCCAAATATTCGAATCATTTCCATATGTTAAATGTTTTCTAAGGTTTGGTTATATTGTATGTAGAAAAAATTATACAACGAGGGAGAGGGGGAGGTCAGGGCACAACGCCACGACCTCCCTCAAGCTAGCGGACAAGCTTACCAATATCCCATAGCACAAGTCTTAACTACATATGCGCGGTGCTTATATTTATTATCAAATGCAGTGACTAACGAGGAAATGGATGGGGCCAACCCCCTCCCCACAAGACCATACTCCAGAATCAACATCGGAGCGAAATTATTCAAGTGCAAGATTATTTTAATATGGATTTTTTAAGCCAATAAATCATGTTTAATCTCGCTAATCCTCATTGTAATCCATGGTTATGTTAAAGTGTGTTTAGCCCTAATCTCACCTTTAACACAGTTAAACTAGGATTATATTAATTACACTGGAGTTTAATTTGGCGGAATATTCGGCGGACCTCCAAATTCAGTGCCACCTCCATAATTGGCACGGATAACTGAATTTTTCTCGAGTTTTGCAGGAAGTTTTCTAGGTCAAACTATTTTGGCCATATATTTGGAAAATTTCAACCAACTTAAGAGCAAGAATATTTATTTCTAAATGATTTGGACATGTTGGAAGCATTGAAGTAGGTTTCAGGAGCAATAGGTGAATGTAAACACCATTTTTTCCACATTTGAGCTAATATAGAGGCCCAAGCCATGAAAGTTGGATGAAGGAAATGTAGCCCAAGAGGGGTGAACTCCTTCATCAAAACATTGTGTTAATAGATCAATTGTGATGGTTAGTTGTATATGTTTTTGCTGTTGTTCAACATTTGTTTTTAATGTTATTATACTCGATAATTTAACATAAGAATCAGCTCATTTACCAATTTGACATTCTAAAACACCAAGGAAACCAATGCATATAAAGCAAGTGATCAACAAATTATTTATAAATCTGAAGATGAAATTAGCACAACAAAACTAACATTCAAATTCAGATCAAGTTGGTATCAGAAGAAGGTTGCAAAGGTTGTTTTCTTGATTTGCTTGAGTTTTGTGCAAGTAGGTTTTTAATGGTTGCATATTTGTGATGCTTACAAGGTTAAAGTTGCAGAGAGGAGAAGGGAAACTATTGGTTGCATGTCTTGAGATTAGGACCAGAAGAAAGAGAGCCATAAGGGAACCATCTCCACCCACAGTTTCACTCACAGCTGCACCTGAAGCACCTAAATGTTTATGTCAACAAGATGAGATTAAATAGTTACAAGTTGCACCAGAAGTTGAGCTTGAATCCATACCCATCATGTCAGGTTTTGGAGAGACTGGTCTTTCATAAGAGGAAGCATACAAGAAGGCTTTCTATGAACTCACTGAAAGAGTTAGGATCCTCTTTGAAGAGAGGTACATGAGTATGGTTGGAGAGAATTCTAAGTCTCCACATGGAGAGGGAACTTGAGAAGGCAGGAAGGATGAAGAGATGGGTTCAAAGGGTAGTGGAGGAAAGCCTCCTCCATCTCCACCATCTTCATCATCAGCCTCATCTTCTCCATCAGCATCACCTTCCACTTCCACAACCAAAAGTACCAATACTCATTCAAAAACCACAAGAGGAAAAACTCCCTTACTCAAACTTGATGTCAAATTTCACCTTCCAATTTATAATGGTGACGTAAATGCAGAGAGGCTCGATAATTGGATACATCATTTGGAGGTGTATTGCAGAATTTAGAACCTTCATGACGATGACATTAAGGTCAATTGGCTTCTTTGAGGATGGAAGGATCAACACTTGTATGGTGGGAAGCAAGGAATCAAGAAGATATTAAAAACTACTGTAAGATATCTATGTCTTGGTCAAGTTTTATTGCTGCCATTAAAAGGAAATTTTATCCTCTAACTTACATGCAAAAAACCATTATGGACTGGAAAAAATTTAGACAATTGAAAAGGAAAAGTGTGCAAGATTATACTCATGAATTTAGGAGAAGAGCTCTTACTTTGGGTATTAATTTGTATTCTCAAGAAAATTTGTTAAAGTACATTTGGGTTTTCATAGTTACCTTAGGCGCACAATTCTCTTTTTCAATCCCACAAACATAGATAAGGTTTGTGTCCAAGCCACACATTTAGAAGCAAGAGGGAAACAAAAGATAGATGAGAAAATTTATAGTGAGGGTAAAATAAAATGAAAGTTTTATGGAAGAGGAAAGATAAATAGATCTGTCAAAAGAGAGAAAGAGAAACTCACATGTACACATTGTTTGAAGAATGGCCATGATGAATACCATTGTTTGCAGCTTCATCCAGAGTTGAATCTAAAAAAATTGAAAGCCAAAGAGAAGGGAAAAACTGGTGTTATCATTGAACATGACTTAGGGTCATATTCAGGAGATGAAACAAAGATTACAACCATGGGTTTGAAAGGTAAACACATAGCAAGCACTATTTCTTCAAATTGTTCCAATGTCATTGGAGATGAAGATATGAGAATTGAACTTTTCCATATTAGAGTCGCCTCTAAACATACAAGGATATACACACTTTTTGATAATGGGTTGCAAGCTAGCTTGATTTAAAAAACTAAACCTTCAAACTTTTAAACATCCAAGGCCTTATCCTTTATGATGGATATGCAAGAATGAGAACTTGCACGTTACAAGGAAGTGCATACTAAGTTTCACCATCAATTCAATTTTTATTGATGAAGTTGAACTTGATGTGGTACATCTTGAGATATCAGGTATTGTATTGGGAAGTCCTTATATTTATGATAGGAAAGAAGTATTTCATCACCATGAGAATAAGTATCACTTGTTTAAAGATGGAATTGAGTACATAGTTAGAGCACATAAAAAATAGAGATGTTTTGAATCAAACCTTTCAAAAATATGCATCAAATGAACAAGTTGATTTCATAAAGGTTGATTATGCTCGTAAGGAGATGTTTCAAGACTCTAAGAGGCTCCCTTTGAAAGGAGGTAAACAAGATGTGACATATTTACAACAGTCAATGTCAGTGTTGAGCATTGTTGGAAACAAGACGCCAGTGCAAAAGAGTGCAAAGGTCAAAGAGAAAGAGACAAACCAATTTGAAAAAGAAGGCATGGGTTGCACAAGAGCTGATTTTTGGTTTCCAAAGGGTACATGGCAATGGCGAAAATACTTAGTCAAGAGTCGACACAAGTAAAAATCAAGAGCAACTAAGAATCACCATGATGACAGTGTGCAAGGTGAGACAATTTTAAAGTTTCCTTTGATTAATGACTGAGGTAGGAACAAGATGGTTTCTGCAAGAAAATTTTTCTCCTCCGAAAATTCATGGAAATTGCAGCATGATAATGTCAACAATAATAAGGGGGGGTTGCAAGAGTCAAGGAAACGATTAAGTTTTTGTGAAAATATCAATTTGATGAAAATGGGAAAATTTCATTGGTTAGAGACTCGAAGGGTGAGGCAACAGTACCTTCATCTACGTGATCAGTAATCAAAGAGCTTTTGGTGTCCAAAAGGATGCTAGTGGGGAGGAATGAAAATTTTCTTCGTGTAAAATCTCAAAAATAAAATTTCTTAAAATTGATTGGAAACTAAATGATAGAGAAGAGCTCATCTCTAGGAATTCGGTGCAATTCATTTCATTGAAAACAGGGTCCCGATGAAGAAGATCGAGCCTGTTGTTTGTTTTCCTAAACAACTAATTTTTTTTGCAGAAGTGATAGGTTGGTGATATGGTAGCCCAATCAACAAATTTAAATATATTCTAGGAATATTCTTCATTTTATCCCAATGACATGTGACAAGTGTCACTGCAGGATTCACCGGAAAGGTTTGAAGGTGATTTTTTTTTTTAATGTGCTCCTAAGATCGAAATTTAAATTTTTTACAGGGAAAGTCCAACCAGAGGCTGACATGTGGTGCAACGAGGGGACGCCACATGCCCCCTCTGGTGGACCAGGGTTGAAGGTTGAATTTGTAATGTTTGAACCATAATTTTTATGGTCGAAAACTTTTTCCAATGTCCGAACCATACATTACAGTCTGAAATATTTGATATCTATTTCAAAGTTTGGATATGGTATATAATTCAATTGTGCCAATTCAAATAATAATAAAGGTCCGAAATGTTTTAATACATGCCAAATATTCGAATTATTTCCATATATTAAAGGTTTTCCAAGGGTCGGTTATATAGTATGCAACGAAATTCTTACAACGACAGAGGGGAGGAGGTCGCGGCTCGACCCCCCAACCTCCCCCAAGCAAGCGGGAAGGCTTACCAAGAGCCCACAACACAGTTCTTAATTGTATATCCGGGACATTTATATTTATTTTCATATGCATTGATCGACGGGGAAATGGAGGGGCCAACCCCCTCCCCAGAAGACCATACTCCAGAACCAATGATGGAGTGGAATTATATAAGTGTGTGATTAATTTAATGCGGATTTATTAAGACACTAAACCATGTTTAACCACACTAATCCTCATTGCAATCGAGTTTTATGTGCAAACAAATTTAGTGCTAATCTCACACTTACATAGTTAAACTGGGATTATATTAATTAAACTGGAGTTTAATGCGGCGTAATATTTGGCAGACCTCCAAATAAGGCGGCACCTCCATAATTTATGGCGCTAACTAGAATTTTCTCCAGTTCTGGAGGAAGTTTACTAGGCCAAATGTTTTGGTCATATATTTAGAAAATTTCAACCAAATTGAGAGCAAGAAGAGTTGTTTCTAAATTATTTGGACATTCTGGACATATTGAATTAGGTTTTAGGAGCAGTAGGTGAATGTAAAGAACATTTTTTGGACATTTCAGATAATACAGAGGCCCAAGCCATGGAAGTTGGACCAATGAGATGTAGCCCAAGAGGTGTTAAATTCTTCATCAAAACACTATGTTAATGGATCAATTATGATGGTTTGGTGTGTATATTTTTCTGTTGTTCACCATTTGTATAGATGTTTTTATGCTCAATAATTTAACATAAAACCCAGCTCATTTACCTGTTTGAAATTCAAAAACACCAAGGAAACCTATGCACATAATGCAAGTGATCAACCAATTATTTTTAAATATGAAGATGAAATTAGAATGTCAAAAATAACATTCAAATTTAGATCACTCATTATGGTAAAGAGTCGCATTAATTTCTAAAGTAGTTGATGTTTTCACTATGAGTGCGAGTCATAATTTCTTGCAACCTTCCTTTAACATTTGATTCTCCTTGAATTAATTCATTTAATCTCCAACGTGCTATTGGTGTTCTCTACTTCATCAAAAATCAACCCACAGAAAGGTGAACGTTATTCAAAATTAGGCTTATGAAGATGGGTCTCTTATTATTGTGCTTATGTGCATTATGCTTATGGGTTGGTTATTAAAGTGAAAATTATGTACATGGTTATTAAATTGAAAATTATGTACATGTTGGGATTATAAAATTTTATTTAAGGATTATTGGAGATTTTAAAGTTTCATAGAGTGTTTAAAAAAGAGACAATAATGAAGTGAAAAATTGTCTCATTTGTAGATTTCAGTTATTTGTGAAAAATGGCCTCAAATATCAATACTCAGTTAATTCCTATTTTAAGTGAGAAAAGCCATGATTCTTGGTTTTTTCGAATGAGAACATTGTTACATTCTCATGATATTTGGGGATTTGTTACTAATGGGTATCCAGAGTTTACTAGTGAGGCAACATAAATGGATCTTACAAATGCTAAACGAATGTTGTTCAAAAGACAATAGAAAGAAAGACAATAAAACTCTTGGAATTATTCAACAAGACCTATATGACATGATGCTTTCAAAAGTATCAAACGTAGAATCTTCAAAGAAGGTGTGGGACACCCTTGAATTCTCTTATCAGTGTGTAGAGAAAGTAAATAATGTCAAGTTACATAATTTGAGAAGAGATTTCAGGAATCTAAAAATGAAAGACATTAAAACCGTGGATGCTTTTATGATCCAAGTCAGGATTGTTGTTAATCAATTGAGACAGTATGGAGGAGACCTCTCAAACAAGAGAGTCATCAAGAAATTCCTTCAATGTTTTCCAAAGAAATTTGAAGCGGTTATTGTATCCATAGGAGAGTTCAGGGACTCAAGTCAAATCAAAATTCAAGAGTTGAATGGTTCGTTGATTGTACATGAATCCATGATTTCAAGATATGGTGATAGCATGTTGGAGAATTTCTTCAAAAGTTAGTTACAATTTAATAGAGGAAGAGACAAAGGAAGATAAATTAATAGAGGAAGAGGTGGTAGAATAACTGATCAAATATTTCCATGAGATAATTATGATCACGAAGAGAAATATCGGAAAAATCCTCTTAATTTAAGGGGGAGTAACAATAGAACTTGGCATCGTGGAAATCAAAGGTATGATATTTCTAAATTTCAATGTTATTATTGTGAAAATCTCTTAATCTAAGAAGCCCTCCTGTTAATTCCCGATTTACTTCTCCTACTTGATTAAATACACAAGTTATTAATATAAATATTCATAATAATAGAGAAGTAGCTAAAAATAATAGGCTAAACATACAGATCATTTACTCAATAAAAGGCTCATTTGAAAAAGTGACACAGATTTTTCGGACAAATGTCGCTGGAAAAACCCAATGCGGGAAAATCGATGCAACTAGCTATTGAGGGTTTTATTGTTAAGTAGACTCTGAGTAAAAAATTATATAGGCACCAAACTGGTTCACCCTTCAGAGAAATATCATGACAACAATAACTCTTTCACTCAGAGACAGAAAATATGACTAATTCACACCCTCAAATGGGATTTACAAAACTCAAGCCCTTTATTTCCCACCGAAAACCCCAACACTTCTCCTCAGCCCTCTGTGTTAGCCTGAGTGGCCTGCATCAGCCCCTGTGCTGGTCAGGAATGGCTTGCATCACCTTAGACTCTGTTACACTCTCCCTGCGCTTCCCTGGTTGGCCCTACGTGCATGGCCCCTTCTTCCTCTACGATTCCATTGTGTGGCCTCTACTAGACTGTGTAGCTCTTGGATGCCTCTACGCTGCTCTAGTATGCTTCCTCTCTGCATTAGTTGTTCTCTTCACCTAGGATCAAACCATTCCTCTCACCAATACTGCCCCTCGCTACAGCTAAAAAACTTCTGGAAATTATTAGAAAACCATGCCCTAGAATTCCAACTTAGTCTCAGTGATTTGCCACTATGTGTGTTCTCCAATTGACCCCAAGCCTTTCGTTTATAATTTTATCGTTGGCAAACCAATAGCCGTGATATAATATTTAATCAATGACTAATATTAAAAGAAAATTGTATCCATGTGACTTAGGTAATTTCCATCACATGTTTAAATTAATTACCTTTAATCTCTTAATTTTCCTAAGTTAGACTTAGGGTCCTTAATTAAAAACATTAATTAATTATTTTTCTCTTAAACATGATGGAATTTCTCAAATAATTTTCTGGGTCTTGGAGACCTAATGTACTCTATTCCCTCCACAAATTTTGGGAACTAAAGCACATCTGATACTACTACAACACTCAAAGATATTAGCACTGCCTCTTAGCGAGGAATGTTCTCTAGCACAACACTTCACCCTGAAGTTCTGCACTAATCTATGGTGTGGGTATTTGAAATAATGCTTGTCCTACTACCCTTCATATCTACGATGCTGCTACTCTCCCGTACTATTTCCCATGATGTTCCCATCGCAACTACTGCATCTATACTGTAGCTCAATCTGTTGCATCATGCTGCCAACTGTTGCACTACAACTTAGCTACTGAGAGTAAGCAACTAAAGTTCTCCTGCCCAATTTTTGATAGGCAGGTCAGTTGGGTTTCATCTCATCATAAAATCTCCATAGGCTACTACTTCATGCTGTCATTTGGAGGTTTTTGTGCTGCTGCAGCTCTGCACTGTGTAAGTAGACATCCTCTGCGCTGAAGCACTCTATGATGGTGTTGCGCTGCTGCAACTTTGCACTGCGTAAGAAGGCCTACTCTACGTTGTCGAAGCCACATCAGCCCCTCTGCGTTACTTCTGCTATGCTACTACTCCATATGCATTGTGTTTCTCCCTCTACAATGTCCTGCTTTGCCTCTGCTCCATCTGTGATCCTCTCCACCCACTGCTCCAGTCATTCCCGCAACTGTCTTAAGTCTCCCATTGCATGGATTAGATCCAAGAGTTGGGCTACTCAAGGATCCTACCACTAGTCTGTAGCTGTTCTACAGATCAGTATCACCCCACCTCTTCTCTTGAGTTACATGAGCACTCATGGCTACGTCATTGTCAGAGACATCATCTTCTTTAGCTATCGCAGCCTTGGAACTGGAAGCTTTCTTGTCCTTCTCCCTTAGAGGACAAATGCTATCGAAGTTTCCAAATTCACTACATTGGAAAAATTCGATCTTAGATAAATCACGCTTATTTTTCCCTTGTTGCCTCTTAGATGCTAGGGCTTCATCTTCCTCTTCCTCTTTCTTTACGTTGCTTGATCCGATGTTGGCTTGTCTCTTGGTTATTCAATGGATTTCCTCTTTTTGGAGCATAGCCCACATATCATCCTATTTTGGAAGGTCCTGTCTACCCAATATTCTTTGGACAAACATTTCCCAATCCTTTGTGACTCCATTTAGAGGATTTCTCACCATGACATCATCCTTAACCTTGAACCCCATGGAAATCAACTGATCTTGAATCGCCTACAACTAGAAGAGGAAAGGATCTATTTCATCTCCCTTTGTTATCATAAATAACCTCATATGGTACTCTAGAAGCATCTTCTTCTAAAGGGATTTCCCTTGATATAGTGTGGTTAAAGCTTTCCACATTTCATTAGCCACCTTCTTCTCGGCTATGTGTGGTATCACGTGATCCTTAACCCTGTCCATGATGAAGTACTTGGCATGTGTCGCTGCTTCATGATGCTTTGCGAGAAGAGCAACATTGATCGGTGTAGCCAAGATGCTCTCTACATGCTGTCATATACCGTATGCCTCCAGGACTATCAAGATTCTGGCCTTCTAGATAGAAAAGTTTGACAGGGAATCCAACCTATCCGGATCACACAATCCATGTGGCACCATATACACAGAAATAATATGTCGGAACAGATCCTCCTCTCCCCGCTTTTGTTGCTAACATCAACAAAAACTCAGATCTAGGGTCCTTGGCAAGAAAGGCGCCCTCTACTCCCTCTGAAAACTAATTTCCTCCCTTCGAAATCTACCAAATCCTATGAATCAGCTCTCTTTGATCACTCTATGATCAATCCTCAGATTTGTTTGGCAAAAAATCTGGTAAGTAGTTGTTCTCTTCCCGCTCTTTGTCAACTTAGCTAGGCACGATTATGCACAAGTAGAATATCCACCAGACCAACAACTGTTGAAGATCTAAAGCCTTGCTTCCGAACCATGACAAATCTGCATAGCACTCGAAACTGGACTGCGTCACCTTGGCTAGCCTCTGTGTGAGAAGACTAGCTCAACGCAGTCTTTGTGCAATGACTACGCAGGGTAGGCTGTTCCTTCGTCCCTCTGGAAGGCATTGCGATATCTCTGTGTCACCAAGTTGGGACTGCGTCAGCCCCTACATGGCCTCTACTAGGATTGCATCCTCTTGGTGTTGCACTGCCCTCTCTGGTTCTCTGCTACTTCAGTTGCTATTCTGTAGCAAAAATTTCTTCATTCAATTTGCTGGAGATCCACCTTGATCTGCAATCACTCTAATACCATGTGAAAATTTCTTAATATAAGAAATCCTACTGTTAATTCTCGATTTACTTTTCCTGCTTGATTAAATACACAAGTTATTCATCTGAATATTCATAATAAAATTGAATTAAATACAAATAAGAGGCTACACATACATGCCATTTACTCAATCACATGCTCATATGACAAAGTGACATGCAGATTTTTCAGACAAATGTCGCTGGAAAAACCCAATGTGGGAAAATCAATGCAGCTAGCTTTGGAGGGTTTTATTATTAAGGATATTCTAAGTACAACAATATTTAGACACCAAACTGGTTAACCCTACAGAGAAATATCACATAAACAATACCACTTTCACTGGGAGGCAAAAAATATGGTTAATTCACACCCTTAACCTAGATTTACAAAACTCGAGCCCTTTCTGGCCCATCGGAAATCTGAACCTTGCTCCTTAGCCCTCTACATTAGCTTGACTAGCTTGTGTTAGCCCTTGCGCTAGTCAGTAAGGGCCTGCGTCACCCTAGACTGGGTTATGTTGTCCCTGCGCTACCCTCTTTGGCCATGCATCAGCCGTGTGTGGCCCCTGCTTCCTCTGCGTTGTGTTTGTGTTGCCTCTGGTAGACTGTGTAGCTCGTGGTTGCCTTTGCGCTGCTTTGGTATGCTACCTCTCTACCTTAGTTGTATTCTTGGCCTCGGATAAACCATCCCTCACCAATACTTCCCCTCGCTGTAGCTGAAACACTTATGGAAATTCTTAGCAAACCATGCCCTAGAATTCCATCTTCGTCTCAGTGCTCTACCACTGTGTGTTCTCCAACTAACACCAAACCTTTCCTTTATAATTTTCTCGTTGGGAAACCAACGACCATGATATAATCTTGAATCGATGGCTAGGATTAAAGGAAATCTTGATCTGGGTGACTTAAATCATTTGAATCACATGTTTAAATTAATTACCTTTAATATTTTAATTTTCCTAAGTTAAACGTAGGATCCTTAATTAAAAATATTAATTAATTAATTTTATCTTAAACATGATGGAATTTATCAAATCCTTTTTTGGGTCTTGGAGACCTCATGTATTCTAGTGCCTCCACAAAGTTTGGGATCTGGAGCACATCTGATGCTACCCCAAGACTCAAAAATATCAACAATTATTGCAAAAGATATGGCCATTTTGCTGCTAAGTGTTTGAAGAGGTAGGCATATGTTGGTAAGAAATATGCACACATATTATAAGAATTTGAAGATAATAAGAAGTCAGTGTTTTTGACTTGTAATGTAACTCGATAATGTTCAAATAAAATTTTGTTTTTAGATAATGGCCACAATAATCACATGACGAGAAACAAAGATTTGTTTTCCAACCTAGACACGAGTATTCAGTCTGAAGTCAAGATGGGTAACGATAATAAGGTATGCATTAAAGGTAAATGAGTAATTGGTGTTTATACAAGAAATGGTGAGAGAATAATAATTGATGATGTGTATTATGTACCTAGCTTAAAATGCAATTTGTTGAGCATTGGACAACTCATAGAGAAAACATATAGATTTTTTTTCAAGAATAATGCGTGTACTATCATTGATAAATATCCAGGAAATCATTTTATACAAGAGTAGAAATGACAAAGAATAGGATGTTTTCGCTTATAATGAGAAATGAATTGTGTCCCTCCTTGAATGATTAGAAAACTAATAATTTAGATGAATCGTGCTTATGTCCTTTCAGATATGATCATTTATATTTTGGTGGTCTAGAGTTTTTATAAAAGAAAAAAATGGTGAAAGGTGTTATCACTCTGTAATTTCTAAGGTTGGGAAAAACTACAGAGGTAACCAAAAAACCACTTTGGATTTTAGGATTTAGCCCTCCTAAACTCAGAGAGGGATCTCTCTATGAGATTCAACTTTGTTTGCTGGGAATTTTAAGCTAGTTATTTGACTCAGGTTTTGGTTTTAAGGTTTGGGTTTCAGGGGAAAGGAGAGGTTCATTTTTCATGGAGTCTGTTTGATTACGTTGAACAATCACTGGTTATAGAGAAATTTTATGACAAGGGCAAGGTAGTCATACTTATGGATCTTTGAATCTATTGCAACATATGATAGAGGAATTAAGGAGCACAACCCATTAATCATAAAGCATCTCAGGGATGAATTCTATGCTTAAATTTAGAATAAAAAAATTCAGCTTACTGAAAGTAATGAAACATACCATCTATCTTCGATGAATTATGCACATATAATATTCGTTCAAATAATTGGAAAAGAAAATGTTTCATGAATAAATTAGAGAGGAACACATAAACACTGAAAGGAGAAAATTACTAGTAGCTAATGGCACAGGAATCATTGAGAAAAATATCTTTGTACTTTTGTATTGATCACTTAAAAAAATCCACAGTTTACAAAACAAAATTCGCTCCCTTATTCTACCCTCAACAACCCCTCTTACTTCAAAATATGAAGTATTTATATATTTATTACAAAAATAAATACATTGAAATAGAATTCAAGATTTGTTACAAACATTATAAAAATATATTAAATTTCTAATAATATTAGTTGTCTCAGTTCTAGCACTATTTTTTAGGAATTTTGGCGGTGACTGGCGCTCCAAATGTGTAATGTTATTTCTTTGCTGGAAGAAATGCTTTTAATTCCCCCTATTTCACGGTATTTTGCTCCATTCTCGCAACATTTTATAAAATTTGAAACAATACAGTTGTTTGATCTCATAGGGGGTAGGTAGTAAGAGGTTTGGGGGGGGGGGGGGGGGGGTCCGATAAAACAGGAGGGTGACAACTGTAAAGGAGGGTAAAAGTGATGACCACTTTTCGGAACCCCACTTTGGTTAAATGTCGAAGGGGCTGGGGTCTGAAACATATTTATAACCCTTGATTTTGATATTATCACATCTCGAGGGCTTTAACATTGGGGGGGAATTAATACATAAGTGAGGGGTGGGCCATAGGCTTTGACTTTTGGACAGCCCCTCAAAAAAAATTTTATAAACCATGATTTTAGTATGCACCATTAGGGAAATTTTCAGATCTAAAATAGTCCTTCTAAGGAAATTATATAATAATAGTGGAAATAATAAAATAATATTAGATTACATCATCAAATTTTAGAGGCAAAGAAGATAAAACTATTTTTCAACTCGTATTTTCAACTTATCTCCCTATGCGCTTACTCAAATTTCAAGCGGGAATACTCACTAGATGCAGAATTTGATTCCTCATCTAAGGACTACCCATGTTTCATACTTATGATGGTTTGTTCTACATTAAAAATGATAAATACATGAAAAATGTGATTGCAATAGCGTTTTTTTCATGTATTTCTCATTTTTCATGTAGTAGAGTCCATCGAAACTATGAAACATCAATACTCCTTGGATGAGGAATCGAATTTGAAATTCCAATGAGTACTCCTGCGTGAAATTTGTGTAAAACCTTAGGGAGATAGGGGAAAATACATGTTTAAAAAGTATTTTTGTTATTTTGTTACTTTTAATCTTATAAATTTTTTACCCCAAAAATGGTGAATCATCCCCCATGGTTGAAATCATCATATTGAATCCTATTGGTTCTTATAAAGTTTATTTTGGTTGTACATTTTTCTTAGGACGCACATTTTAGACCTCAAAAGTTCTCTAATTTCATCTTGAGGGCTTTAACATTAGGGGAAAATTAACGCATCAGTGAGGGGTGGGCCATAGGCTTTCAATTTTGAATTTTGAGAAAGTATAATGAATAAACATATTTCTCATGTTTTAGATTTTTTATAATTTACTCATTTATTTATTTTTAATTAATTTTAATAATTCAAAATAAATTATTTGTCGCTTATGTCTTCTTCTTTGCTTTGTGGTGCAGATTTCAACTTTCTCTTTCCTTTTATCCGGATGTCGGTTCGAAGCACCGATATATCGTTAGAAAGATTCTCCTGAGCACTGTTATGCACCAGATAAATCGTTAGAAATATGCTCCTGAGCACTTTACCATGAAAACACTTGCAACATGATTTGATCCAACCATTCCTGTAAAAAAAATCTCCATGATATTCATGCTTGGCCTCAACTTCGAAAAAAATTGAAGGATGAAATATTATTTACAACATCTGAAATATAATTATAATAAGTTATAATCAAGTGACCCTATAAAATTTATGGGACCCTAACATAGGCTCCGATGGGGATTTCATCCTCCCTGTGAGGTGCTAATAACATCTTAGACTAGTAGCCTGATCCATTGGGCTAATCTCAAAGCCCGCAACATGCTCTGCCCTAAAACCTTTGTGACTAAAAACTTTCAGACTAAAATCAAAAACATTTTGTAAACTAAAATTTGAAATATTCATTGAACTAAAAGTTGTACTGCAATCTAAAAATTAAGCTAAAAATAATGCTTGAAAAAGATTCTTATAGTACTGAGCTTATTTTCAAACACCTACATACCCTGCACTATTGAGAGGCCGATGAATCAAATGAAATAAAAATTCCAATGAAGGTAGTCAAGTAGTTGTTGAAATGAGTGGAATGATTGACTTCTTGTCATCAAAATCAAAGCTGGGATATGTAATGGCAACTGATGATGGATTTGTACCTTACAATAAAAAGGCGATTGAATAGTTAAGCTGAAAATAACCTCCATGTAATTTGCTATAGGATCAACGAAGACATGATCTATTGGTTTATCTTCCAGGTATTCACGGACTAGTTTCACATGGATGAGTTTTCTAGTTGTATCCTCCATATTAGACCTTGATATGAATTGTTTAGTTTTAGTATTATGTTTATAAATGAAACTTTCATCATTTTGAAAATCAAAAGGCAGTACAATATCCTCATGTTTTAGAGAAGAAATATTCTCAAAAAATTGTTTAGGATATTGGAAACTATAGGATTGAATATGAAGATCCAGGAGTTCAATATCCATCTCAAATATTTTAGAAACTAACTCAAAAACAAAAATTTTACCTTTAGGAGAAAATTTCAAACAATGAAACACACTCTTTAAAAGAACTTATTCAATTTGAAAATCTGCTAACTTATCCATGTATTATTTTACAGCTTCACAATATATAGGATTTGCCACATTCCCTCTCATTTTTTTTAGCAATAAATATGATTAATTTGTAGTGGAGTCACCATAGGTGATCTAAAATTCAGATTCTTTGACAGTGGATGCACCGCAAACACTTTGAAGCTCTGGATACTTTTAACATGGAGTCGCCAAGTGAAAAATTTAGCCTTCTTGTGTCTGATCACTGTTTACCATCAGTAATCATATCTATAATTTGATAATATTTCCTGAGGATGATGAAACCTCATCCCCAATGGAGTCATCAATATGTTAACACTCTCTAATTTCTAAGGCTAGGATAACTACAAAGGTAACCACAAAACCACTTTGGGAGTTGGAAATCTAGCCCTTCAAACTCCATAAAGGGATCTCTCTGTCTGATTTAGTTATGTTATTATGAATAATATTAGGCTAGCTATTAGGTTTAGGTTTTGGATTTTATAATGGATTTGGGTTGAAATAAGGAAGATAATACATTGGGAAGAGAAGTCACTGGTTGAGTTGAATCAAGGCAGGTTCTACAGGAAATCTTATAGGGTAGATTAGGAAACTTTGCTCGATTCTTAAGGTTCATATTGTTTTATTCATTTGGTTGATTAAATTCTTAAATTTACATTGGGGTATGGAGTCTATAACTTAACTTGGATCTATTACAGGTTTTCAAAATGGATTTCAAAGGGAAAGGTAGCTAAACTAACTCGATCCTGTAAATTTAAATGAAGTGTAAGAGAAGGAATTAAATAGTTTCCATTAATCAAAAGAGAATTTAAGAATTATTTAACCTAATTTCATAAGAAAACATTTAAATCATTCACATCTAGAAACAAAGTATATTTTACAACAAACTTTGTTCTTCAACTTTCTGTAAAATAATTTAGATTAGGAATACAAATGCATGGAAAACAAGGAAATACACACATAGACAATTAGTGAAGCACTTCACCAATAGTTCAACACATGAATCATGTGAAAGAGTCCTTTATATTACAGATCAACCGATCAAATTTGAAAAAGTACAATTGCTTTATGTAGTTCACAAATCAACCCTCAATACTTCGAAATCTAAATTATTTATAAATTATTTACAAAAAAACATGTCATGGAAGATCAGGATGTATTTTAGGCATTTCTAAAAAAACTTACATCTCTTATTAAAAAATAATAGGGCAAGTTGGAACTGTTCGAATGCTAGCCCTGATTTGTAGGAGATTTTTGATAATCTGTCTCTTTGACCCTTGCTACATTGTTGATGTTGTTGCTAAAGATAGAGTTACTCATTTAGTCTTGTAACTCACATAACGTTTCCCACCTTTCTTTACTTGGAGTAGATAATTTATTCACTCTTCTCTAGATCTCATCTACTTGTGTATACTTGGAAAAAGTAGCCTTGATGACAAAAATGTGATTTAGCTCATGCTGGATACTTGAATCATTTTCCAGTGCCTCGAGTAAAGCCTTCCCTATAATGCTACGCAGTATGCCTGCAAATTTGGAACCATATTTATATATTTCCATAAATTTCTTGTTATAATCATCCAAGGTGATTAATTTATCATTTATAAAAAATAAACTTGGAATTCCTTTCTTGTTCAGCACATCAAGCTTGTTGAAGAATCTGGACACACCAATTTCCAACCACTGACATTTTTCTTCTAGCTAAAACATGAGGTTCCTTTTAGTTAACAGTTTCTTGAATTCCACTATTGAATCAGTGTTGTCTTCAATCTGTAATTATTCCAACTCATACTTGTTCTTAGATTTCAAAAATTTGATGAGGTTTTAACTTCTGTTGGCTTGTCTCCTAGCTAATCTCTGATTTTCTCAATTGCTTCATTAGCCTTTTGAATTAATTCATTTTGCTAAAAAATAATTTAAATGGAAGGCCAAATTTCATTCATGTATTTATGGATATCTATCCATATGTTTTCCTTATCTTGGGCTAAGGTTTGAGCCATCACAGCCTCTTTACCTAATTTTTGTAGTCTTTGTGTGAGTCTTTCAGACTTTTATACCTCGACCATATATGATGTTTCTATCCTTGATTTCTACTCTTGTATGGCCTTAACATGTCCTTGTTATTTCGTTATCTCTTATCCTTGTATGAACATGTACTCCATAGCCTTTTTCAATTTACCAACAACATATAAGTCCTTGGCTGGGGCTATTGCTGATGTAGAAGCCCATGTTGTAGTTGAGGAAACCATTCCTATTTGGGGTATTGTTGTAGCAGGTATACTATCTAGTGGGACTAAGGATAATTATGCGTTATATTCCTTTTATTTTACTAATTTCTCCAATTCCACTTCCATGTTCCTGATTTGTGCATTTTTCTCCATGTTGAGTTTGAGCATATCTTCCTTTTAGCTCTCTATCTCTTCCATTTATTTGGTCTGTGGATCCTCAGTGGTTGGTAGTTTTAAGTATTTCCTAAGTTATGCAATGTCAACATTATTCTTTTTGATAAGTTCTTCCGCTGCTTTGAAATTGGTTGGGTCATATCCTATTTTTATAACCAGGTATTGTAAGGATTTAACTTTATTGTCCTTGGCTAGAGAAGAGATATTTTCAATCTTTAACTTTTTTTGGACGTTGGTGAGTGACAGATGAAACTTAGAAGCATTCATTGAATTTTTTGTCAAGGTGGAAAATATCATTTCCCCTGTTTGCTTATGCATCTCCATCTGATCAATGGGATGGATGTCCTTGGAATCAAACTCAAAAAATGTCTTCTTATAATCTCATGTTGTTTGAGGATTGGAGGCCTATGCATCTAAGAATTCCATCTGCATTCTTCCCTTCTCTCTGTCAAAAGCTGACAAAAGGCTATGTCGAGCAGTGGTTGTCTGCTTCCAAAATTGTTTATAAATACTAGATCTTAGGATTTCATTCTTAAGTTTTATTCATTTTTACTTATCAAAGATGCTCTTTCCTTATGTCCTTGGATCAACTCAGAGGTTTGAGATGTGCCTCGATTTCCCTACGAAATTGACGATGTTGGAGATCCTGTAAACACACTGCTTGATTATTATGAAGAATGTGTACCCTTCAGCACTATAGTAGGTGGTTGTTCTCCCTCCTTTGGAAAATTTTTCTTGGGAGTTGTTTTCCATCATTTTCCTGTAAATTTTGAATTCCTTTGTTGAGATATTAGTGACTGAAGGGGATCCATCTTCTCTTGGTATTTTTTCTGTCTTTTCCTATGGTGAGGGATTCTGTCAAGTAGAGGTGGTCATAAGTTTTTATTTTGCCTCTTGTAGATTTTTCTTCACCCAATCAATATGGTTCATGTAATTCTCAATCTTAGGCCTCTGAGTATGGAAACAAGGAGGGGTATTGTGCTCCACCCTTAGCTTGGAAATTAGTCCAAATGGGTCATATGACCATGTGAATCTGAAGGGGAACTTCATCTTCTTTAGGATGTTGTCTGCCTCCTCACCTACTATATTGTTCTTACAAATAAAAGGGGCCAATTTTGGTTTGTATCCTAGACTAAGACTTTTTTTTAGCTACAAAAAAATGAATCTCATTTGAATTGATCATCTTCCTATTATATTCTAAGGAAAATAATCTCATTCGGAGTTATTTGGGAAACTTGTAGGGCGACAACTCACAACCATACACTCTTATTTCAATGTAATTTTGATAAAGGTACCACTCTCCTGTCTTGGCCTACTCTATGAGGTGTAAAAATCTCTTAATTTCATCAATGATCCTAGGTCTTACATTCCTAGTCAGTAAAGACATGGTTGGATGAAAAAAATTATCAATGTAGTCTTTGAAAGTGTATTCATCTGAATCCTTACTTACCAAGGAAGTCTAGAAAATAAATGACTGTGGATTTCCTTCTTCATCCAGATTCTGGAGTGTGAATGGGAACCTACCTGCTTGATAAAATATTAAAATGTAAACAAGAATTGAGGCATACTTGAACATTCCTTTAGTTTTTAACTTAGAGAAATGTTCATGAATTCTCTCAGCAATAAATTGACTCAAATTAAAAACAATAGAGGGTTTCTCATGAGTGGAACAAATGGATAGGAAACCTAGGATATGTTCATCTATCCATTCAACTGAATGATAGCCTAACATAGATGAAAGTACATAGATGATTTGGGTGTCTTGGTCTGAAGAATAGATGAGGAATAGGGTGGATTCTTCTTGGGTATCTGGGCATTTTTAGGTAAAAATATTTCAAAAATTTCTGATCTCTTAGAGAAGTTTAATTTTTGGTATAGCTCATTAAGGGATTCCACTAAGAAAGGGGCGTTTGATTCAATTTGGGGAAGTTTCATCATCTTATTGATTGTTTCAAGGGTAATTTTGAATAAAACTTCTCCACTTGGAGCTACAACAACTCTCTGATTGGGTAAGTAATAGGCATGGCATCTACGGATGAACTCAGAGAAATGCCAGGTCTGAGGAAATATATACAAAGGAAAATTGGACTCCCAAAATTTAATTTCATAATTTTGGTCTAAATGATTATCTTTGAGCCAACGGTACAATTCGAACAGATCGAATTCACACTTTGCTTATGTGATCTTATAATCTCTCAAAGAAAGGGGTATATGATAAAGGTCGAATTTAGGAGGGACCATCGGGCTGTTTGAATTTTCACCGTTTTTCTTCTTGCCAAGCATATTGACAATTTATACTACAGGAAAAGGGAGGTGACAGTGAAAGTTTACCAGGAATTTTGCTTCCAGCCGATTCTTGGTGATAGGGATGAACGGTTTCCCGCATTTGACTCATTCTTTATCCTATTTTGAGAATATGGCACTGTGCAAAAGATTAAGAATGAAGAGGAGTGATAGATTGAGTGAAAAATCATGCAAATGGTGTGAAATGGGTAGATAGGTATGTTTTAATGGTAACAACAGAGGTTATTTGAGGGCATGGGACCATTAAAAATCGTAAATGGTAATTCCAGAAAAAAATGAATGCATAACAGTCATCCCAAGTGTCAGAATTGGAATGGAGGTGATCGCGCGAAGGTTGTTGGAAGGAAAAGGAAGGCGGGTTGGCGGTTTATATAGGGGGGTTGAAGTGGTAAGAGGAATATGGAAGGGGGGGTGCAAAAAGGTGTGGGATTGACATGTTGCATGGGGTTGGTGGGGGAAAAACTGCTTATTGAACCCCCACTCCGCCGATAAAGATATGATGTGTGAGGGGTGGCGAAAGGCATCATGAAACATTGATGCTAGCAGATGTTGACTAGTTCATCAGATCATGAGCACGACTTATCGCTATGCGACAATAAAATTTGACGATTGTGCAATTTGTTACATTACCTCCATCACTTTGGGTAAAAATATATAATGACTTAAACTTAGGGTAAAAGCTCAAATAATGTAAATCATACATTATATCCATTTTTATTTCAATTTTCTCCTAACCGAAGACTAATTTTGACTAAGAAAGGGTGCATTTAAATGTGCAGACCTTTTTTTTATTTTCTTTGATAGGGAAAACCATCTATCTAATCCATCTATTCATTTATTTCATTGATCCAGTTTAAACAATGAGATCAATTTACTCATATACCTAACTATTGTTATGCAAGATTAAATAGTTTGGCTAAATTATTCCTCTAATCTAGTTAACAAAAAATCAAACTTGCTTGACCATGATCACACTGTATGATCTAAACAAAGACTTATGGTTGTGGCATTTTAAACAAGTTGTACACAACATTCTATTTATTGTTAAAAATAAACTATTTATTTGGTAGTGGCATTTGAATTTGCATCACTTTCACATATATTTTTATTCTTTCATCATCATTTTTTATTCTTTCTATATTTATTCTTTTGTTTCCTTTTTAATTATTCTATTTTTATTTTCAAATACCCTGTTTTCATATTTTTTATTTATTTACATTTTTTTGGAAATCATTAGCAAAATGAAATATTATTTACAATTTCATATGGCTGAGAGAAAATATTCGAACACCTTGTGATCCTATCAATTATAGGACCCTAACAAAAGGGTTACCCAATATTCAACAACCAATGAGCTCGTGTGAAAGTTGTATACTTGCAAAGAATCATAGACAAAAAAATTTATTTGTAGTTTCGTATAGGGTGAAAGCTCCATTGGAGATTGCTCACACAGATTTGTGTGGACAATTGCAAACACCTTCTTTGGATGATAATGTTTACTTTTTAACTTTTATTGATGAATACAATGGAAAAAAATGGGTTTATCTTCTGAAAAATAAATTTGAAACATTTTCTTTATTTAAAAAATTTAAAGTTATGGTTGAAAAGGAAAGTGGAAAAGATATTAAATTTTTGAGATTAGATAGGGGTAGTGAATATATGCAAATAGATTTATTTATTTTTTTCAATCACATGGAATCAAGAGGCAGTTTAATAGACATTATACTCCATAGAAAAATGGAATTGTTGTAAGGAAAAATCAAACTATTACGCAAATGGATCAAAGTATGTTGAAGGAAAAGAATATGGCAAATTAATATTGGCGAGAAGTAGTAGCTTGTGCTATTTATGTGCTTAACAGAAGTCTAACTAAAAGCGTGAAGAACCGAGTTCCCGAAGAGCTTGGAATGGTAAGAGTTGTCATATATCTCATTTAAGCATTTTTGGTTGCATTTCTTATGCACATGTTCCTAAAGAATTGAGAAATAAGTTAGATGATAGAAGTGAGAAATGTATCTTTATTGGATATAGTGAAGAATCTAAAGCATTTAGTCTCTATAATCCCATCACCAAGAAATATATTATCAGTAGAGATGTTTATTTCACGTAAGAAGAAGCTTGGGATGGAAGCATAGATAAATATGTCACAGAGGGATATGTATTATCTCATGGAGATGATAATGAAGATGAGAAATAAGTACCAGGTGGACATTCGATTCCATATACACCTACTGCAAACACTTCAGCAAGCCAATCACCAAGATTGAATCCATTACAATTCAGAACACCGATAAATCATGAACATGGTGAACCATTAAGCTATGATGGAAAACAAATAATAGGGTGAGGGTTGAGTAATGAATCTAATCCTACAATGACTAAATTAAATAATATAATTAAACGTAAAAAAACTAGATCTTTAAAATAATTGTATGAGTAGAATGATGGAATAGATCAAGTTTTTAATTTTGCATTACTTTAATATTATCCAATAAATTTTGATGAAGATGTGAAAGAAATTTTTTGGATAAAATCCATGGATGAAGAAATTGATGCTATAGAATGAAATAATACCTGGGAACTTTTAGATTTTCCTGAAGGTAAAAATACTATAGGTGTTAAATGTATTTATTAAACTAAAGTGAATATTGAAGGTGAAATTGGAAAGAATAGAGCAAGACTCATAGCTCAGGGGTTCAATCAACAACCTGGTGTTGATTATAATGAAAATTTTGTGCCTGTAGCTAGACTTGATAGAGTAAGAATGGTATTAGCTATTGCTGCTAAAAAAAAATGGAAAATATATCAGATGGATGTTAAGTTTTAATTTTTAAATAAGTTTTTCGAAGAAGAGGTTTATGTGAAACAACCTCCTTGATATTAAATTAAAGGTAAAGAAGATAAAGTTTACAAATTAAATAAATAATTTTATGGATTGAAACAAGCACCCCGAGTGTGGTATAGTAGAGTTAATCAATATATGAATTACAATGGATTCATCAGGAGTCCAAGTGAGCCAAATTTCTATACAAAAGTTAATGAGGAATGTACAATTTTTATAGTGTGCATGTATGTTGGTGATTTGATTTTCACTAGAGATCTTTGAATAGATGATTTTAAAACAGGCATGAAAATAGAAGTTGATATGAATGATTTAGGCCTAATGAAATATTTTATTGGTATTGAAGTAACTCAATCTCAAGATGGTTTTTTCATTTTCCAATATAAGTATGCAAAGGATATATTGAAATGGTTTAGGATGGAAAACTGTAAGCCATTTGTAACCCCAATTGCAATCGGTACAAAACGCAGTAAGGATGATCAAGCTTCAGATATTGGTCCAACCTTGTATAAGGAATTGGTTGGAAGTATTATGTATTGGACTACAACAAGGCATGATATAATTTTTGTTGTAAGTTTAATATCGATATTCATGGAGTCTCTGAAGAGTGCCCATTGGCTAGTTAGAAAAAGTATTTTAAGATATGTTGCTGGAACAAAGAGCTATGGTATCTTGTATACATCTGATTCACTTTTTAAGCTAACTGGATATACATATAGTGCCTTTGCAGGTGATATTGATGATGGGAAGAGCACATCTAGATATGTGTTCAGTTTTATTTTAGGTACAGTTTCAGGGAACCAATAAAGAAACAAGTTGTGACTCTATCATCAGCTGAAGTAGAGTATGTTGTAGCCCCAACAAAAGCATGTCAAACTGTGTGGAGGAGAAGAATTTTGACTGATTTTTTTGCATGAACACAAAGAACCAACTAATATTTTCTCTGATAAAAAATATGCTATTACATTATCAAGAAATCATTTTTTCCATAAGAAGAGTAAACATACTAATACGAGGTATCATTTCATTCAAGAATTAGTTAGAACTAATGAAATATGTATGGATTTTTGCAGATCAGAAGACCAATTTGCAAAAATATTCATAAAAAATGTAGGAAAAAAATTGTTTGAAACTCACAGGGAAAACAAAGGAGTATGCATGATGTAATGAAATTTTTAGGTAATACCAAAGTTCTTTTCTTTTCTTTTTTGTGAAATAATTAAGGGGGAGAAAGTAAGCATAATTATTTTGCCATTAGTGCCTCCTGCACCGCCCCACCGCCATGAATTTTCCAACATCGAACAATCACCACTGCCTGCAGAGATGAAATGGCCAACATCGAAGATTCATAACCACCTACAGAAATGAAAGGGAAAACAATGCCTTATCAGATTTGGATCAGGACCTAAGTGATAGCTCAAATTTCAAAGTGTTCGAAAGTGTGTCGAACCTGAGTGACCAGATAAATCTCGTCTTCCTGATTCTGGCACCGTGAACAATTCGAAAAACCAACACCGTATGAAGAAGTTACCGCAATTTGAAAAGTCCAGTAAACTGCAAATTTCAATAGTTGACCAAGGTTGACTGGGAATTTTTACAGTCAGTAGAAAATAATATTCTAGGGAATATTCCTAGAATATTCTTAGAATATTCCCTAGAATATTCCTTCTGGGCCAATCCGATCATGACAAGTGTCAGCTTATTATTTGTGGTATGGTATGGAGGAACCAATCAAACACTGCCACGTGGCTCCGATTTGGCATTGTAAAATTTTGGGAGGCCATAGGTATCGAGCGCAGGACCTCTAGTAGGACAAGAGCAAGTCTTAACTTCCCGCGCTATGCATTGTTTCTTAACATACAAGGTTTGTGAGTTATATCTAATGCTAAATGGTTTTGTATGTGGAGGAGTTGAGGGGCCAGCCCCTCCCCCATAGGATCATGCCCATTCCAAAGGGCTATAACACCAGTGCTATGTTAACTACCCGCAAAATGTCGATGTTTTGTCATATTGTCACATGGCTATAGTTTATTGTTAAGCCCTTCGCGTGGTTTATGAAACTATAACCTCCAACATTTAATAATCTATAACAAGTTGTCACATGGCGATGTTTTATGCGTTGTTTTTTCCTGCGGTTTTTGCTAACCGTGACTTGAAACAGGAGTATGGGAATCTTATCCTAAGGTTTAAGCGTGGTTTCGCCAACCGTAAGCGGTAAATGTCGGTTGGGGGTTGACATGTGTCAAACCACCCAACCGTAACATTTATTGTCATGGATAATCTGGCTGACTATCTAGAGCGTGCCTAGATTTAGGGAAAATTTTCCATTTTTCACTCTAGCTAATTGAAATTCTCCACATTTATTGGAGTTGTTCTAATTGAAACTGGACAAATGAGTTGGAGACTCATTTTTCGACCATTTTGAGAGTGTAAATATTAAATTTTGACTTTCTTAGGCATTCTAGAGCCATTGCTGAGAGTTATAGAGCCATCATAGAACTTCTAAGTGTGATTTTTCTTCAGAGAAGTTCTAAACACCTCCACGGCTACTAGAGGCCAACAACAGAATGAGGCCTAGCTAGGGCAGCTAGAGGCCTTAATCAGGAAACCAATAGTCATTTTTGGATGTTTCTGACTTTATCGAGCCATTAGTGAGGTTTTTAGAGCCAGACGAGGACTTTTGAAGGCTGATATGCTTCAGAGAAATTCCAAGGGCCACTAGGGCCAACATAGGCCAGCAAGAGAATGAGGCGTAGCCAAAGAAGCTAGAGACCATTCTTAGCAAACCAATACTCTATTCTGTATATTTTGAACCTTATGAATCCAATGGAAGGATTTGAAGAATCTTTTGAAGAATTCTAAAGGCCAATACGCTTCATGGAAGTTTTCAGTGAGCGTAGAGCCACAGGGTGCCACCAACAAGTGAATAGTACATTGTGACTATCTTGGACATTTGAAATCCAATGGAAGGATTTTAAGAGCCATTTAGAGACTTCTAGAGCTGATGAAGCCATAGGGAAGTTTCAGGCAGCCTAGGGCCACTAGGGGTTGGAGGCCTAGATTGGGGAGCCAGAGCTCATTTGGAGAAAATGAATTCAGGAAATAAAAGGATTTCTTAGAAAGTTAGTGCCACAGAGAAGCTCAAGGAAGCTTAAGGGCACTGATAGAAGAGGTTAATTCTAAGGGAGCCTAGATAAATCTCCAGAGAAATAATAGTCATTACAAGGGTATGATGGTATTCTAAACCCATTGGTACATCTCAAATAACCATTGGAGTTAAGTATAAACTTGTAAAATAAAAATTCCATCATAATCCCAAGGAGCCAAGTGAATTGACAAGGGCTCAAGGAGACATAGCCCACGACATTCAGGTGAACTCCTTTATTAAATTTGTTGCTATGTGTTGATGATTATTTTCTACACTTTATGGTTGTTTTACATGCTTAATATCAGCAAAAACAAATGTTTAATTCCTCACACTTAAAGAATTAAAACATTTTAAAACACATACACCTGTTTCAATTATTCAATTTTACATTATCAAGTATAAGCAAGATCTTAATTTGTTTGAATGAGTGTGAGGTGCTTGCGTAGCATAAAAATTCAGCCACCCTTTTCAGATCAGGTGGTATCAGAGCACCAGGTTGCTTGCTTATCAGAGCACTAGGTTGCTTGTTTGACTTCAAATGTGTTTAACAATGCAAAGAATTTAACTGTTTGCAAATTTACTAATGCTTACAAGTTTGAGTTTGGTAAAGGTGAATGGGAGCTATTGTTAGCTAAGTCTAGAAAAGGACAATAAGGAAGAAGGTTGAAAAAATTCTCCTTACCCAAAGGACCTCAAGGAAACCCTTGAAGCACAAGAGTGATTGTTTGCAAAAGGCTGCTTGAAGATGATATACAAGCTGCAAAAAAGAGCTTGAATCTATAACCATATTGTTTAGAAGCTTTATCAATTTTTTTTAACCTTTTTGAATTGTTGTTGAAGTTCCCTAATTCATTTACATAATGATGAAATATTCTTCAAGTGAGGTTTCTAAATCCTCCTTTACAAGATTATTTTTTGAAGAGATGAAGTGGGACTTCTACATCTAAAGGATATGGTGAAAATTATGTATGAATATGGAAGATAAAGCACTATACTTCATGAGAAATTGGTTGCTATGAATCAAGAGAAAGAAGGACTTATTCAAAGAATTCATGAGATGGAGATGCAGCTCCATCATGCCCAAGAGGCCTTAACCAAACACATGCTTGAAGAATAGGTAAATCACTCAAATTTGTCTTCAATTTCCTCTTTAGATAGATGTGTAGGTTCATTTGAAAAGCACACTAGAGGTATGGGGTCCAAATTGATGTTTAAAATGGGGCATGAAGGCAAGGGTTTAGGAAAACATGTACAAGGCATGATTGATCCTATTTTGGTTGAGGAAAGGCCTAAGAAGTTTGGTCTAGGCTATGTTCAATCTTATGGCGAAAAATCTACAGCCATGAAGGCATTTGAGACAACTCTAAGAAGAATTTTTGTTGCAAGTTTAAACTCACAAACATGTCAAGTTTGTTTTCAAGTTGATTGTCATTGTTTGAAGCCTATGTTGCAGCAAGATGTTAATGGAAATGCAACTTATGGCGAGCAAGAAAGTTCTGACATCTATCAAGACATGAACATTGATGTTAGTCTTCAAAAGAAATCTGGAACCTCTTCAAGTTCATCTCCTCAAGAAGGTAAAAAATATGGACACGCAAATCAAAATTTGAAGTATAATTCTTTGCATAGTCAATTTGATTATGTTTTTGTTAAGCATGGAAAATATATATGCAAGAATGGAAGAAACAGTTGTTGTTCCTATTGTGGTTTGTGTAACCTTGAAGTTTCAAAATGCTGGAAGAGGATGAAGGCATATAGGAAAGATTAATAGTGAAGGAAACTTGCACAAAAGATGCAAAAGACTTGCACACATTGCCAGAAGAAGGGAAATTTCATTGCCCAATGTTGGGCATTGCATCCAACCAATCATCCCAAGAATTTGAAGAAAGATGATAAAAAGACTGGTGGAATTGGAACCAATGATTCCATCATTGATGTGAAAACATATGTTTCACAAGAATAATATTTTCAGCAGCAAAAATCGCCATGGAAGTGGCTTGGTAAGAAGTGGTTTTACTTCTCGACCGAGTAAGACATACATTCCTTTATACATATGCAAATTCCAGTAATGTATGCATGTATTTGTGTTGAAAACTTAGGTTTGTTTGAGTCACCTTTGATCATTGATCAATGAAATGATGTTCAACTACCTTCAATTCAAGATTTCATGCCAGAAATTTCTGGATGAGCTCAAAGAGGATAAAATTCATGACATGAGGACAAGAGTATCAAAGAGGGGAAGTGTTAACTACCTTCAAGTTGGGGCTCAAAGGGAATAATCCAAGCAAGGCAAAGTGTAAGGAGGCTGGAAATGTTAGGGTGATGTACTCTCATCTACTGAACAGGTAATCAGTCTTTTGGGGTGCAAAATATTCCCAATGGGGAGGAGTGATCAGATTTGGATCAGGACCTAAGGGATATCTTAAATTTCAAAGTGTTCGAAAGTGTGTTGAACCTAAGTGACCAGATAGATCTTGTCTGCTTGATTCCAGCACCGTGAATGGTTCGAAAAACCAACATGGTATGAAGAATTTATCACGATTTGAAAAGTCCAGTAAACTCCAAATTTTTAGAATTGACCAGGGTTGACTAGGAATTTGTACAGTCAACAAAAAATAATATTCCATGGAATATTCCTCGAATATTCCCTGGAATATTCCTTTCAGGCCAAATCGATCATGACAAGTGTCAGATTATTATCTTTGGTATGGTATAGAGGAACCAATCAAGGGCTGCCACGTGACGAGCCTTGAGGCTAGAACGTGGCTTTGCTTTGGCATTGTAAAATTTTGGGAGGCCCCAGGTATCAAGTGTAGGACCTCTGGCAGGACAAGCCTAAGTCTTAACCGCCCGCGCTATGCATTTTTTCTTAACATATAATTTTTGCGAGTTATATTTAATGTTGAACATTTTTGGATGCGGGGGAGCAGAGGGGACAACCCCTCCCCCATAGGATCACGCCCATGCCCAAGGGCTAAACCACGGGCGCTATGTTAACCACCCACAAATCATCAACATTATGTCATATGGTCACAGGGATATAGTTTATTGTTAAGCCCTCCAAGTGGTTTATCAAACCGTAACCTCCAACATTTAATAATATGCAACAATTTGTCACATGGAGATGTTTTATGAGTAGTTTTCATGGGTGCATTTTTCTAACCATGAATTCAAGCACGAGTATGGGAACCTTATCTCAAGGTTTAAGTGGGGTTCTGCCAATCGTAAGTGGTAATTGTGGGTTAGTGGTTGACATGTGTCCAATCGTCTAGATACAACATTTATTGTCACGGATAATCCAGCAGAATGTTTAGAGCACACCCAGATTCAGGGAAAATTTTCCATTTTTGACTCTAGCGAACTGAAGTTCTCCACATTTAGTGGAGTTGTTTTAGGTGAAACTGGACAAATGAGTTGGAGAATCATATTTCGACCATTATGAGAGTGTGAATAGTAAATTTGGACTTTCCTGGACATTCCAGAGCGATTTGTGAGAGTTGCAGAGCCATCAAATAACTTCTGAGCATGTTTTTTCTTCAGAGAAATTCCAAGGGCCACCAGGGGCCAGTAGGAGAATGAGACCTATCCAAGAGAACTAGAGGCCTTACTTAGAAAATAAATAGTATTTTTTTTATGTCTCAGACATTATGGAGTTGTTGGTGAGGTTTTCATTTCCAGAAAAGTACTTCTGAAGGTTGATATGCTTCAGAAAAATTCCAAGGGCCACTAGGGCCACCAGGGTCTAACAGGAGAATGAGGCATAGCGAGAGCAGCCAAAGATCATTCTCAACAAAAAAATAGTCTATTAGGACTATTTTGAAGCTTATAAATAGAACAGAAGGATTTGAAGAAGCTTTAAATACTTCTGAAGGCTGAGATGCTTTAGGGAAGTTTTCAGTGAGCCTAGAGCCACACGGTGACACCAAGTGTTGGGGGCATAACCAAAGCATCCAGAGGCATTTTTCGACAAGTGAATAGTCTATTCTGACTATATTAGACATTCTCAATCCAATGGAAGGATTTGAAGAGCCATTTGGAGACCTATAGAGCCTTAAAAGCCACAATGAAGTTTCGGGCAACCTAGGGCCGCCAGGGGTTGGAGCCCTAGATTGGGGAGCCAGAGCTCACTTGGATAAAATGAACAACCTATTTTCGATGAATAATATATTTTGGAGATAATATAAAAGGTTTTAGGGACAGAAAAGGACTTATTAGGGATTTAGTGCCACAGAGAAGCTCAGGGAAGCTTAAGGGTAGCTACAGTAGAGGTCAAGTCTAAGGGGGACTAGGTTCATATCCAAAGAGATAGAAGTCATTCCAGGGGTATTATGGTATTATAAACCCATTGGTAGAGCTCAAATAACCATTGGATTTAAGTAGAAACTTGTAAAATAAATTTTTGAATTTTTAATCCCAAAGAGCTAAGTCAATTGATAAGGGCTCAAGGAGACATAGCCTGTTAGGTCCCTATATTACTACTATTGTCCCTTATTGTTGTTAGTGTAACCTCCTTATTGTTATTATTGTACCCCTGTAACCCCCATATTGCTTTTATTGTGCCCTTAAATTATTATTGTTAGGTCGACTAGGATTACATTGTGGCCCCATGGACTCCTATATATAGAAAGGAGGTTTTGTAATTTGTATCATCCAAGAATTGTTCAATCATGTAATGTATTGGAGGTTGCACCCTCGAAGTGTCTTATTTCTAAGGTGTTGATATCTCTTTTCTTCTATTTTTGGAGCTGGTTTCACAACATCTGGTATCAGAGCTTTGGATTCTAGGGTTTCACTGCTCCTAACAGGTGATCATGGCACTGTCGCTATAAATTTGTTTATACGAAGGTTCAGAAGCCCAAATTTTTAAAGTGCGAAGCCACAATCTCAAGGAACATCGTCACAAAATTTGAGATTTTGGTTCACAATATTTTCGGAGATATGATCTATGGAAGTTAGGGCTTTTTGTAGGCTCCTAAATTTAACCTAAACAGGTCATTGTGGCATTTGTGCTATACGTTTTTTTCTACAAATGGACATAAGCTGAAATTTTTAGAGTGCGAAGACGAATTCCTAAGGAGCATCCTCTCAAAATTTCATAGCTTGGTTCATAATATTGTCAGAGATATGGTTTGTGGCAGTTAGCGCTTTTTTAGGCTCCCGAATTTCATCTCAAAGAGGTGATCATGGGAAAATATTCATAATTCTCTCTCTATGCATCGGATTGGAATGTTGTAAAAATTGGCTGCAAGTACACAAACTTTAGTTTCCTGTCTATCAATTTCAGAGCCAAAGGAGGAAATAGTGAGACGTGACAAGCCGTACAAGTTCGCTCTAGTGACCTAGTCCATAAATGGGTCATTGTGGGAGATTGGACATAACTTTTCCTTGAAGAATCCAAATCAAGTCAGACCTATGGCATTTGAAAGAAAAATTCAGAGGGCTAATACAAAGATGAATTTTAGATATTGAGGATTGAAAATTATAGAGATAATTCAATTTCAATATCAAGCTCCTCAAAAGAAAGTAAAAGGTGTATTTTTTTTCCAAATTGCATAAGTCTTTAAAGAGAGAATCCATACAGGTGAAAATAGTTTTTAGAAGAGAGGAATAACCTATTTTCGAGTTTATTTATCAACCCAATCCATACAGGTGAAAATAGTTTTTAGAAGAGAGGAATAATCTATTTCTGGGTTAATGAGTAAACTCAGAAATAGGTTATTCCTCTCTTCTAAAAAATGCATAAGTCTTGTTTGAAAAATCAAGTTGAATTGATTCCAAGGGCATATTGTACAATAGATATTAGTATTAGATTCTAAAATGGCCCCTAAAAATAATTCAACACCCATTAAGCCTTTATAAGGCTCTACTATGACTCATGAAGATGAAGAATGGCAACATGACATATCAAAATTACAAGAGCAAGTGCAACAAATTTCGCTCTCTCAAAGAGAAACAAAAAATGACATGGAAGTTTTGAAGAAAGGCATAGAAACTAAGATGGATGGTTTGAATAAAGGTGTGGAATCTAGTATGGATGGTTTGAAGAATGGAATGGAAGCTAAGATGGATGGCATGGAAGTTGGCATGGAATCTAAGATTGATGACATGGAAGCTAAGATCGACGAAAAAATGGAAAACATGAGGAATGATCTAAAAGCTAACATGGAAGGTTTGACAAAGATGATACAAGAAATGTTTCCTAATGGTGAAAATATAGTAGAGGAAACTCATGATGAGAACAAAATAAATGTTAATCATGATTTCATAAACTTTATTGTTGAAAGGAAGAACCACCATATTCAAAAAATGGATATGAGGAAGTTTGATGGAAAAGATCCTGTAACATGGATACTAGAAATGGAGCAATATTTTGATCTCAATAATGTGAAAAACACACAAAAGGTACACATTTCAACTTTACATTTAGAGCAAAATATATTTGTATGGTATCGATGGCTTTTCTCCCATAAAAAAAATTTCACTTGGTCAATTTTTACGGAGGAAATGATAGCACATTATGAGGATACAAAGAGAAATACCTTGTTTAGCCGATTGATAAATCTCAAACAAAAGTGTTCAGTGGCGGAGCACATTGAGGACTTCCAAAAATTGAATATAAGGGTAACTGATATTCCAGAGGAACACAGGATTGATCTCTTCATAGGTACTTTAAAGGATAACATCCAACATGAAGTTCGTGTTTTGGAACCTGATTCAATGGAGAAGGCATTTAGGTTGGCAAGAAAAATTGAATGTAAAATTATGGCGACAAGGAAGCCTACCACTCACTTATATAAAGAGGGAAGTTACTCCTATATTTCCACAACCTACAAGGTTGACACCACAAAAGTTGGAATAAAAAAGAGAAAAAGGGTTGTGCTACAGATTTGATAGAAAATACACTAGAGATCATAAGTGTGCTGAGAAGAAATTATTTTACATATATTGTGAACAGAAATAAGAAAATGAACAAGAATCTTCAAAAGAAGAGGATATACACCAGGAACCAACCCTAGAAGAGGAAGAAATGAGTCTAACCATATCATGTAATTCATTGGAAGTAATTACCACTCCTGAAAATCTTAAGATATAAGGACATATCAAGAAGAAAAATGTAATAGTGTTGATTGATTCAGGTAGTACCCATAATTTTATTCATTGTAAGATAGCCAAGGAATTGAATTTTTTCCTATACCTAACACTAGAATGTCAAGTGATGGTTGCAAATGGAGGAACTATAAATTGCTCTGGAAAATGCCTTAATATCAAGCTAACCATGGAAGAATATGTATTCAATAGTCCAATGCTTTCCATTCCTATGGGAGGTGCTGGTGTTGTACTAGGAGTACAATGGTTACAATCTTTGGGGATGGTAGCTTTAATTTTCAAGAAATTTTCTTGAAAATTTTTTCATAAGGAAAGGAGGTCGAATTACGGGTTATTGCAGGGAATCCGGGAAATATAATAAGTTGTAATGTCATGAAAAAGCTTATAAACAAAGAAGTACAAGGTGTAATTGCACAATTATACTCACTAGAAGTTCCAACATGAAAATCATCTATTTCTGTAGGTCTCCAAAATGTCTCTGACAATCATTCCAAGGTGTTTGAAACTCCCAAAGGACTCCCACATATTCGTAATCATGATCATGCTATTCATTTGATTCCCAGAGTGTTCCTCCAAACATCAGGCCTTATAGATATCCTTATGTCCAAAAGAGCGAAATTGAATGTATGATTGCATAAATGTTAGAGGCTGGTATAATTCAACCTAGTCAAAGTTCTTTCTTTGCTCCAGTAGTATTGGTGCACAAGAAGGATGGATAATTGCGTATGTGTCCAAATTATAGGGAGCTCAATAAGCTCATCATTAAAGATAAATTTCCCATTCATGTGATTGATGAATTGTTGGATGAATTACATGGATCAATTTATTTTACCAAGTTGGATCTTCGTCCAAGATATCATCATATTAGAATGAAGACTAAAGATATTGTGAAAACAACATTTCGAACTCATGAGGGTCATTATGAATTTTTGGTCATGCCTTTTGGCTTTACTAATCCACCTTCTACATTTCAAGGGTTGATGAATTCCATTTTCAAACCCTTCCTTAGAAAATTTGTGCTTGTATTTTTTGATGATATACTAATCTACAACAGGTATTGGAAGGATCATGTTCAACATGTTGACAGGGTCCTTGAACTGTTGTAGGAGAAAAAATTATATGCAAAAATTTCCAAATATTTCTTTGGAATACAATAGGTGGAATATCTGGGTCATATTATATATCACGAGGGTGTTAAGGTAGACCCTAAGAAAATTAAATCCATTAAGGAATTGAAAGTCCCCACAACCATAAAGCAGCTGCAAGGATTTCTCGGGTTAATAGGGTATTATCGCAAGTTTGTTAAAAATTATGGGAGAATAGCAGCACCTATAATAACATTACTGAAGAAAGATGCATTTTCATGGACTCCTGAAGCAACTAAGGCCTTTGAACATCTTAAAGAGGCAATGTGTGTAGCACTGATCTTAGCTATGCCAAACTTCACAAAAACCTTTATTGTGGAATGTGATGCCTCAGGAAATGGAATTGGTGTTGTTTTAATGCAGGAAGGAAGACCCATTGCTTTTGAAAGTCATCGAATCAAAGGAAAGTATTTGCAGACAGCTATTTATGAGAAGGAAATGTTAGCAATACTGCATGCACTAAAGAAATGGTGAACTTATCTAATGGGAAGACACTTCAAGTTAAAAGCTGATCATGATAGCCTTAAATAGTTTTTGGAACAAAGACTATCTTTAGAAGAGCAGAAAAAATGGGTCACAAATATGTTGGGTTATGACTTTTAAATAATCTACAAAAAAGGGAAGCTAAATGTTGTTGGAGATGCACTCTCAAGAAATAATGAAGAGGTGAAAGCATTGCTTTATGCCATTTCTATTATCCAACCAGATTGGATAACCGAAGTAAGGGATGAATGGAACAAGGACGAAGAAGTGTGGACACTCATTCAAAAGTTGCAGCAAGATCTTAGTACATATGAGACATTTAGTTGGAAAAATGATTCCTTATGGTAAAAATATCGCTTATATCTTTGTAAGAATTCCCAACTAGAACAAAATATTCTTTTGGAATTGCACACTTCTCCTTTATGAGGACACTCAGGATTTTTAAAAACTTACCACAAGGTGAAGAAAGATTTTTTTGGGGATGGCCTTAAATATGATATTCAAAATTTTTTGGTGGAATGTTTGGTTTTCCAGCAGAATAAAGTTGAGACAATTAAGACCTCAGGTATTCTACAGCCTTTATCCATTCCAAGTCAACATTGGGAGGATATTTCAATGGATTTTATTACAAGTTTACCTAAGTCTGAAGGAAATAGTGTCATCATGGTGGTAGTTGATAGACTTACCAAGTATGCACATTTTTGTGCATCATCTCATCCATTTAAAGCAAGTAAAGTTGCCACTACATTTATGGACACAATTCAAAAGCTACATGGAAACCCAAAGGTTATTGTGAGCAATGAAGATCCCATATTTACTGGAAATTTTTGGATGGAGTTATTTTCTTATTTGGGTACTCAATTAGCTCATAGCTCGTCTTATCATCCTCAATCCAATGGTCAAACTGAGATATCAAATAAAATTTTGGAAGGATATCTTCATTTTTTTGTATTTGATAAACAAACACAATGGGTCAAGTGGTTACCTCTCACTGAATGGTGGTATAAAAATTCCTTCCATATTGCAGCAAAAATGACTCCATTTATGGCACTTTATGGATATAATCCACCATCCATCACATCATCTTTAAGATAAAATTGAAAGGTTCAAGCAGTGGAAGATCACATCGAGCATCAACAAGAAGTTCTCCAACTCTTAAAGGATAACCTTAATCTGGCACAAAATCGAATGAAACAACAGTCAGATCAACATCGCAGCGAGAGAATTTTTGATGTAGGAGACTGGGTATTTTTACTACTACAACCATACAAAAAAATGTCCCTCACGCAAGCTAAGAAGGATAATAAATTATCGCCAAAGTAATATGGTCCTTACAAGGTGTTGCAAAAGATTGGTACTATGGAATTCAAATTGGAGCTTCCTGCTTCTTCACGAGTGCATCCAGTTTTCCATGTTTCATGCTTAAAGAAGGTTATAGGTGAAAATCTTCCAGATTAAACAATATTGCCAGAAATTTATGAGGAAGGAAAAATCATATTGGAACCTAAAGTGTTCACGGAAAAAAGAACTCGACAGCTACGAAATCGATCAATTTCAGAGTATCTCATCAAGTGGAAGAACTTACTCACTGAAGATTCTACATGGGAGGATGAGAATTTTATACAGAAGCACCCAGAGCTACTCAAGCATTGAGGACAACACTTTTTTGAAGGAGAGGGGCATGCTAGGTCCCTTATTGTTATTATTGTCCCTTATTGTTGTTAGTGTAACCCCGTTATTGTTATTATTGTACCCATGTAACCCCCATATTGTTATTATTGTGCCCTTAAATTTTTTTTGTTAGGTCGGCTAGGATTACATTGTGGCCCCACTATGACTCCATTGTGGCCCCATGGAATCCTATATATAGAAAGGAGGTTTTTTAATTTGTAGCATCCAAGAATTGTTCATTCATGTAATGTATTGGAGGTTTCCCCCTTGAAGTGGCTTATTTATAAGGCGTTGATATCTCTTTTCTTCTATTTTTGGAGCTGGTTTCACAACATAACCACGACATTCGGGTGAACTCCTTTATTAAATTTTATTTTATATGTTGATGCTTATTTGTTGCACTTTATGGTTGATGTAAATGCTTAATATCAACAAAAAATAATGTTAATTCCTCACAATTAAAGCATTAAAACAATTTAAACCACATACACTTGTTTCAAGTATTTAATTCTGCATTATCAAGTATAAGCAAGATCTTAATTTTTTTACTGTGTGGGAGGTGCTTGCATAGCATAACAAGTGAACCACCCATTTCATATCACCGCATGAGAAAAAATATTTTAATTATTGTAATCGACATAATTTTTTGTTTAAATATAGATGCTCAAGAAGATTTGGGTATCACATTTTCTTTTTGAGATTTACCTATGTAATTTAGCAACCATAGTTGCATTCTCGTGTTGTGTTGTATTGTTTTTGTTTCTTTCATTTGTGTTCTATTTCTTTCAATTTTGAAACACTGTGATATTAATCACATAAGTATTTAGTTTATCTATCCACGATTGAAATCCCCACCCAAATTTTTCATCGCCATTGAAAAGCATAAAGTAAAAAGAATTCCTGAATAAACATGTGGCCAACATCATGGGCCATGAAAACAATGGAAATGGGGAGTCCATGCCATGTGGTGACAAGGGTAGTCGGAAGGCTCTCAAGTGCATTTTTAGTGGCCACCACTGTAATTTCCACATGTGAGACACTAACAATGGAGGAGGCGACCCCTCAGCATCTTGATATTATTGTTGGTATGATAGAAACGAAAATGACTCCTCTAAGAGGCTTGGTGGGATTCACCTCCTGGTGGATACTCTTTATGTTCCCTTGTAATTTACCTACATTCGATTTGATATCCCTCACTCCCATCTGCATATGAACATGGAGATACATGACAATGTTGGCTATTACTCTATTACTCTATAGTTTGTCATTCTTATTTTTTTCCATTGAAAATATTGTGACCAATTTGAATTAAAATATGAATAAAAGGTACGGATCATGGTTAATCCCTCTTTTCTGGGAGGTGTAAATTCAATAGCATAGGAGAATACATCCCTCTCAGTGCAATATCAATAACGTTGACTCACCACCACCAATAGGAGAGCGAAAGGCAGTAAATTAAAGGGGTAGCATTCCTTAGGTTTTGGAAGGAGGATCGATAGCCACGTCTTGTCCATGTATGGGGTCAATATCTATATCCACTAATGGGAGATCTACTAGTTGAAGTTATATGGAACATAATGAAAAATCAATATGGTTTCCCCGATTTTGGGTTTGAGGAGAAAATATTTATGTATATTTTTATGTTCTGGACATTTTTTATTTTTGTTTTAATTTTTTTTTCGGGTAATTTTTTACAACTTAAAAACCTATATAATATCTGAATTCCCTTAATATGTATGACCATAAAATAACCTAATCAACTGATCCACCCCGCATCGAGAAAATTAGTTTTAGTAGCACTATATCTTGCATCCAAGCAAGGAGTAATTGAATCATAGGAGCAAACAATCAAGATAGAAAAGGCACCATGGGTATAGGAAATTTATTTTCCAAAGCGAACGGAAAATGAATATCACTAACTTATTCATATGAGCAGCATCACTGCCATCCTTTGAAAACAATTGAAGACTGAAAATAAGTGGAGCAATGGATTTCTCTTCTCAATATTACGAATGAGTTAAATAGGATTACATTGGATACATAATCACTAAATGACTTCAGTGATACTGAACTAAAATTGGACTAAGTGATATTGAACTGGGACACTTGGATGGAGAGTTTCAACACCTAGTAGGTGGTTCGAATTAGATTCTCCAACACTCCCCCTTAATTACAACCACACAAAAATTGAATTAATATACTTGATGGTCTATGTCTCAGCGAGCCTTACAATTTCAAAAATTGACTTCAACTATATTTAGTTTTCTTCTTCTCTTCTTCCAAATCCTGCAACCTCTAAATTGTTTCATCTTTTTCGCTTCACTGTATCCTTCAAACCTCAGTTTCTTCATTTGTTGGTGTAGGTCTTATATTGTTCCAAGTTTTCTAAGCATGTCATGGACATCTTCAAGTTGCTGCCACATATTATCTTCTGTAGTGCGCTTTTCATCATCTGATCCGGATTTTATGCAGGAACGCAACAGAATAAACACATAACCATAAATATAGAGATGCAGCGGAAATAACACTTCATTTCATTAATATCAAATAACAGAAAGATGCTTACAGACATAATGGAAATAAAATAGCTAGGGTGCTGGTAGCGAATCTCTGAGAAGAGATGTGGTGGCTACAGACCTCTGAACCGTGTTACAATGAGGCTCGAGGGCCTATTTATTGTTGAGAAACAATGTAGAATTTGAAACGTCCAAAAACCTAACCGTAGGAGATGAGGCGCCAAAACTGTGGGCGCCCGTTTGGGTAAATTCGTGGTTCAACTTCCCGGGGGCATAACTTTGGCACCCGATCTCCGTTTGACGCGTTCAATAGCTCGTTAGAAAGATCTATCCGAGGACTACACTGCCGGGGACGACCAGCCTGGCACCAGCCGGCGCTTTCATACCCAAAACGCGTTTAGAAGCCCCCCAAACGGCTCCGGAAGTTCAGGACCCGAAAAACTGCTAAAAATAGTAAGTTATGCCGAAACTGAAAAACTGAAAGAGACAATGGTGGGGGCCAAGTGGAATAGGTGGGTGGCCACCGCCACCAATGTCCACCTGGATCATTAAGCCCCCAAAACGGCTCCGAGAGTGGAGGACCCGAAAACCTGCTAAAAATAGTAAGTTGTGCTGAATGTGAAAAGCTGCAAGAATTGATGGTGCTGGTCCAAATGGAATAGGTGGGTGACCACCGATATCCACCTGGATCATTCCTCCCTCCTTAGGAAGCAATGGTCCCCATTGCGTTGAGATCCTCCATGAGATGAGGCAAATTCTGTTGAACTGAGTATTAGATGTGTTGAAGATGTCATGGACCTGCAGGTGGACATGCTGGATGTGTTTAGTAAATTTGGTTTCTTTATCAGCCTCATACAGTACATGTTTGGATTCTGTATGTGTAGTTGCAGGATGTATGGCAACATCAGGTGGTGGTGCATTGGGAGTCAGATCAATGGAGTGCTTGTCCTGACAGTGTAGAGGAACCTCTATGAGTGAGGAGAAATTGTCATCGTATTCCTCCATGACTTTGTCCATCTGCTGCAGCCGTGAAAGGGAGCCCTGTTTCGAGGTTGTGGCCACAATATTCTTCTTTCCCTGTGAGTGAGTCATAAGGAAAATGAATTTCCTGGTCTGGGAAACAATCTTACTGCGTTGTTTTGCAGTAGTCAAAGAGATGGCAGGAGGCGGTACTACCTCAGGTATCCTGTACAAGTTATTTCCCAAAGTAATAATAACAGCACGAGGCCTAGACTCATACACAGCATGTCGTCTCCATAAGTATGGTTGGCCCAATAATACATCGGCTACATCAAGAAGACAGCAGCACATGTCTCATCGTGAATGACGTCACGAATGGAGGGAGTCATCCTTCTTGGCGGATGCGAGATCTCTCCCTGGGTGGAGCCACCCGATGGTATACGGTTGCGGGTGTGCTATGGTTGGTAGGCAGCCCTTCCACATTCATCTATTGAAATGAGTTCTTTGGCTTAAAGCTATCGACGAGAAAGCTGCCGGCGGAGAACCCTTCACCCACATCTGCGACTGGAAGAGGCGCTCCCCCTCCTCTGGATCCTCTGGACCCTCCCTCTGGATCTTGGTGGTGGCAACAATGGCACTGGGATATGCATCAATGATCTGCTTCCCTTTGTCATTGCCTTTGTCTGGTTCTAACTCGGGATCAGAAAATGCATCTGATTCGGGTGCCTTTAGTCCGACCCACCAAGATTGTTTGGCAGAACACTAAGACTTTGTCTTGTGGAGTGGCATAGAGTCACACCACTTCCTGTGTGCTTTGGTTGTGGTATTGTTACGAGAGTCGCATTGCTTTAACGCCCGCCATTCCTTGATTCAGAGCACCTTTCGGATTCGCGAGATCAAAAGTCTCGTTTCTTTTGTAAATTTACGCTTTTTACGCTCGATCTTGGCGGCATAGCGATATGCCATGCCAAGCGATGTAATGTCGAGGAACTCCATTTCCTCCTGAATGTGTTTGTGCAGACAGCCGCGGTACTTGAGCACCAAATGTCTCTACGAATCTTTAATACCCAACTTTGTGCGCAGGGTATGGAACAGATTTGTCAGTTCGTGCACATCTTGATCCTTTTGTTGCCGCAGCGTGGTCCATTGGATGTATTTGTCCTCATAGCTCCCCACGGGGTAATATTGTTCCTTGATGCCGTCTCGAAACGAATTCCAAGTGGGTGTGGTCGAGAACAGAGAGGGTTCCCCTTCGCCCTCTTGCTCACGGTAGGTTTCCCACCAGTCTTTGACATGGGGGGCGGCTTTGAGGAGTGCAAAAATAATCTTTTCTCGGTCGGAGAAGTCATGGACCGAGAAATACCCTTCCAACAAATTTAACCATCTGTCTACAGCGTCTGCATCTATTTTTCCTTCAAATATAGGAATGTCAAAGTTTACCTGTACCTTGAAGGGAGTGGTGCCTCCAGAGTGGCTGTTGGATGCAGATGCGCCATATGTGGGCAGTCGTTGAAGGATTTGAGTAAAGTTATCCATCATCACGTTCCTTTGTTTCTCGAGAGCCTCCTCGAGCAGTATTTTGATAGGATCTCCTGCTCCCTCGTCTTTCTTTTCTTCCGCCATGGGAGGTCGTCGAGGTTTGCGAGGCTGATCTTGCAAGGGTTCAACCAGATCGAGCCCTAACTCCTTATACCCTGAACGCGTTGGGGACATGCAAAGAAAAACAAAGAAAGAGCAGTCCCGCTCTGATACCACTGATCCGGATTTTATGCAGGAACGCAACAGAATAAACACATAACCATAAATACAGAGATGCAGCGGAAATAACACTTCATTTCATTAATATCAAATAACAGAAAGATGCTTACAGACATAATGGAAATAAAATAGCTAAGGTGCTGGTAGCGAATCTCTGAGAAGAGATGTGGTGGCTACAGACCTCTGAACTGTGTTACAATGAGGCTCGAGGGCCTATTTATTGTTGAGAAACAATGTAGAATTTGAAACGTCCAAAAACCTAACCGTAGGAGATGAGGCGCCAAAACTGCGGGCGCCCGTTTGGGTAAATTGGTGGTTCAACTTCCCGGGGGCATAACTTTGGCACCCGATCTCTGTTTGACGCGTTCAATAGCTCGTTAGAAATATCTATCCGAGGACTACAGCTGTCGGGACGAATTTTATCAAAAAATTCGCTGGCGCTTTCATACAAACGTCGTTTAGGGCCTCAAAACGGCTCCGGAAGTTCAGGACCCGAAAAACTGCTAAAAATAGTAAGTTATGCCGAACTTGAAAAACTGAAAGAGACAATGGTGGGGGGCCAAGTGGAATAGGTGGGTGGCCACCAATATCCACCTGGATCATTAAGCCCCCAAAACGGCTCCGAGAGTGGAGGACCCGAAAACCTGCTAAAAATAGTAAGTTGTGCTAAATGTGAAAATCTGCAAGAATTGATGGTGCTGGTCCAAATGGAATAGGTGGGTGGCCACCGATATCCACCTGGATCATCATCAATCTGTTGCAACATAAGATGATCATAATATTTTATCTCTTAAAAACTCTAATACTTGAAAATTTCATTGATGCTTTCATCCTGCATGTTGTCTTCAAAATTCATATCTATAACTTCTGTGTAGACCGCATCTAGACATGGTGTTGAAGGCCATGTTTCAAGGAACTTTAACTCTTCTTCATAATCAGTTTGTTTACGTGCACATTGGAAATCAATGGTAACTATAAAAAACATATCCAAAACCACATTGGTTTTGTTCCTTATTCTCTACAATGACGAATTTCTCCTTTTGTTCTTCCTTCTTTGTTTCTGCCTATATCTCTATTTCTATGTTCTCTTTGAAAGCTTTTTTCTTTGCATCTTTCTTTATCTTTGTTTTCGTTTCTCCATCTCTACCTCTTCTTCAGTAATATGCGCTTCTACAAACAATTTTTCTTCTACTGACTCAATTGGGATTTTATCAGTGAATAACATCATGCTTATATGATGTTTCTATTGAATCATATGCAACCAATCATCATTAGCCAAAAATTATTTATCAAAGTTTACATCAACAATATTAATCATTGGATTTACCATAGTAGTTTTACTCTCATCAGCAAGCTCAGTTGTTGGATTCACCAAATCATCACCAACAAGCTCTGTTGTTGGAATCACCAAGTTGTCATCAGAAAGTTTTGTTGATGGATTCACCAAATCTTCATTAAAAATCTCTGTTGTTGGATTCATCAAATCAACATCAAAATTTTTTTTTTTTTTTTCTGGAATCATCAAATTTTCATCCACTTGTGGTTGTGCATAGTGGGGATCTCAAAAATCTACCTTCTTATCTCTTGTTTCTGAAAATTCTTAACAGACATCATCCAATTGTCGCTGAGCACAGGGGGATTCAATAAAAATTTCAACTCGTTGTAGATCTGCTACTATAGATCCACCTTCATCTTCAACGTAAATTCCCCCTCTTGCACCATCACAACTCTCAATGGTATCCGAAGACTCCTTGGTTGTGTTGGCATTTGAAATCAGGGGAAGAATGTTGTCATACATATATTGTTTTATAAATTTTAGTGAAAAGGAATCCTTTTGCCTCTTCACTTAGAGATATAAAAACATCTCAAATATCTTTTGTTGTTGCTTTAGCCTCTTGTATTTTCCCATTTTTTGAGTATTTTTTTACTGTGGCTTAAAAATAAAACTGATTTTTAGAAATATTTTGTGGTGGCTTCTTCGTGTCTCTTCCACAAACAAATGGTTTTGCAATTTCTCTACCCTTGCTTCAATTTTGTTTAAAACATTTGCCTTCTTCTTTTAAAAATATATCACATTTAAGAAAATTTTAAATTTTTAAAATATTTTAAATTTCTCTACCCCCGCTTCAATTTTTTTAAAATCCTTTTCCTTCTTCTCGAAATGGCTTTCTCTCTGCTGCTTTTCATATGAATATTTTTCTTTAAACTTTTGTTGCTCTATAAAATAGTCTTATGCAGTCTCGCCTCTTGTCCCTGCTGCTCCAACTTCACTCACATTGATGCTCTCTCAGGGAGTCTGATGCAAGCTAGCTCTGATACCATGACAAGAATTGAAAACTGAAAAGACGTGGAGGAGAGTATTGCTCTTCTCAATATTACGAATGAGTGAAATAATATTATATTGGATACATCAAAATTAAATGAATTCAGTGAGACTAAACTAAAACTAGACTAAGTGAAACTGAACCGGGACACTTGGATTGACGTTTTTGACACCTAACAGGTGGTTAGAATTATATTCTCCAACATCCTTCACCAGGCAGCGATCCGTCATTTATAAATTCAATGTCTCATCTATTTATTATTTAATATAATGGCTGCAGTCCATTTCTAGTTATGTAAGTACATGATGTTTATGCTTAGTGAATTGGTAGAAAAGGTGATACCTCCCATTCAATTTGTGAGCCAATCAAATTTATTTCACTTTCTATGTAAAACAACTAGGACTGCTTAGTACCTATCGAAAAACTACCTCTACAACTAACTATTAGTTTATTACATTAACAATAAATACTAAATAACAAACATATATTTCAATTATGAGTAATATCATCCTATTTAGAGTAAAGCTTCTTTAACTAATATTAGATAAAAATGGTGTTGATAGTTTGAGGGTGCATGCATAAGAATAAGATCGAGCACCTGTATTGAGATATGTGCATGAGTGAGAAATATATTCAAATGCCATCTATCCTATAACGTAGATATTGCACTTGAAAATATCAATAGCGGATACGACCTGGTGACTGATTGCAGAATTGCGGAGAATGGTGATTTATACCCAATCACACGCAATGAACCTCCTCTACACTCTGAAGACTTTGTAACTTCACAATACTTATAATGAATTTTGTTTATAGTTTGGAAACCTCCACTCCAAAGGGACGTCTGAAGCATTTAAAAGGTTTAATATCCCCTTGGTCAACTTGCATTTAAAAAAAAAAAATCACATAATCAAAAGATACGTAACCTTTAATAATAAAATTTAATGTGATGTTGAAATCCTATGTTAAATTTCTTGAAATTATTTTTCATTAATTCAACTCAAAATTTCTCAAGTTCATAAAAAGTTACCAAATCTAGCATGTCATCAATTCTTATTCTAGATTTACTATTTTCAAGTATGCTTTATTAATCCTTTAAAATACTAATTTCCATATTGAAACATGAGTCTAATTTTCCTCAACATTTATTAAAAAAAAGGTGCAATAATGCCATAGAGCCGAAACCCTAGAATAATTGATACAATGTTACATTTGTTAAATAAATGGCTAGATCATTATCATATCAATTTATTTCATAGAATTGAAACTAGTAAAAGACATTACATTATGCGGAGTGCGGAGTGAAGAAAATGTTGGAATTATACTCCCAAAAATTGCCATGAATGAGAAGTGGCAACAGCCCACACTTCATCAATTGTGTTTAGAGAAGGACAAGCAAGGGTCCAAGAGTCGAAGGCATTTTCACGCAACCACAACAAATAGAGTACCCAAGCCATCCTCTGCGTTCATTTCCTTACCTATCATTTTAACTTACCTTTTTCCTGCTTTGTGAAATCAATTTTTTTTTTGTTTTAACCTTAAGCCATTCACCATATGTTATTCTATTGCCAATTTGATATCTGGAAGAACCTACCTTAACCTTACCGCATAAGCTAAAACCATTTTTTGTGCCTTATTCCTTTGAATTTCCCTTAATGCACTTACCGACAGTTAGCCGCACCAGAGAGCGCACTTAGCATTGTTTACCACTTACCTTTCGGCCACCATGAGTTAAATAATTTGACCTGCAATGCAATTGTGCTATCGCACATCACATTTGAAACCATTTAAGTTTAACGATTAGTGCCATCAAGTTGAGATGTTTGTTTTGCAGTGCGACTCTACCATCACACATCGTTCCCTCAAGGTTTTGTGTTTACCCATGTTCACACTAGTTAAGAGTTAAGATCATCGATCTGTAATATGGGATGGAGCGCTAGATGCGATGAGGTTTCTGAGCCGAAACCAATATTATTTGAAATCTGCCCTTTTATGTTTTAAATGTGTTTTTACGTGGTTTATTGTATAAAATAAAATACGGATTGTGTGTCGATTTAATGAAGAAATGGGTGTTTTGACGGCCTAAGGAAAAATGGTTGTTGAACGTCCATTCAACAATTGAATTGCATTTATTAGATTTAGGTTTTCAGGCTACGACCATTCTTGCATTAAATAAATGTAATTTAATTTTGTTAGGGTGATGAAATAGAAAAAATTTTATTCCGCTCCTATGCTTTTATGTTGTCTGTGTATTAACTGTTATTTTCTGCAATTTGTTGTAGTCTCTGTGTTGTGGGGAAACACATTTCCTCTGTTTTTTGTATTCAAAATTGCAACATGGTATCAAGGCAGGTCTAGGCTCCCATTCAAAGAAGCACGAGCTCACTCTCTTTGCTATAGAAGTTGTAAGATTGATTGGAGAAGAATATTTCTCTCGTAGCGAGAAAGCTTCTGTTTTACATAGTCAAGATGATTGTTTTTTCATATAGTCAGAATGACAGCAACATGCACAAGCCTAAAAAATCAACAATTACCACAGTTCAATGGTAAGAACTATGATTATTGGGCCATTACAATGAAGGCCTTGTTTTCTTCACAACATATATGGAAGCTTGTGGAAAATGGCTTTCCAAAATTAGCAAATGCAGTAGCGTTTACTACTTTGACAATAGCAGAAAGAAACTTACTGAAATATAAGGTGAAGAAGGACTCTAAACTGCTCGTATATCTCTTTTAGGTAGTATACGAGAGTATTTTTCCAAGGATTGCAATAGAAAAAAAGTCTAAAGAGGCGTGGGATATTCTCAAGACAACCTATCAAGGCATGGAGAAAGTAAAGACAACAAAGCTACAAATGCTGAGGAGAGATTTTGAAACTATTTGTATGAAAGAGTCTGATAACATAGACTCATTATTCAAAAATGTGATTGAGTTGGTTACCCAGGTAAGGTCTCATGGAGAGACACTTGAGGAGAGAAGAATAGTTTAGAAAATATTAATAAGTCTACCATCAAGATTTGATGCCATAGTAGTGGCAATAGTAGAGACAAAGGATCTCTCACAATTTTTAGTGGATGAGCTTTGTGCATCCCTGAAGTCTCATGAACATAGAATGAACAGAACAAAAACCTCCTCATTGTAGCATGCATTCAAGACACAAATGTATTTTGGCCGAGGTAGATGTCATGGAAGATTAAACTACTGAGGAAGAGGAAAAAGCCCAGAAAGAGGTGGAAGAAATAGCCCTGCAAGCACAAGCGGAAGGGGCAACAACTAGAATCAAAGTGAAGGCTCAAGCCAACACCAAGCACAAGGACAAAGATATGAAAAATCCCAAGTCCAATGTCATTATTGTAAAAAATATGGGAATTATGCCAATGAATGTAGAAAGAGACAAAATGACACGGATAATAGGCAAAATGTTAATTTTTCAAAAGAAAATCAGAACCAGAGTAATGTGATTTTAACATGTAATGTAGCACAAGAAAAACAAGAAGATGTATGGTTCTTAGACTCAGGTTGTAGTAACCACATGACTGGAAACATAGTAATGTTTTCCAATCTAGATGAGAATGAGAAATCTGAAGTAACAATTGGTATTGATAGTAAAGTCTCTGTCATGGGGAAAGGAAGAGTATCAATACTGACAAGGAAGGGAGAAAGGAAGTTCATGTCAGATGTGTATTATGTACCTGGCCTGAAATGTAACCTTCTAAGCATTGGACAACTCGTGAATAAGGGCTATGATGTGGTTTTTAATAACGATGTGTGTACAATCATGGACATACCTCCGAGTAAAATTGTCATTGCAGAAGTGAAAATGACAAAGAATAGGATGTTTCCTCTCAAGCTCATAACAGACTTGAAGGAAGGAGGTGTGGTAGTCGCAGTCACACAAGAGGTCTTTGAAGAAGAAGTGAAAGAAAAAAACTAGTTATGGCATTTGCGATTTGGACATCTCAATTTTGGAGGTTTGAACCTCCTGCATATAAAAGGAATGGTAAAAGGATTACCACTTATTCAGAAACCATTCAGCCTATGTGAAGGCTGTATCTTAGGCAAACAACACAGAGAATATTTTCCAACAATGAAGAGTATAAGGGAAAAAACACCCTTATAGATTGTCCACTCAAATTTGTGTGGACTAATGCAAACGCCATCATTAGCTCGCAGTCACTATGTCTTGAAATTTTTAGATGATTATACAGGAAATACATGGGTTTATTTCTTGAAACAGAAGAGTGCAGTGTTTGAACAGTTCTACCACTTCAAAGCTCTTGTTGAGAAGCAAAGTGGGCGCTACATCAAAGTGCTAAGAACAAACAGAGGTGGAGAATATATCTCCAAATATTTCCTACGTTTCTGTAAGGAGAATGGCATACAAAACCAGTGTACCACAATATATACACCAGAACAAAAAGGTGTTGCAGAAAGGAAGAATAGGACCATCATGGACATGGTCATAAGAATGTTGAAGGAAAAATATTTTCCAAATGATTATTGGGCTGAAGTTGTCAATTGTGCAACATATATTTTGAATGGATGTCCAACCAAAGTTGTTATGGACAGAGTCTCAGAAGAAGAATGGAACAAAGCAGTTTGTCAACCACATGAAAGTATTTGGATCTGTGGCTCATTGACATGTCCTAGATCAATTAAGAAGGAAGTTGGAAAATAAGGGGGAGAAGTGTATCTTTGTTGGATACAGTGATGAATCAAAGGCCTATAAACCCTATAATTCATCCACCAAGAAAGTTATAATCAACAGAGATGTTTAGTTTATTGAAGAAGAAGCTTGGGATGGAAGCTTAGAGAAAATTTTAAATGTGAAGACATGCATTTCACATGAAGAGCAAGAGGATTTGATTATAGAAAATAATTCCTCTGTGATGGCTCCTCATCCACCTACTCAAGCTAAGTAGAGCACACCACAAGAAAGTAATAGAACAACCTTGACAAATCAAGGAAGTGATTCTCCAAGCACACCACACGGATTAGAAACTCCCTTGAGTTCAAGTGAAACTCCAAGCACACCATGAAGACCAAGATTTAGGAATTTAAGTGAAATTTATGAGCAAGAAGAAGTTGATAATAATGCTGGTCCAAATTATTTATTTTCTTTGTTTTGTCATGTTGATGACCTAATCCATTTTGAAGATGCAGTAAAAGAAGAAAAATGGATTGAAGGAATGAATGAAGAAATTGGAGAAATAGAAAAGAATGATACATGGGAGTTAGTGGACCTCCCACAAGGTAAAGAAGCTATTGGAGTAAAATGGGTCTATAAGACCAAAAGAAATGTTGAAGGCCAGATTGAAAGGCGCAAAGCAATATTTGTTGTGAAAGGCTACAAGCAGCAGCAAGGAAGAGATTATGAGGAAACCTTTGCACCTGTTTCAAGGATAGAAACAATGAGGAAAGTGTGTTCCAGTGCAGCACAACAGAAGTGGAAAGTCTACTAAATGGATGTGAAATTAGCATTTCTAAGTGGAGTGTTGAAAGAGGAGGTATATTTTGAACAACCTCCAGGCTATGAGATTGATGGCTAAGAGCACAAAGCGTGAAAGTTGAAGGAAGATCTTTATGGGCTGAAGCAAGAACCAAGAGAATGGTACAACATGATTCACGCTTACCTGATGGATAATGGGTTTGAAAAGTGTGATCTTGAACCCACACTCTACATAAAAGAAAATGATGGAAAAATCCTTATTGTCATTTTATATGTAGATGATTTAATTTTCACAAGCAATGAAGTTTCTCCCATTGCTGATTTTAAGGCAATCATGAAGAGTGAATTTGAAATGAATGATTTGGGTTTATTGAGATACTTCTTGGGCATAGAAGTAAAGAAAAATGAAAAGGGAATTTTTATTTCCGAATAAAAATATGTTGTAGAAGTTTTAAAGAGATTTAACATGTAGCACAACAAAGCAACAGTAACTCCAACTATCATTGGGTTAAAATTAAGCAAAGAAGATTGTAGAAAGAATGTCGATCTGACATTGTATAAGATAATAGTTGGTAGTCTAATGTATTTGAATGCAAATAGGCCTGCTATTATGTATTCTATATGTTTAATTTCCAGATTCATGGAGACACCAAAGGAGATAAATTGGCAAGCAGCCAAAATAATTTTGAGGTATGTGAATGGAACAAAGGGGTATGGTGTTCTATACTCCCAAAATTATAATTTTAAATTGATTGGATACACTGAAAGTGATTGGGCTAGAAGTGTAGATGATAGAAATATCACATCTAGGTATGTGTTTCGTTTGGGACCAGGATCCATTTCATGGGCTTCGAAGAATCAACCAATAGTTGTTTTATCAATAACAAAAGAATAGTATGTAGCAGCAACAACAATAACCTATCAGGCTATTTAGATGAGAAGGATGCTGAGAGATTTTTGTCATGAGCAAGACAAAGGAACCACAAGTTATTGTGATAATAGCTCAACGATTGCATTATCAGAAAGTTTTGTCTTTCATAAGAGAAAAAAGCACATAGATTCCAAATATCATTTTATAAGAGAATTGGTTAACAATGGTGAGAGTTTTTTGCAACATTGTAGGAAAAAGGAACAGTTCACTGATATCCTCACAAATCCATTAGCATAAAAGAGTTTTGAGTATCTTAGAAAATTTTTGGTAATGACTGATGGTGGCATTTGTGATTACGGGGGAGTGTTGTAATTATACTCCCAACCACAGCCATGAATGAGAAGTGGTAGAAAATCACACCTCATCAATTTTGTGCAGATAAGGACAAGCAAGGATCAAAGAGCTCAAAGGAATTTTCACGCAACCACAGGAAATAGAGTATTTGAGCCATCCTTTGCATTTATTTTCTTACCTACTATTTTAACGTACATTTTTCCTGTAGTGCGAAATCACAAGTTTTTTTTTTTAACCTTAATCCATTCACCATATGATATTATACCACTAATGTGATATTTGGCGGGACCTACCTTAACCTTACCTCATAAGCCAAAACATTCTTTTGCGCCTTAGTCATTTGTATTTCCCTTACCACACTTACCAACAATTAACTGAACCACAGAGTGCACTTTGTATTGTTTACCACTTACCTTTCCACCAAAATGAGTTAAATAATTTGACGTGTGATGTTATTGTTCTATCGCACATCGTATTTGCAACCATTTAAGTTTACCACTTAGTGCCATCAATTTAAGATGTTTGTCTTGCGGTGCAATCATGCCATCGCACATCGCGCCCGCAAGGATTTGTGTTTACCCGTGTTCACTCTAGTTAAGATTTAAGATCACCGATCTGCAATCTGCGATGGAGCACCAGGTGCAATGAGGTTTCACAGCCGAAACCGATATTATTTTAAATCCTCCCTTTTATGTTTTGAATGCGTTTTACATGTTTTAGTGTATAAACTGAAATATGGCCTGCGTGTCGATTTAATGAAGAAATGGGTCTTTTGACGGCCAAAGGACAAATGGTTGTTGAAAATTTTGTTCTACAATTGAATTGGATTGACAATATTTAGGTTTTCAGGCTACGACCATTCTTGTATTAAAACAAATGTAATTTCATTTTGTTAGGGTGATGGAATAGAAAGAGAAGTTTGTCCCTCTCATTTGTTTTTATGATGTCTGTGTATTGACTGTTACTTTCCGCAATTTGTTGTAGTCTTTGTGCTGTGTGGAAACACATTTCCTCTATTTTTTGTCTTCAGAAATTCCCAAAGCACTCCGCACACAAGAAATCATCCACTTCACTAGTTTGTTCTTTTTCCAATATCATTGTTGGCGGCTATGTTGGCCTTAGTTATATTTTATATTCAAGTACTATTCCCTATTCTAACCAAACAGTTGTTGAACATAAAGGTAGCCCCAAAGTTTCTGCAACTTTAGATAAATGAGTAACATACTAAAAAAAAAAAAAATAGTTTTTAACATCGTCGTATTTTTCTTGGCGCAAACAAATATATATTATTATGCTATTAAAATTGAGAATGAATTTGTGGTGAGTTTCTTAAAATGGTTAGATAAATTTGAAGTAATAAATAATAAACATAAGTGTCGAGTGGGAGGGACGTATGAGGATAAAATGATTTCAAAGATATATATGCAGACCACATTATGTCATGCAAGAAATGTCAGTTTTGAGAGGAGTATGACAAAAATGAAGAGAAATCGTCTATTGTTCTTCTCAAAATTCAAAATAGTTAAATAAATTACATCTAAAGCATTAACATGACTGGATTGAACTCGACTAAACTTAAGAAAACTGAATTGAATGTGACACCCAATAGATAACAAAACCAAATGTGATGACACCTAACATACAGTGGGATTAATATCTCAATATCCTAATCTCAACTATTACAAGTAGATGCACTTACAATGCCTAATTTCTCTCTTTGAAATTCAAAGGTATTTTTTCCCAAGGGATTTGCGAAAATATATGCAAGCTTGTCTTTGGAACCAAAAAAATCAATTATCATGTCGTCATCATTCACAAGCTCATGGAAGAAATGAAAATGTGTGTCAATGCGCTTGCTTATTTTGTGGAAAACATGACTTTTTGATAAAGAAATTTTTGAACAGTTATCACAGTAAATAGGATTTGGCTCCTTTTGAAAATTTGAAATATCATTCAATAATATTCTCAACCACACTACTTGAAAAGCTAATTAATTTTTCTGCTACATATTTTTACTTTTCATAAGATATTGAAACTACTGATTGTTTCTTGGATGCCCATGAAATCAGATTGATTCCAAGAAGAAAATATCACCATGAGGTGCTTTTGTGACCATCTAAACTCTGAAAGTTCACAACTTTAAGAGTGTGTATAGAATAAACCATATTATATGGTCACTACAAATTTCCTTAAGATCCTTTGAAAAACTCGTGCAACATTGTTCGATTTTGATGTGGATGTTGATTTTTGTCATTTAGAGAGGAAATTAAAATAAAACGACTTATGGTATATATATATATATATATATATATATATATATATATATATATATATATATATATATATATATATTAAGTTCCTCTTTCTTGTTTTCTCAGTTCTTAACACATATTCGAGCAAAATTTTGTGCAATTTTTCAACTTACAGGGTGTGTCAATTTTAAATTTTTGATAATTTCGTAAGTTGTCGACACATTTGTGCAATTTCCTCCTGGATGAGATGCAAAAGTGACGGATTGGGCTCTCTTAACACATGCACAATTGGCACACCTCCCCTTATGAAAAGGTGCTAAATTCAAGTTTCTTTCAGACTTTCTTCTTCATCTCTCACGACACTTGCTTCTTCTTTGGGAGCCCAAAAAAAAATTGAAGCATTGCTCTCTCTCTGTTAGGTCCCTATATGACTAGTATAGTCCCTTATGGTTGTTAGTGTAACCCCCTTATTATTATTATTGTACCCCTGTAACCCCCATATTGTTATTATTGTGCCCTTAAATTATTATTGTTACATCGGCTAGGATTACATTGTGGCCCCGCTAGGATTACGTTATGGCCCCATGGAATCCTATATATAGAAAGGAGGTTTTTTAATTTGAATCATCCAAGAAATTTTCATTTATGTAATGTATTGGAGATTTCCCCTTCGAAGTGGCTTATTTATAAGGCTTTGATATCTCTTTTCTTCTATTTTTGGAGCTAGTTTCACAACATTTGGTATCATAGCTTTGTATTCTAGGGTTTCACTTCTCCAAACAGGTCATCATGGAATTTTCGCTATAAATATTTTTCTATGAATGTTCAAAAGATGAAATTTTTATGGTGCGAAGAGGAAATCCTGAGGAACATTGTCGCAAAATTTCAGAGCTTAATTCACAATTTTTTCAGAGATATGATATGTGGAAGGTAGGGCTTTTTGCAAGCCCCTGAATTTCACTTAAACAGGTCATCGCTAAATTTTTACTATAACATTTTTTCTACGAAGGTTTAGAAGCTGAAATATTTATAGCACAAAGCTGAGATCCTGAGGAAAATCGTCGCAAAATTTCAGAGCTTGGTTCACAATATTTTCGTAGATATGATCTGTGGAAGTTAGGTCATTTTCAGCCTCCCTAATTTCATCTCAAAGAGGTGATCGTGGGAAAATATTCATAACTCTCTCTCTCTGAGCATCAGATTGGAATTCTGTAAAAAGTAGCTGGAAGTACATAGACTGTAGTTTCCTGTCTATAAATTTCAGAACCAAAGGAGCAAACAATGACATGTGGCAATTCGTACAAGTTCGCTCTACTGAACCAGTCCATAATTAGGTCATTGTGGGACATTGGACATAAATTTGACTTGAATAATCCAAATCAAGTCAGACCTATTGCATTTGAAAGAAGCTTCAGAGGACTACTACAGGGCCAAATTTCAGATATTTAGGATCTTCAATTATATAGATAATTCAATTTCAATATAGAGCTCTGCAAAAGCATGTAAAAGGTGTGTATTTTTTTTCCGAATTGCATAAGTCTTGTTTGAAGAATAAAGTTGAATTGGTTCCAAGGGAATATTGTAGAATAGATATCAGTATTGGTTTCTAAACACCCATTAAGCCTTTAGAAGGCTTTACGATGACTCATGAAGATGAAGAATAGAAACATGACATATCTAAATTACAAGAGCAAGTGCAAAAAAATTCACTCTCGCAAAGAGCAACAAAAAATGACATGGAAGTTTTGAAGAAAGGTGTGGCAACTCAGATGGATGGTTAGAAGAAAGGCGTGGAATCTAAGATAGATGGCATGGAAGCTGGCATGGAATGTAATATGGATAACATGGAAGCTAGGATCGATGAAAAAATGGAAAACATGAATAATGATCTAAAAGCAGACATGGAAGGTTTAACAAAGTTGATACAAGAAATGTTTCCTAATTGTGAAAAGATAGTATAGGAAACTCATGATGAGAACAAAATAAATGTTAATCGTGAGTTCATAAACTCTAATGTTGGCAGGAAGAACCACCATATTCCAAAAATGGATATGAGGAAGTTTGATGGAAAGGATCCTGTAACATGGATACTACAGATGGAGAAATATTTTGATCTCCATAATGTGAAAAACACACAAAAGGTATGTATTGCAACTTTAAATTTAGAAAAAAATTGTCATTTGGTCAATTTTTATGAAGGAAATGATAGCACATTATGACGATACAAAGAGCAACGCCTTCTTTAGCCAATTGATAAATATCAAACAAAAGGGTTTAGTGGGGGAGCACATTCAGGACTTCCAAAAATTGAATATAAGGTAACCGATATTCTAGAGGAACACAGGATTGATCTCTTCATAGGTACTTGAAAGGATAACATCCAACATGAAGTTCGCATTTTGGAACCTGATTCATTGGAGAAGGCATTCAGGTTGGCAATAAAAAATTAATGTAAAATTATGGCAACAAGGAAGCCTACCACTCACTTCTATAAAGAAGGAAATGTTTCTATGCCTAGATTTCCACAACCTACAAGGTTGACACCACAAAAATTGGAAGAAAAAAGAGCAAAAGGGATTTGCTACAGTTTTGATAGAAAATACACTAAATGTCATAAGTGTGCTGAGAAGAAATTATTTTACATAGATTGTGAAGAGGAAGAAAATGAACAAGAAGAGGATGTACACCAAGAACCAACCTTAGAGGAGGAAGAAATGAGTTCGACCATCTCGTGTAATGCATTGGCAGGAATTACCACTCCTCAAACTCTCAAGATAGAAGGACATATCAAGAAGAAAAAGGTAATAGTGTTGATTGATTCAGGTAGTACCCATAATTTTACTCATTGTAAGGTAGCCAAGGAATTGAATTATTTTCTATACCTAGCACCAGAATGTCAAGTGATGGTTGCAAATGGAGGAACTATAACTTGCTCTGGAAAATGCCATAATATCAAGCTAACCATGGGGGAATATGTATTGAATAGTCCAATGCTATCCATTCCTATCGAAGGTGATGATGTTGTACTAGGAGTACAATGGTTACAATCTTTGGGGACGGTAGCTTTTAATTTTCAACAACTTTTCTTGAAATTTTTCTCAGAAGGAAAGGAAGTCAAATTACGGGGTATTGCAGGGAAGATGGGAAAGATAATAAGCTCTAATGTTATGACAAAGCTTCTAAAGAAAGAACAACAAGGTGTAATTGCACAATTATGCTCACTAGAAGTTACAACATCAAAATCATATATTTCTGCAAATATCCAAAAAGTCTTGGACAATCATTCCAAGGTGTTTAAAACTCCCAAAGGACTCCCATCTATTCGTGATCATGATCATGTTTTTCATTTGATTCTAGGAAGTGTTCCTCCAAACATCAGGCCTTATAGATATCCTTATGTCCAAAAGAGAAAAATTGAACGTATGATTATAGAAATGTTAGAGGTGGGTATAATTCAACCTAGTCAAAGTTATTTATCTGCTCTTGCAGTATTGGTACACAGGAAGGATGGATCATGGTGCATGTGTTCAGATTCTAGGGAGATCAATAAGCTCACCATTAAAGATAAATTTCCCATTACTGTGATTGATGAATTATTGGATGAATTACATAGAGCAATTTATTTTACCAAGTTGGATATTTGTTTAGGATATCATCAAATTAGAATGAATACTGAAGATATTTTGAAAACAACATTTCGAACTCATGAGGGTCATTATGAATTTTTTGTCATGCCTTTTAGCCTTACCAATGCACCTTCTACATTTCAAGGGTTGATGAATTCCATTTTCAAACCCTTCCTTAGAAAATTTGTGCTAGTATTTTTTGATGATATACTAATCTACAATAGGTCTTGGAAGGATCATGTTCAAAATGTTGAGAGGGTGCTAAAACGATTGCAGGAGAAACAATTATATGCAAAAACATCCAAGTGTTTATTTGGAGTACAAGAGGTGGAATATCTAGGTCATATTGTATCACACGAGGGTGTTAAGGTAGATGCTAACAAAATTAAATCCATTAAGGAATGGAAAGTCCCCATAACCATAAAGCAGTTGAGAGGATTTCTTGGGTTAACAGGGTAGTATCGTAAGTTTGTTAAGAATTATGGGAGAATAGAAGCAGCTCTAACAACATTATTGAAGAAAGATGAATTTTCATGGACTCCTAAAGAAACTAAGGCCTTTGAACATCTTAAAAAGGTAATGTGCCTAGCACTGGTCTTAGCTACGCCAAACTTCACAAAAACATTTATTGTGGATTGTGATGCCTCAAGAAATGGAATTGGTGTTGTTTTAATGCAAGAAGGAAGACCCATTTCTTTTGAAAGTAGTCCAATTAAAGGAAAGTATTTACAGAAACCTACTTATGAGAAGGAAATGTTAGAAATACTGCATGCACTAAAGAAATGGTGAACTTACCTAATGGGAAGACAATTCAAGGTAAAAACTGATCATGATAGTCTCAAACACTTTTTGGAACAAAGACTATCTTCAGAAGAGTAGCAAAAATGGGTCACAAAGATGTTGGGTTATGACTTTGAAATAATATACAAAAAAGGGAAGCTAAATGTTGTTGCAGATGCACTCTCAAGAAAGAATGAAGAGGTGGAAGCATTGCTTTGTGCCATTTCTATTATCCAACCAGATTGGATAACCGAAGCAAGAGATGAATGGAAGAGGGACAAAGATGTATGGACACTCATTCAAAAGTTGCAGCAAGATCCTAGTACATCTGATACATTTAGTTGGAAAAATGATTCCTTATGGTATAAAGATCGCTTATATCTTTGTAAGAATTCCCAACTAAAACAAAAGATTCTTCTGGAATTGCACACTTCTCCTTTAGGAGGACACTCAGGATTTTTAAAAACTTACCACACGGTGAAGAAAGAATTTTTTTGGGATGGCCTTAAATCTGATATTCAAAAGTTTGTGGCGGAATGTTTGGTTTGCCAGCAGAATAAAGTTGAGACAATTAAGACCCCGGGACTTCTACAACCTTTATCCATCCCAAGTCAACGTTGGGAGGAGATTTCAATGGATTTTATCACAGGTTTACCTAAGTCCGAAGGAAAGAGTGTCATCATGGTGGTAGTTGATAGACTTACCAAGTATGCACACTTTTGTGCATTATCTCATCCATTTAAAGCAAGTACAGTTGCTACTACATTTATGGACACAATTCAAAAGGTACATGGAAACCCAAGGGTTATTGTGAGCGACAGAGATCCCATTTTTACTGGAAATTTTTGGACGGAGTTATTTTCTTGTTTGGGTACTCAATTAACTCATAGCTCATCTTATCATCCTCAATCTGATGGTCAAACTGAGATAGTAAATAAATTTTTGGAAGGATATCTTCGTTGTTTTGTATCCGATAAACAAACACAATGGGTCAAGTGGTTACCTCTCGCTGAATGGTGGTATAACACTTCCTTCCATACTGCAGCAAAAATGACCCCATTTATGGCACTTTATGGATATAATCCACCATCCATCACATCATCTTTAAGAGAAAATTCAAAGGTTCAAGCAGTGGTAGATCACATCGAGAATCAACAAGAAGTTCTCCATCTCTTAAAGGATAACATGAATTTGGCACAAAATCCAATGAAACAACAAGCAGATCAACATCGCAGTGAGAGAATTTTTGCTGTAGGAGACTGGGTCTTTTTACGGCTACAACCATACAAACAAATGTCCCTCAAGAAAGCTAAGAAGGAAAATAAATTATTGCCAAAGTACTATGGTCCTTACAACGTGTTGCAAAAGATTGGTATGATGGCATACAAATTGGAGCTTCCTGCTTCTTCACGAGTGCATCCAGTTTTCCATGTTTCATTCTTAAAGAAGGTTATAGGTGAAAATCTTCCAGTTCAAACAATATTGGCAGAACTTGATGAGGAAGGAAAAATCATATTGGAACCTGAAGTGGTCACAGAAACAAGAACTCAACAACTACGAAATCCATCAATTTCAGAGTATCTCATCAAGTGGAAGAACTTACCCACTGAAGATTCTACATGGGAGGATAAGAATGTTATACAGAAGCACCCAGAGCTACTCAAGCATTGAGGACAACACTTTTTTGAAGGAGAGGGGCATGTTAAGTCCCTATTTTACTAGTATAGTTCCTTATTGTTGTTAGTGTAACCCCCTTATTATTATTATTGTACCCCTGTAACCCCCATATTGTTATTATTGTGCCCTTAAACTATTATTGTTAGGTCGGCTAGGATTACATTGTGGCCCCACTAGGATTACATTGTGGCCCCATGGAATCCTATATATAGAAAGGAGGTTTTGTAATTCGAATCATCCAAGAATTGTTCATTTATGTAATGTATTGGAGGTTGCCCCTTCGAAGTGGCTTATTTCTAAGGCATTCATATATCTTTTCTTCTATTTTTGGAGTTGGTTTCTATTGTTCGATTTTGATGTGGATGTTTATTTTTGTATTTTAGAGAGGAAAATAAAAATAAAACGACTTATGGTACCTTTTTTTTTTTTTTTTTAAGTTCCTCTTTCTTGTTTTCTCACTTCTTAACACATGTTCGAGCACAATTTTGCACACTTTTTCAACTCACAGGGTGTGTCAATTTTAAATTTTTGATAATTTTGTAAGTTGTCGACACATTTGTGCAATTTCCTCCTGGATGAGATGCAAAAGTGACGGATTGGGCTCTCTTAACACATGCACAATTGGCACACCTCCTCTTATGCAAAGGTGCTAAATTCAAGTTTCTTTCAGACTTTCTCATTGATATCTCACGACCCTTGCTTCTTCTTTGGGAGCCCAAAAAAAAATTGAAGCATTGCTCTCTCTAGAGTCTTATGTGACTTAGTGCTCTCATACCATGACAAATCATGAAGAGAAATCATGAAGTATTGATTGATGTTTTCAATATTCAAAATATTTAAATAGATTATACCACAAGCATGAACAATAAATGACTGGAGTAAAACTCGACTAAATTGAAGCAAAAGTGACACCTAGTAGAAAACATAATTAAATGTGATGATACCTAGCATATAATGAGATTAATATCCCAATAGATTTGAGTGACATCTTATTATTCAAGAAAAAAATTCCTAAATTTATTAACAAAATTTCCCGAAAATCAAATAAATTAACTCAAACTGAAACTATAATGCCCATATAACTAAATATTATTCAAAGTGTCTTAGTCTCATGAAAAACACTTTTACATAGTGTATTTTAAAGAAAAGGGTTTTTACTTTATAGAAAATAGAGGTTAAAAGCATCTAAACTTTGCTCGCTTCCACAAAATGGAATTGAATAGTAGAAACTTAGACTTTCACTCACTACTATATGAACTATAACATTTAACAATGAGCCTTTTATATCCTTATTACAATGAGCTATTTTTAATTACATATTACCTTTAAATTTATTTTCCGTAGAGGAAGTTCTGTGGAGGAAAAGGAAACCGTCAAACTCTATAAAATGTATAGATTACAACCCCTAAGAATTCAATTTCCATCAAATTAAAACACAAAGTCACCATTCGAACGCCATTTATAAAACAAAAATGCAAATTTCACCGATCAACTAACAGACTCGTCAAACCATCCAAAATCAACGAAAAAGGATATTATCCGCAAGAATAACATATGCAAAATAATTCAAATAAAACTTCTATTCTTCCATGAAAACAATCAAAGGAATGAAAAACATATTCTATCGTCTACTAAAATTAAGTTTCCTTCTAATTAAGCTCTAAAGATTCCAATTTCGAGCCATTTCTGGCCATTTTTAAGAACTCGATATAAATAACAGAAAACTAGAAGCTCAACTTACCTACGACCACCTATTCTCTTGATTATATAGATGTACGTAGGAGAAATTTCATGCAGAGTGTCGAGCTACGCACAATGGAAACCACCTCTCTGTGAGAAGTGCGCACTCCACGCACAGATGGGGACGCCAATGAGTGGAAGAAACATATTAGGGGAATCATATTCGTGGATTCTTATTTTATCACCTCTCATATGGTTTTGAATTTTATATTCATCCATCTGCGACTTAAACAATACAATTTGCCCTGATTATATGTATTCTCACGCGAAATACCATGCAAGTGCGGAGGTCCGCACAATGGAAAACACCCTTGTACGAAGTCCGCACTCCGAAATCTTATTTTGTTTTAAAAAAGAATGACAAAACCATACTTACACTACTCTTTTTGCAAATATCGTAACGTTACTAAATACTAAAATTTCAAATATTTAAAGTAACCAAAATTTTGCGAAGCAAGAGTAATGAAGTAAGCTACATACGTGGGAAAACATCGCCAAAGTGATTTTCATTTTCATCGGTACAATCATTGAAATTAACACTACTTTCATTATACATAGATGCATAGAGCTTTTACTATGTGGAGAGATGTGGAGAGCTTTCAGTATGCATAGAGATTTGTATAGAGTTTTGTTGTTGAGAATTTTTATTTTGCAAAGAGTTTTCATTATGGAGAGATTTATTTTTGAAAAAAACTATTATGGAAAGGTTTTTTAGCATTTTATAATATTTTAAATAAATTAATTATTGTTATAGGTAGAGATTATGCTACATTGCAACTATTACCCTTATTTAATTAAGAAGATAGTCACATTTCAATAAACACAACATTAGATGACCTTTTTAACTAATTCTCCAAAAATACATAAATCTTGTCATATATTTTCATATTTATATTTCCTATATCTGCAAGAAACCAAATCCCGCACCTCTGTTCAATATCGTCATTCTAGGCACTATTGATATTTCCATGTCCTCTTGTATTTTCATATGTAATTCTTATTAAATTTCCACATTATCTAGTATTATTGAATAATGTTATGATATTTCTTAATTGTGTTAGTATAGACAAATGTTAAACTAGAATTTGTATATATCAACTACATCATGTAAATTATACTATTATGTTATTTAATAATGGTATGACATTATACAACTGTAGTATTGTAAATATGTTTATATATTTCAAAATTTATAACTTGTTCTTAAGTAATTTAGATTTTAGGGTTTAGATTTAGTGGTTGAAATAGCTTGTATATTGAATGTGAATGTGAAGCTGAAATTTGTGATAAACAAAAGAGACACATTATAGAATAATTAGACTTCAACAATAGATAAACCACATCCAAATACTCTAATATATTCATACATCCAAATCACATGTTGCTTAATAAATATGATATGAACTGTATATGTTGCTATTCAAACAATTTAGATATAGGCTCTTTATTAGGGTGACCATTATTTCATATACATATACTCCATCATGTATAATTTTGACCCCATATATTCCTCTTTGGTTCATATCAAATGGTTCTCTTGTTTTAAATGAAAATTATAAAAGGAGGACCAAAGATGCATAAAAAGGTTCCTATCTTAAATGCTTGCTTCTTTATTTTCATTAGTATAGATTAATAAGCTCTTTCTTGTCACTTCATCTACCATAATATTAATGTTATCTACTATTGACAAATACATAGCATGAAGAACAAATTTTGATTGTATATTTCTCCTCTAAGTCTTCATTAATTTGGTTTATAGGAGCCCGATGATGACATATGAATGTAAATAATATCATTTATTCATTTAATTAAGCCATTGAAGTATTATACCGTCTAAAGAAAAAAAATTCCATACTTGGAATGATTTCAATAAAAATATAATGTGATACCCTTTTAAATATATCCACAATTGTTTCACTATCAAATACTTAGAATTTATGATTCCATTGATCACATCTAGAAAAGTTAGACAACATTAGCATTTATTATTGCATGTATTGTCACAGAAAAATCCAAAATCCATTTTTTTTATAGACCTATGTTATCTTAATGTCTTCATTTCTACGGATTCCATTGATCACGTCTAGAAAAGTTAGACAACATTAGCATGCATTATTTCATGTATTGTCACACAAAAATCCAAAATCCATTTTTTTTATAGACCTATGTTCTCTTAGTGTCTTTCCTTCTACGGACGAATTATGGATGCCTCTTTTAGTTACGTATTATCATTGATACATAGCTATTTGACATTAAGAAACTAAAATATCATGCTAACAATATCCACTCCTTTATTTATGAGTGTAGAACTACTAGGTCTTCTCATCTACACAATTTTCATTGATAAATATTTGGTTATCTCGCAAAGTATATTGGTTGTGCCAATGTTGGAGATCATTCACATTTTTTCTTTATATCATTCTCCCATTTAATTCAGTATGTTTTGAGAAGAAATAAAATATGTTACATAAAGATTATAACTCGTGCATTTCCTTAAGTATTCCCCATAACATGGAACATTGTCTCATGAAAGAATAAATGATAAAAAAACTATGTAAATATCGCTATCATGAAAGAATAAATGATAAAAAAACTATGTAAATATCGCTATGAATAAATTTCAATGGAGTCATTTCTCTCTCAAAGATTCAACCCTATGATGTGTTTCAAGATTAAATATTTCACATATAACATCAAGAAGAAATAGTGTAGGGCTATCATTAACCATAATATTCAACTTTACCATCATTCTCATAATTCAAAAAATTATATGTTTATCCCTTGGATGAAAAATTCTACTATAGTTTCCAATATTGGCAATGCAAGTAGTTCCTCCTAAATTTTTATTTAAAAATATATATATAACTTATAAAACCTATATTAATGTTCAATAATATTATTAATGACATTTTTAAAAATAATTTCATCCTTAATATCCTTCACGACTAATTGTTCATGCTAAAACACAACCTTCTTACATATCTAAGATAGTTGGGATGAAATTAATAATTTGCACATAAACTTGTTAAGTGAACTAAATGTAAATTGCCATACATTTATAATAAAAAATCCTATAACTATTGAAAATGGTTAATGCATAATAATTTTCAACAAATATTTATTCATCTATAACCTTACTACATAAAACTGGGAATCATATTTAGACGTATGATGGGTACAACCATAATTGACTAATGACTAACTTTTAGAAGTGTCAGAATGTAGTTTACATACGAAATAGTAAAGAAAAATATATTATTCTATCCCAAAGCTTCTAAAAGTCATTGTTTTAGGTCAATGGGTATATGTTGAAACCTCACCTACAGGGAATTCTTGAATGATGTAACCATGTCCGGTTTCCATACTCGTATTTGAGTCATAATGAAATTTATTTATCAAAATAATGAAAAATAAATAATAATAATAATAATAATAATAATAATAATAATAATAATAATAATTATTATTATTATTATTATTATTATGAATTATTAAAGCGCGGCTTTCATGCTTGGGTCATCATGTTTTAGGTAAAAGTCCCCATTGAGGAATTTTAATATTAGAGTCAGTTTACATTTAATAAGACCATTCGTGGGATTTTGAATCATGTAAAAATAATTATTTTAAAGTCAAATATGCAATTTTTTGCCTCCACACTGAGTGAGCACTTACCTTTTCAAGTCGTCCTACAAGAAAGGAATTCGAACTCCCGAAAAGGGTATATATAAGTGCAACTCGATTCATTTAGAATACAATCAATCCCACAATTTGATATCAAAAAAGAAGCAGTGAAAACCTACAAAGTTCTAAGAAGAATAAAATGAGTTACAGGATGGAAGTTTTAGGGAATCTATCTCTCCCTAGTCTGGATTTTTTGGGCTACCATAATAGGATCAAAGTACTGCATCAAGTTCAAATTTCTAGTCTACTATAACAAGGTTGAAGTGTTGCTTCGGGATTAGAGTATTGCTTCAAAGTGAAAGTATTGCTTCAAGGTTGAAGTACGGGTTCATGGTCTAAGAACCACTTCAAGGAAGAATTGATGCACCTAGGTCGATGTTCAGCTGTTTCTACTAGTTGATGCCAATTTGGAGTTTTGATCAGGAGCTCAAGTCTGAGCTATGGAAAAAGCTCAAAATTGAAAGTGCTCAAAACCACTTGCAACCTAAATGAGTATATAGGCCTCATCGATACAAACCTGGCACCATGAACGGCACTCCAATCCGACAACGTATGAAAAAGTTATGCAAGTTTGAAGTTTTCAGTAAACTGCAAAAAAACTGAGTTGACCAGGTTTGACTTAAAATTTTTGAAAAATTAAATAAAGAATATTCCAAGGAATATTCATGAAATATTCCTCGAAATATTCTCTAGAATATTCCCTAAAATATGCCATATGAGTGAATGAAATTATGACAAGTGTCTAGTTCTGATTCGTCATTGGGTTGACTTGGAAATCTTTCGACCAATAATAGGCTACCACGTGGCCCCAGGTCATGGCAATTTTGGCATTCAAAAATTTTTACAAGTCTGTAGGTTTGCACCTTGAACCTCTCGTTCGTTATCCTAAACCCTTACCATCGCACCACAGCATCAATTCTTAATAGTTATGGGGCACAAATTTCATTTAACGTTTGAATTAAAGTTGGTTGGGCGACAAAGGGGGCTAGCCCCCTAAAACATATGACCACATTTCACGTGACCAAGAGCCACGACAAAGGAGATAAGTCAGTGGTCAATCCAAATTTACCGTTTCATGTGGCCACGGCCATAATGTTTAATGCTAACAGTTGGAAGGTTTAGCTGGGGGAAAACTTGCGGTCAGGGCGGCAATCACACGTGACCTCGCCTCACCAACATTTATTTTGACATGAAACAGTTCCACCAAGTTTGGGTGGATTCCATTAGTTTCGGCTAGTCCACCAAAATTAGCACACTTACATGGAGTTAACCCAATTTTAGTGGGATTTTTACATGACATTGGGCAGAAGTTTGTTGCTGTCATAATTTCTCCAATATTGCACCAAATTGGATGAAATTTTGGTCAATTTTGGGTATTCTGAGGATTATGGAGTGATTGAGACAGGTTGCAGAGCAATTAGAGTTGATCTCCAGCCTCTTTTGCTTCAGCGAAGCTTTGAGATCCATTAGGGCCAGGAGGGAGTTGGAGCTATTTTTGGCTATGCCTAACCATTTGAGGTGAATAAAAAACCAATTTCAACTATTTTCAGCATTCCAGAGTCATTGCGATAGGTTTCAGAGGTAGTAGAGGTGTTCTACAACCATTTTAGCTTCAGGGAAGCTTGGAGAGACACCAAGGCCATTGGGGAAATGGAGTTATCTAGAGTTGTACTTCACTGTTTAAGGTGAGCCAAAAAACCATTTTCAGCTTTTTTCGACCTTCTGAACCTAATGGAAGAGGTTTCAGAACTATAGATGATTTCTAGAGCTGGAAATTCTTCATGGGAGTCCAAAGAGTCATAAGGGCCTTGTTGAAGAAGGCATTGTTTATGGTAATTCTTCACTATTTAGTGAATATGGAAAGGCATTTTTAGCATTTTCATGTCTTATTTATCTGTATTTACATTCAAATTTTCCTATTGAGGCACATTTAAAGTTTTATTAGCATTTTGAAGCATTATAATACAAGAGGACAAGCTCATTTTGGGAGGCTTGATCCAACAGATGTAGCCCAGGAGGGGTGAACTGCTCACCAAACATCTATGTCATATTATGCTAAATTTTATCTATTGTGTTTTGCTGATATGATATGATAAATAGTAAAATTAAATAACTTACCCTCACACATAAACTCATAAACAGTTACCAAAAACACTTTGTTTAATCAGCAAGACATGGAGAATTTTGAACACATTTAATTAATTGGAAATGGATACCTTGCACAAATTTTCAATTACTTCCATTTGCAGATCAGATGGTATTAGCACATAGGTTGAGCTTAGGTTGAGCATTTGTTTTTGTGCAAAATTTGTTAAAACAGTGTAAAATATTGACTGTTTTATTGGTTGCAAAATGGTTGATTGTATGAGTTTTCTTGAGTTGAAAATATAGTTGTTGATATCTAAGTCTCGGAAAGGAAAAACGAGTTGTAGACTATTTCCTTACCCCAAAGTACCTCAAGATTATCTTTGGAAAACAAGCCCACTTGATTACTGTTTGCTACAAAAGCTATTGGAGTTTGTTCGTTATGGCTGCTTGAATAAGAGTATGGCTTTACAGACATTTGGTTAAAATCTTGTCATTTGTTTGAAAGCTTTGAGAACTTTTCTTTGGGAGCTCCTTTCGTTAATGTGACCATTTACATAATTTTAACTTCTTCTACAAGTGAATTTTCCTCCTTCACGAGATTCTCCAATGATGACATGAAGAATGAGTTCATTAAGGTGAAGGACATGGTGCAGATTTTGGTTGACGATCAAAGAGAAAGTGTTAAGCTTCATGCACAATTGTTAGGCATGAAGGAAGAGAAGGAAACAATTCTCCAAATACTACACAACATGGAGAAATAACTCCTTCAAGCTCAAGAAGCTTTGTCCAAGAACAAGCGTGAGGAAGAGGTAAACCATTCCAACTTGTCTTCAATTTCCTCAATTGAAAAGCGTGTTGGTTCTTTTGAAAAAAATACTAGGGGTATAGGGTCCAAATTAATGTTTAACATGGGCTATCATGAAGGCAAATGTTTGGGCAAGCATGCACAAGGCAGGGTTGACCCTATTTCAGTTGTGGAGCGACCCAAGAATGTTGGTCTTGGATATGAGCAGTTTAATGGCGAAGAATCCAAATCCTTGAATGCATGTGATGCAAATTTAAAGAAAACATTTATTCCAAGTTCCAAAATGCATATATGTCAAAATTTTTTTAAGGATGATTTCCATTGTTTTAAGCCATCATTGCAACAAGTATAGGGTAAACATGTCACTTATGGTGAGCATTCAAGTTCGAACAGTTTTCAAGACAAGAACTGTGATGTAAGTCTGAAAAAGAATGATGTCTCCTCTACTAGTTCGTCATCTTTCGAAGACAAAAAGGATGGAAATTCCATGCAGCAAAAGAGGTATAATTATTCACATGATCAATTTGATTATGTTTCAGCAAATAATGAATTTTTTCTTATTTAAATGAAAGAAATGTTTGTTGCACATTTTGTGGTGGATTTAACCATGTTGCTTGAAGATGCTGGTTGAAAAAAAAAGCACACAGGAAGCAAAAGAAGCAAAGAAAAATTTCACAAAAATTTCATAAGAGTTGCATATTTTGTCAAAATAAGGGACATGATGTCTCTCATTTTTGGACTTTTCATCCAACAAGTCGTCCAAAGCACATGCATCTAGAAGAAAAAAAGATTGGTGCAAGTGGATCTATCGATTCCATTGTCAATGTGGAAATGGAAGATTCACTTGTAGAAATGTTGCAATAGGAAAAGACGCCATGGAGTTGGCTTGGTAGGAAGTGGATTAACTTCTTAATGCAGTAAGTCATACTAATTTTGTACATGCAAATTTCAGATTTGTATTCATGTAACTCTTTTGAAAAGTTGATGCAAGATTGCATGTAAAAGCAGTTTCAGTTGAAGGAATTTCTTTGTTGTTGCAAAAGTTCGCCATAGAGGTGTAAACGATGAGTATGATACTCACTTATATTTTAGCAATGTCTTTTAGTTCATCTCTTAGTCACCCACATGTTTTTGGGATGATGTACTTGTTGGTATTTGAAAAGAAGAGTTGAAGTTGCACATGTACATAGAGGTTGTATGTGTAATTAGTGAACTGTAAATAGTTCATTGTACATGATACATACACATGTGTTTGTAAAGATGTATCTTGTTGTTTATCGACTTGTGTCAATTGTGTGACACCTGTTTGTCGACTTTTGTCGATTGTGGGCACAATTTTTACATCGATGGTTGTGTCAATTGTATAGCACATTTCATGTCAATTTGTTGTTGATGTCGTATGTTGCACAAGGTGCCTTTGGTGTCAACTCGTGCAGAGAATGAAGTGTTGGTGCAATGCGGTGCAAGATTCCATGAGATGGAAAGGCATGCAAGAAAAGAGGGCACAAAGTTCAACAAGGGTCACTGCTCATTTTAGAATGGGAGATTGGTATGGAAAGAAAACCTAGTCAGGATTCAGCACAAGTACATGGCTCATTCAGCAAAAATTCGCCATGAGGACAGTTGGAAAGTCTGGTAAATTTTTGAAGGCTGAAGAGAAGAGGATGTTTTTATTATCTCATTTGTTGTACATTTCAATTTCAGCATTTAAGTGAGCTTTTGGGGTCCAAAAGCTTCTCGCTTGGGAGGTATGATCAGGAGCTGAAGTCTGAGCTATGGAAAAAGCTCAAAATTTAAAGTGTTAAAAATCACTTGCAACATGAACGACCGGATAGGCCTCGTCGATATGATCCTGGCACCATAAACGACACTCAAATTCGACATCGTATGAAAAATTTATGCAAGTTTGAAGTTTTCAGTATACTGCAAAAAAACTAAGTTGACCAGGTTTGACTTTCAAATTTTGAAAAATTAAAAAAAGAATATTCCATACGGGAAAATGAAATTATGACAAGTGTCCAGTTATGATTCGTCATTGGGTTGACTTGGAAATTTTTCAACCAATAATAGACTGCCACGTGGTAGGCCCGGAGACTGCCACGTGGTAGGCCTTGAGACTGCCACGTGGCCCTAGTTCATGGCAATTTTGGCATTCAAAACCTTCTGCAAGTCTATGGGTTTGAACCTCGGACCTCTCGTCCATTAGCCGAAAGCCTTACCATCACTCCACAACATCAATTCTTAATAGTTATGGTGCGCAAATTTCATTTAACATTTGAATTAAAGTTGGTCGGGTAGCAAAGGGGGCTAGCCCCCTAAAACATATGACCACATTTCACGTGACCAAGAGCCGCGATAAAGGAGCTAATTTTGCTGTCAATCCACATTTACCATTTCATGTGGCCATGACCATAATGTTTAATTATAATGGTTGGAAGGTTTAGCCACAGGAAAACTGGCGGTCAGGGCGGCGGTCACATGTGACCCCGCCCCACCAACATTTATTTTGACATGAAACATTTTTGCCAAGTTTGGGCAGATTCCATTAATTTCGGCCAGTCCACTAAAATTAGTGCACTTATCTGGAGTTAACCCAATTTTAGTGTGATTTTTGCATGACATTGGGCAAAAGTTTGTTTATGTCATAACTTCTCTAATATTGGACCAAATTGGACGAAATTTTGGTCAATTTGGGTATTCTGAGGATTCTGGAGCCATTGAGACAGGTTGTGAAGCCATTAGATTTGATCTTCATCCCCTTTTTCTTCAGGGAAGCTTGGAGAGCCATCAGGGCCAGGAGGGAGTTGGAGCTGTTTTGGGCTATGCTTAACCATCTGAGGTGAATCAAAAGCCAATTTCGACTATTTTCAGCATACCAAAGCCATTGGGAGAGGTTTAAGAGGCATTAGAGGTGTTCTACAGCCATTTTAGCTTCAAGGAAGTTTGGAGAGCAACTAAGGGCATTGGGGAAATGGAGTTATCTGGATTTGTACCTCACTATTTGAGGTGATGCAAAAACCATTTTTAGTGATTTTCGACCTTCTAAAGCTAATGGAAGAGGTTTCAGAACTGTTTGAGGACTTCTATAGCTGGAAAATCTTCATAGGTTGAAAGAGCCATCAGGGCCTTGTTGATGAAGGCACTGTCTATGGTAATTATTCACTGTTTAGTGAATATGGAAAGGCGTTTTTAGCACTTTGATGTCTTCGAGTCTATATTTACATTCAGATTTTCCTATTGAAGCACCTTTAAACTTGTATTAGCATTTTGAAGCATTTTAATACAAGAGGACAAGCTCATTTTGGGAGGCTTGATCCAATAGACATAGCCCAGGAGGGGTAAAATTCTCACCAAACATCTGTGTCATATTATGCTGAAGTTTATCTTCAGTGTTTTTCTGATATGATATGATAAACAGTAAAATTAAATAACTTACCCTCACACATAAACTCATAAACAATTACCAAAAACACTTTGTTTAATCAGCAAGACATGGAGAATTTTGCACACATTTAATTAATTGGAAATGGATACCTTGCACACATTTTCAAGTACTTCCATTTTCAGATCAAGTTTCTAGATCGAAGTTTCAGTCGCATCGAAGTATTGTTGTTATTTTGGTTGTTTTTATTCTAGTTCATAGATAGTATTGGTAGGTTATCATCTGTAGAAGAATGAAAGGGGTGACTTGGTGATTGGAGGAAGTTTGTGTCTAGGTCAAGAAGTCTTGGATTATCTCATGCAACTATTGAAGGAAGAGTTGTTGACTTGGTTTCCCCATAGAGTGGGGTCATTCCTTGGTTTTCCACATACATCTGGTGTCCTTGATCTTTGTGTTATTGTTTTGGTCATTTCTTGAAGAAATAAGATAAAATAATAATGCAAGAAAGTTAATAATAACATAAGAACATCACAAGTAATTATCAAAGTAAATAAATTATTTATGCCTTTCTTATTGTCTAATAAGAATTTCATTTCTTCCTAAAGATAATTCAATCTTAGTTTATCCGTACTTCTCAACATGTCGAACCATTCCATGATATCAAATGGTATTTTTGTTCTATATTCTTGTCAGTCTAGTGTACACAATCCTTATCATTGTAACCTTCTTGATATTTTTCTTGATTATAACCTCACCCTATTCCTCTATGTTTCTTTCAACTATTTCCATTAAGAATAAGGGTCCATTCATTATTCTGAAGTTGAATTTATTACGAGAAATATTGGTTATAACTAAAAAAATATATAAATAATGAAATGTATAATCCTTGCAATCTTATTTTATGAAAAACCCACTTGCATATAAACTTTCATATATAAAACATCATAGCATTTCTTCAAATTTATCTAGATTAATTCTATAAGTTGACTAGAATTTTGGAAAAATATTTTCGAAATTTTCTCAGCTTCAAGTGAATCTTAATTCACATGAGCAAAATATTCTTCAATTTTGTTAAGCGATGGATGGTTAAGAGATATAAATTTGATCTCATTTTTTGCAAACTAGATCTTATTGTTCTTGGTTTTATCAATATCAATTTCCATAAATTGAATCTTATTGGTCTTGGTATTATTAATTTATGTCTTTAAATTATTAAAAAATTGATTGAGTCAATGGATCTCACTAGTATGAAACAAAAAATCCCTAAAAACATTATCGATCATTCCTCTTCTAGAATTCTCCTTATTCTTATTGATCATGAAGTTATCATGCTTATTCATAGGCTTTTGGAACTACAATATTTATAAACTACCAAAGAGATATACCTTTAATAGTTTTTTCATTTATCGTGCCCACATGCCATTTTTCTTGGCCATTTCAATACAATACCATATATTAGAACTCATAATCATTATTAAAAACTTGATTTAATGTGCACGTATAAATTTCAAATGAGACATTCCACTCAAACATGAGCACATAGAGTTTAGACAAATCTCCAAGGTGACCCATAGAGAAGTGGATTAGATCTCAAACTACTAGCTCTAGTACTATGAACTAGTGAATTCGTGAAGTGGTTAGCTATCAATTCCACGAAAGATGGTTCATGTTAATGTGAACTATTACTACAATCATGCACAAGTGAGGATATCGTAAGGAATTAAATTCAAGAAAATAAATTGATGTAGGTCAATCTATAAGATCATCTATCTATGCTCAAATATGTAATTAATTCCATTAAAATGATGAAGAATTAGTTGACTTTAATCACCTTAGACATTATCAAGATCCATGTTTTATGCCTTCAATTACCCAACATTCAATTTGGTTAAGAGTATTTTTAGTATATTCCATCATCCAAATGATCAGTTAAACAACTTATTAATATACCTTTCTTCAAAATGACATCTATTAATTCCATAAACATAGAAGTGGGTAAGATATTATTGTTCTAATATTTTTGACTATGAAACACACTACTCATGTGAGTTTGAAAAAAATGCTTGAACACCAATTTTCCTATAGCCACCTATACTTTGGAACATGTAAGGCATACAAATTTCTGAAGGTTAAAGTAGATATATTTAAAATGAAGCACCTCACTTGTAAACCTATTATCTAAGGTGGAGTAATAATGTGTGAATTACTTCAGAAATTAATGGGAGGAAGTAGAGAACTATGCCATTTTATGAAGTATTTCTAATCAAAGTACTTTTCTTTATGGTTTGTTGAATAATTCACTAATAGGTGTATATATTTCAACTCAAGGTGGATCCTTAGAATATAATTCATATCAGTGTTAGATCAACAATAGTGGCATAAGGGAATACAAGTGTTGGATATAAAAATATTTTAAAGAGAAATGAAATAAAGTGAAAGGAAAGTGAGATAATGTTGTTGGCGTAGACGCGTGGAATTAATTAGGCAAAGTTTTATGTTATCTTCTTCTAATTTTCTTTGTTCTTATTATACCTTGGTGGATCTTTATTTATATGCATATAGCTTGCCTTGAAGCTTTGTTATATGCTTGCTCATTCTCCCAACATTTAACTGAGTTGCAGTCACAAAATCGGTCTGTGATGAAGCGATCATTTCAAGATTCACCGTGTTGTCTAGGATGAGTTCTTTTTTCGTGGTCATGGACAAAGGCTATGTTGGGTCCCTAGCATAAAATTTCCTCCTTTCCTACATGATATTGCATATAACTTTATAGAAGGTGATCCGAGTTAAGTCTAGCACTTATTCTTCTGCCTTTTCTAGAATTCCCAACTCTCGAAGAGGAAGATGTCGTCTGGTGATGGGGGTGGATGAATGAACATATAATCGATGAAAATATTCTTGTTTGTTGAGTTTTTTCTACCATGAAAAGCCATCTTGAGCTACTTTAATGACCTCCTCTTTTTTCCTCTTTTCTTCCTCTTCCTTTCTCCTTTTTTCCTCCTGTTTCTTCATTTCCCATTCTTTATCTTCCTATTTCTTCCAAATTTCCTCTTCTCTTCTGCGTTCCTCCTGAGATTTATGTTCTTGTCTCTTATTCACTTCTTGCTTGGCCTTCCTATTTTCCTCTTTTTGTTTCTTTTGTTGTTTCTCCTCCTATTTCTTTTGTTGTTCCTCCACCTACTGCTTATTTCTTCTCGCATATTCTTATTCTTCTTTATTATTATGTAGGTTCTTTATCTTATTCTCTCGTGCTTTATGAAACCTTTCAAGATATTCTTTTATATTCCTTTTGATTTCCTATTTCTTCTTGTACAAGGTTTAATTTCTTTGTTCTTTTGTTTTTCTATCTTCCCCTTCAACTTTGTTGTTCGAGGATTCTCCTACTTCTTTATCCTTTTCTTCTTTTTCCTCCCTCATGAATTTTATTGCTTCTTCTTTCTATTTAGTGAAGTAGACCTTTTATGTGGGCTTACATTTTCTTTAGAATGCTCAACCTGATCATCCTCATCCTCTAGTTGCTCACTTGAATTGAGCTTCTGATTTGAATCATACCAGTTCTTCACCTTATCTTTGTGAGGCTTCTTGGTGTGCTATTATAAACAATTGAAGTTGGCCTTCTGGCAATGGGATGATACCACTCTCTTAGGGTCATAGGCTTGATAGTTCAATGACACAAAATGTAACCCATTCATCTCTATAGGTTCTTCTTCAACTTATTTAAAATGTTCAACTATATTCTCCAATAGTGAGAGGGAAAGCAGGTCAATATTTATTCTTTCCTTTGCTCAATGTTTTTGAAAACCTTTTTTTCATTTGGTAACACAAATCCTCCAGCAATAACTTGTTCGCAACAAACCTAGGAAGTGAATGAGGGTTTTTATATTAACCAAATACTTTGATAATCATTCCCTATCGACTCAGGAACCAATGCTCCGCCTAAATGAGAGTCTCCATTGCCCTCTTCGACATGCATGGATGATATTTCCTGATAAGAAGTCATTATATTGAGGCAATGAATGATTCAGAGATAGAATCATGTGCATTTTTATAAAAATGATTCCAAAACACGTTACAATGTCGGTGTACCATGTCCTCTATCTCCACATTCTAGTAATAACTACAATGATAAAACTAACATCTAGCACAAACTACATCCACTAGGTATGAGACCATGTAAAACTCTGATGGTTGTCCTACCTCTGGAATATTTTCTGTAATTATATTAGTCCTCAATGTGACGAGTAGGATATTTTCCCAATTGAAAATTATTCTTCTATTAATGCGATGACTAGGATATTGGCCCAATTGAAAATTGTTCTTATAGTAATGCGACGACTAGGATATTGGCCCAATTGAAAATTATTCTTCTTGTGGCGATGAGATGCATCATATGGAACCATGTCTCATGGAAGGTATCAATGTAAGCCCTTTCTTAAATTGGATTCAAAATGGCTACAATGAGTTGATAAAATTTCCTCGGACCTTTCATCTTGTATATTTGATCCTTCCTTGCTTGGAACTTGGAAGGATCTTGCCACCAACCCTTGAAGATGTCGTGGATTGGAATATTGAAATATAACAACCACTGGGAATTGAATGAATCTTCCTTGTCGGGAATCTTGTAATAAGCCGAAATATCTGATGAATAGATGGCTTCAAAAAATTCCTCGGTGTGATTCCTTATTACCCATATCTCGGTGTTTCTGTTTTGTAAAATCCAATCAATATTTTTTTCACACAGAAATATAGGAGGATGTGCAGTGACTTGGTGAATTCTGGACCTATTTACATTAATATATACCTAGAAGTCCTCCTAGTCCTCCAAGATTTCAAGTTTATCGAATTATGAAAAAATATCATATCAAGACAGTTTGGTGCTTTTGTTGAGATCACATGCAACATCTATGTATATGGGAGGTGATGATGGGATCTCATAACTCTCTTGTTCATTGCCTTCAGGGTTATTTTGAGGATTCTTGATCACTATTTCTGACATCACCCCTTAAAAGGAAGATATTAAAATTTAGTCGATGTCTACGTCACCTGGCATGCCAAACAGACAGTCCCCCGATAAGAAAAATGACATGAATAATATGAAGAATCGAAATAAAATAACCAGTTAAGGCTTCTGATTTATTACTAGAGTGTAGGGAGGAATTATGTCAGGGACAGGTCCCAGGGTCACACAACTAGGGAGGGTCGCAAGGATGGGAGTGATAAAATATGTGACTATGTGACTTATAAGATAGGTCACAACCTTGAGCAGGTCGCATTAGTCGTCGATAACTGAGGTCGCAGGGAGGGAAGGGTCGCAGAAGACAGGAGAGTTGTGGGGTCGTTGAGTTGTGAATATTTTGAGGTTACATGTCGCATAGGTCACGTAGGTTAGAGGTCGCATGGGTCGCATAGGTCACATGTCGCATGGGTCACACAGATTGAAGGCCACAAAAATTTACCTATCACGAATTTTGTTCGTCCAACCTATCTTCTAGGGTGTTGATGAGAGGGTTGAAGATAAATTATTTGGCTAGGGGATTCTCTGGGCCAAAAGGATTCATGATAAGGATAACAGAGGTAACATGTGTGAGAAATGGACCTTTTTACAAAGGTAGAGGAGGTGCAATTGTTAGATGTTCAACAAGGGGGGTTTTAGAAATATTATGAAGATTGGAGAGTTAACTGAGGTGAATAAAACTCTCCCTTGAGGGAAGGGGGAAGGTCAGATGACAAACTGGGAACACATGGTTAAATAAAATTATTTTTGGGAGAGGAAAGGCCGACTACCTGGAGGAAGTCGTGCACCTATTGAGTTTCCTAAGCTCTTAAATGCTTTGCCGAACCAAATGAGTGACTTAATGTCTCGAGGAAATATATATAAAAGGCCACATGTGCGGGAAACAAAAGAGGTCGCAAGGGCTGCATAGTTGTGATTTTGTCCCTTTGCGACCTTTACGACATCTTCTGCAACCTTGTGATCCTTTTAAGGTGACATGAGTCGTGGATTTTGAAAACTAGGGAGTTTTGTGACCTTTGCGATCTTTGCGACTTTGCAAATTTTGCAAGGTCACAAGGTCACAATATGGGCGAAAGTTTAAAAATTTTAGTTTATGACTTAGCAACTTGACTTGGGAAAAATAAAAAGTTCAAAGGGTCGCAAGATTTCAAGCTCAGGGATGCCCACTTGATGTGACCTTCAACTTAATAAAAATGGTCCTGAAGTCTCCCAAACTTAGACTCGTGAAAAAATCCGAGGAGGGTTAACCAACTAGTAAGAGTCTCAGATTGAGCTTTCGGATGCAGGGGCTCCAAAATTTTCAAGAGTTAGGAATTTTGGAGGGTTATTACAACACCTACAACAAGCATGAAACCCATGCCTCAAGTATAAAAAATAATGTTATCTTTCTTCTTTTCATCAATTAAAAAAAATAAATTATTACACATGTCATTATGAAGACAAAACCTAGTTACAAATTTGAACACCCCAAAAGAAAGATCACCCTTGGTGGACTTAATCTTATCTCTAAAACTATAAAGAAAGGTGGTTTGGGCTTATTGAATTTTATAAGCCTCATCCTAGCACTTTTGACAACAAATATATGGTGAATATTTGGGGAGCAAGGCCTATGGTAAAACATCATGATGGAAAAATATATCCAACAAGGAGATTTTGAGGGTTGGATCCAAGCAGGTGCCCCATCGAAGTCTTGTATATATATAACATGGCAGAGCCTAAGGACTATAATATCGTGGCTATGTAGCAATGGAAATTGGGATGCTGTATATGGATAGAGGATTTGAGTGGGGATAGACTCCATTAAAGGAAAGCCTAAAAGCCATCTTCTCTCGGTTCCTACCATAAATTTCCTCAATTAGAGGGGACACTTCAACCTCGCTAGTATTAGCCTGTTTCCTCAATTTCCATTGGCCTCACCCATATGGCCTCATGCCTCACACATTGGTATCCCGGCGTACCTTGAAGCCGAATGGGAACCATATCGTAGAAACCTCAAATAGGCTGACATTACGTTGATCCCTCATCTAGATAGACTTGTTTTGGGAGGACATTTATTTGGTTGAAAAATCTCAGCCTCTTAGGCATATGATCACATTACCTCCTATTTATGGTCCCTTCATTTTTTTGATATTACTATGCACATGTGGAGCTACGAGGCTCCTCTCAAGGTTTTATGTTTTTATTGGCTTATATTACACAATCATATTTTAACCTCGGACATTATCCTAAGGAAAGGATTTGATAGACCTGGAAGATATTCGCTCTCTAAGACTATGCTGGAGGATTATTTCCATTCATTCAATCTCTTTCCCTTTTTTAGAGACATATAGAAGCAGGTGACCTCTCTCTTGGGATTTTAGTTTGAGGTCGATCATTCTTCCATCTCTCCATTTATCTACTTATGGGAACGCCATCATATTTATTTTTTATTTGTACCCATCTATGTCTTTTGGGGAATTTGGCACTCCAAGAATGATTATATCTTTAAAGGAACCTCCCTAGATGCAATGATGACATTCCTCTGCATTATTTCTCATTTTTAGGAGATTGGACCTTGGACCCCTAATGAATTCTCTCAGAATGTCATTTTTGCTAATTTTGCCAACATCTTCCTATTTTTTTACTTTGACAGGGCCTCAGTTGGAGGAAAATATGGTTGTGGTGTCTCCCTACATATTGATCCTACTATGCCCTATGGATTCAAGTTGTTTAGAGGCTTAGGGGACAAAATTTTGGGTTAAAATGTTGGTTTTATGGGGTGCTTTATTTGGTCTTGAAGTGCTTGTTTTCCGGCAAGAATGGGAATATAGACCAAATAGGTAATTAGAACATGGAACCTTCGTCCACGGGTGATTAAAAAACCATTGTGGTAGGGGAGCTGTTTGGTTGAATGCTCAAGTTCATTGTCCATATTTTGTGAGGTTCGATGTGTTTATGTAGAGGAGCGAGGGATGGATCTCAATGAATCATATGGATTTTGTAGTTGTACTTTCGCCATAGGGTTTTGGTGGTCTAGTGATTTAAATCTAGTGGAACAATGAACACATGGACTCACTCCATGTTATAAATATATGCAATTATTGAACACACCAAATGCAAAGCATAGTAAATCTAATAGATGATTTTATAATGTGTGAAAAGAGACACAAGACCTGTTCAATGGTATATGAGGAAATGACGAAGTGAGCAATATTTCAGATTGGTTATTTGTTGGTCGATCGAATTCCACGTAAATTTTTCTGTATTTTATATAAAAAGAAGATCTACTTAGGGAGGAACATTATTTTACGGTCAAATTCTCTATATTATAATTAATAGTGGAATCCATTGTAGTTTCTTTAATTATTTTAGTAAAAAAATCATAGTAGTTTACAGAGGTGTATATTCATAATTCAAGCATGAGGCTCAATAGTCTAACCACTATAAATAAAAATAATACTACAGAGGGTGCACAATGATATTTTCATTGTGATGAGATCTAATTGTGTTGTGCTTATTCATTACTATTACGTTATCAACATACAAAGAAAATTGTGTAGTATACCTTTCCAAATAGTAATTATTATAGCTGCAAATAACTTGGTATTTTTCACATCAAATGATTACATATCCTATAATATTATAATCCTTGGATAAATATAGGATAAATATTACTAACTCAAATAAGCTTCAGAACCATGTTAGAAAACTACCCAATGTTGCAAGTGTGGAGGAGTTGTACTAGATGAGCCTTATGCCCTTCCTAGACTGCAACCTAATGAAGGAAATAAAAAATGATATCCCCATTGATAACAATATTCCAACTGGCTTAAACACCATATTAGAAAGCTTCATCCTGAAACTGAGAGCTATAATGAGCAGAAACATGATCGCCTTGATAAAAATGACTACCAGGGTTCTTTTTTAGGACATCGACCCAGAGCCATGGTAACCCACAACTGTATAAGCAAGATATGAAGATACTCATTTTTCCCCATGTGGGGCACTAGTGCGAAGGGAAAATTTGCAAATATCCCCATGATGAAATAACCAATGAGGACAGAGCCATAGTGGGAAAAATCAACTCCTCCTTCGCTTTCTCCAGGTCCTTTGTAATTCTCATCGATTGTCGCCAATTCAGACCAGAGAGGTGGGTGAATGAATGAAATATGTCTTAAAACTTTATTTGCACCATTGAAATAAATTATAATTTAACATTCCTCTTTCTATTTCGCACTTCCACAATCAGTTCTGAGCCACTCTAGAGGTGTAGAATGTGGTAGAAGATCCTTCTGCGGAGTGAGGAGGTTGTGCGGAACTCTACACTCCTGCATAATGGAAATCCATGCTTCAACGCAAGAAGTTACATATAATATAAAATAATATTGTTCAATAATTTATTGGAGAATTTTCATGAGAGAATCACATATATGTTGGAAATAACTCCCAACGACTACCATGAATAAGGAGTGGCAACAGCTCATGCTTCACTGAATTTTTTATGTACAAGGAAGGACGAAGCCTTATTTTTCGAATCTGGAGGCGTTCACTCAAAAATTAAAATAGAGTACTGACAGCCATACTCTGCATTTCTTTCTTATTGAACCCTTATTTAAACTGAGAGGCGGGGGGTGAATCAGTTTAACACATACATGGACTTTTAAAACTTTTCATTAAAACTTGTTTACACCTTCATTTCATGTTCAACTTAATATGTGAGTAATCTTAGAATGTGAGCAGAAAGTATTAAGATAATGTACCAGTATGCTTAATATGAGAGTAGCAAGTATTAAGCAGATTAGATAGACCATATCAATACATAAACATCATGCACAAAGACACCAGATATAAGTGGAAACCCATAAAGGAAGAAAACCACATATTATTATTGTTGTGATGCAAAGGCAAGCTCTAACTCCCTCTCACCACTGATTTTCTGTAGGCACCAACCTACAAGAGGTTCCTACCTCAATTTTGAAAGATATAACTTGCAAGGAAGCTCCAAATCCCATCAATTTTCTGCATGCACCAACCTACAGGAGGCTCCAACCTCAGTCAGCTACAACTGACATTTTATCAAGCTACAACTTGATGTGGAAGCACCAAATCCCATCTATTTTTTGTAGGCACCAACATATAGGAGGCTCCTACCTCAGTCAGCTACAAATGACATATATCAAGCTACAAATTGATAGGGAAGCTCCAACTTCCTTACTCTCTCAAAAGAAAACACTTGCTGATTTACCTTAGATATAAGATCTATTATGTTCCTTCTTTTTTGATGTCCACCAGTCCTCATATCTGCCCTATATCATCTCTGCATCTTCTCAGATTCTCTATCAACTCATCCTTCTTCTCTGCCTCACTGCTTGAATCATTTCTACATTCTCAACCCTCTCAATGCATATCAATGTGATATCATTTATAGAGTTCATTTTGTTTTCCAGCTCATTTAGAAAAATATAGCAGTGTGTACTAATTTCAATATTACAGTGGGATTTTTGTTTTCCTCCGGATACTTTCCAATGAATCACAAACAATATAAGAAAATTAAAACATTTACATTCACATTTTCAGTTACACAAAACAATTTCACTCAACCCTTTTTCTGGCCTTTGGCTTTGCTCGTTTTTCCTTTTCTGCTGCTGTTATGTAACTATTCTACATACCTCTACTGTTCACTGCCTTTTTCCGTTTCTGCACACTCACCTGCTCTCTGTGCATGTACACCTGTCAAAACCCATATTCTCCAAGTTTACTGTGTATATAAAAATGCATTTCTGATTTATGTTCTAACACTGGCAGCTGTATTAATGCTGAAGCTTTCTTTTTCATCGTTGTGTTAAAATCTTGTCATATCTCATACACACATTCCCAAATGTAAAAGCTGCATATAAAATGCATCCAAATTCCTTTTCCTACGCTGGCAATTAGATAAATGAATGCAGTAGCTTTTCCATCCAGGGTTAAAATCCAGACTTCAATAATATATCAAAAAGTTTGGGGCATTTCTCATTACTGATGCGGAAGCACTTTTCTTTAATTTCTCATGGTTATAAAACCATACATATAAATTCATTAATATTTCAATCTTTATAATATTTCATACGGGACCATATATATCAGGACTCACATATTCCAAAGTCTTCAAAGTGAAAATGCCTTTTGAACAGCCTTACCACAGACATTTGTTAAGCAACCAGTGCCCAACCATATATTTTAAACCCAAGGCTTATCAACTAGCGGATATATACGCAGCTTCTCCTTTTAAAACCTTAACCAACACACATTTATGCATGACATTTGTTAGGTAATTCATATAAAACTTCGATTCATTATAATGGTCCACATCTATAACATTCTTCATCTGCGTTTGCCAATGCGAGGATTAACAAGCCTCATGCCACACTTTATCGTTCCCTTTCGTTCAGAGGTCTAATTCATTAACATTTTAATTGTCGATTTAACCATATAAACCTTAATGCACAACCTTGACTAATTTTCACACACCGAAAGTGCGGCCCCACAACATATGTATATAAATGTGATGTGCCCAGCATAGTGATTTATGTCAATTCCAAGCTTATTAACCAAACGTACACACTCATATGCATATAACATGATTTCACTCAACTTCCTCCACCATTGGAAAAATCCTAATGTGTTCCTCGAGTCAAACTATCACAAATATTAGATCTTATTATTAAATCCATGATTTAATAATAAGTTCAATTCCAATCATGGACGTGCGGGACCCCTCCTCTTAATATTTTCTTGACTTTAATCAAAACTAAATCCCAACGCTAAACTTCGATCCACGACCTTTATGATCTATGTTTAGCATTTCTTAATGGTGCTCACCCTCATTAGTTGGTATATCTACGACATCATTCTCAAATATAAAAATTCTTGAATTAATCCTCGACTTAGGCTTAGACCCCGATACATCAACATTCTATATATATTAATGCTTGACCTTGGTTTTATACCTTAGGCATTTCAAAATGTATCAATACGCATCCAAAAAAATTCCACACATATTTGCCTTTAGTCCCACAACATACGATTTAACCTTTTGGTTATGTTTCCATTAACAACACAATGGTTGATTCGGGCCTACTAATTAACACACCACACACATCCGACGGCTGATGGAATGTCGCATTGTCTTAAACGATCCAACGATCATCGCGCATTATCACGTAATTTAGATGCACGGACGTTAATTCTCAGAAGTCATGGGATTGGTTTTTACAAACTGCCTTTGGATGCGCGTCATACAACTAACGATATCGCGTTCCAATTGCAAAAATGGCTTACCTCTTAAATAACTATGCAATACTACTGGTTTCCAAACTCTGGGTTTACTGTAGCTTCAAGGTTCTGTCCATTAACACGAGGTTCCGACCCTTCATTATTTATAGTTTTGCTTCAATCCTATGCTCTCTAAACCCATCTCCCCCGCTATAATGCTGTGGGCCTGATCTAAATCGATGTCAAATTAGACAAATAGTGTTTCATATGTAGTTTCAAACATATTCATTAAACCGATGCTGGTATCACTTGCTTCCATCCTAAAACATTGAACGCATCGATTCCCTGCATCATGACTTTAACATACAAACATAATCGATTTAATGGCATGGGTTAGATTGCTAAATCGACATTCATCGTTGGAACATAGGGCTTAGTTCGCTCAAGCGCAAATCAAATATTTCCTTGATTCTTTCTTCTCACTGGGAATTAATACCTATAATTCGATCTCACCCAATTTGTCAAATAGAAATATCAGCTGGGATTTAAGGGACAAGGTTATACCCTTCCGTTGATGCTCATATATTTTAAATTGGCATTCAAATTAACACAGGAAGTATAGGACCTAATGATTTCAAACAGAGTTGAAACCCTCGTCCAAATCTGAGCCTGAGAATGTGTATTCCACTCAAGTTTGCTTCTGTTGTAGATATGAATCACCGATGAATCCTAAGCTGACATGCCCAATTCCAACCTTGCATTCAAACTCAAGTACAGTTCTCCATTTCACTATGTGGATATTCACAGTTCTGACCTGTGTGTCCCTTCTAGCATATGCACCGTCTATTGCATTTAATTCATACATAGAATCGAATTTAATTAGCATACATTCTTCCCTTAACACATATCCTATTTCAGAGTTTATCATTCAAGCATATTCACATGGAATTTAATCAATAATACTCATATGACTCATAAGTCAAGTCCCACATGTATATATATAGAAGTTTCAATTGACATTTAAACTACCGTTAAGCTCTCGACAACCTTATATGGTATTTCCTTCCCCTATGTGATCTGTTCATAAATTCTGAACAATTTTGACCATAATTCAACAGTGAATGCCCATTTATAAACCCTGATTGACTCATCATCATTGCACAGACCATAAATAACACCTAGGAACCTCAATTACAGAGTCTCATCATATTGATGTAATGAAAAAAAAATTATTCACTACTCTGCACCTTGAATTTCTCTCTGCTTCAATTCACTGCCTCTACTACCTCTTTGCTACCTCTGCAACCTCTCTGCCACTTTTCTTCTCCCTTTGTGCTCCATTTATGCTTTCTTACTGCTGCCTCCCTGCTACTTTGATTTTGTCTTTTCCTTGTTGTTGTTTCACGTGCTCCTCCTTTGCCATCTCCTTTGCCATCAATGACAACATTTCCAACAGTCTCCCCCTTTGGCATTGATGGAAATACACTTCCTCTACTTACCTTTTAGAAGACCCTTTCTTCTGTTTCTTTCTTTTCCTCCCCCTTTGACATCAATGGAAAAGGGTTGCATATTTCCTAGTGTGCTTTCTATCTTTTCATTTCCTCTCTCTGAGATGTGTTTAGGCCTTCTTCTTCTTACTTTGTACCCTGTTGCTCCAAAATAATGTACAAGAGTTGTTGAGAGACCACTTTTTAGGATTATTGAACTTGAATATACACTGTACATTGATAATCTCAAAGTACATACTCATTTCACTAGTATAAATCTAAAAGTGAAGATAATGACACTTCATAGAATAGATTGTTCCAACTTTATCTACTTAGAGATGCATCATTGGATCAAAAATAAAACACTAGGAATTCTTCAAATATACTTCAGTCTCTATCTGATGTAGTGCGCCAATACATTTCTGTTGAGGAAGATTGTAGATGGAATATGTCTTCTTCCGCAATACTCATCTGCAGTACAACATCTTTTCAATTGTGATGAAGCCAATATATCTTTTATTGATGTGGTACACCTTTCGTACCTGTTGGTGGGGATATGAGATAGGATGCTGATACAGATATTAAACTTAATAGCTGAAAGGTCCTTGTTGTTGATGTGATCAATGAATCAACCAGAATTTGATCTAACAGATCAAATGAATTTACTGCTTCCACAATTTACTTTCAAAAACACAACCTTGAGGTTAGTTGCATTCATTGTATTGGTCAATATCACGTATTAACCATGCAATTTTCTTTATGACATAAATCTCTCTTGAAAGGTGAATTACCAGCAAATCCTTTATGTTGTAATAGGATTTTAATGATTTAATAAAAGTCTTTTGAACTTCAACTGGTAATTTCAGCCAATCCTTCATGCTTTAGATATTATAACTATTCTGTTATTATGATCTTTCACAAAAACATATTCAAGTTGTTTACTTGATATTTCAGCCAACAGAATTCACACAGTTTATGAATAATCTTAAGAGAGAGGCCTTGAAGATATATGTACTAACTTCAGGAAGGCATGCAATTATGTATAAAATTAGATATTTCTTCAATGCTCAATATAATGCTTCAAGTATAGTCAAAATAATGATCCTTTAGCACTGTTCATTGACCCTTTTATACTTTAAAACACAGATAACGCTAGGATACTACCTTGATGTACTTTTTCCATAATCCTTTGATCCTAAGGACCTGTACTATATTGCTGCTCCACTGATAACACCTGGTATTCTGTTGATAGGCATGCTGCTTGTACCAAAATTCCAATTGATACTACTTTGATAAACCATGCAGAGATTTCAATTCAGTTTGCACATTAAGCCATAATTAAGACATCCTTCATGAATTCTACTATTAAGATTTCCACTGTTCACACCAACAGTCATCAATATCTTGAATTTGATCTTGGAATCATTAACCATTTGCTTATTCTTTCATTTTGTTCAAAGAAGTGTCACTACATTTTCCTTTCTAAGACTACTCCGGAATCATTACTGCTTTAAAAATCAATTCAACAGTTCTAATATAAATATATTTAGGAAGGCATCTTCAATTTATTTTCTATGAATCTTCATGGGCTAATTACTCAGAGAATTATCACTCATTTAACTGTATCATCCAAGAGAAATTTTAACATAATGATGATAGGCACTTCTCTTGCTAATCCTTCCTAATGTGATTCATTATTAATTCTAGCAGTGTGATGCACAATGTGATCATCACTTAATGTGCTGATGTCTTCTTTGCTTTCATGTTCATGGCTGAAGTTCTCTCTACTACCATGATTGCTTGTCGACCTTCTCTTTTTCCATCACTTTTTCATCTATTGAATGCTTCAGATCATCTTCTTCTTCATTATTTCTTTGTTAGAGGGATTTTCCTTTCCCTTCCTGTTCTCATGGCTGTTCTCATTTCATGGAGCTCTTCTTAGATTGTTTTGTGGGGACTAGTTATGAGCTACTCTCCCCCTGAGATGTTGCTTCATATTTATCACTGGTTGGATATTAGCTTTGTTTCCTAGAGAAACCCCCCCTGAGACTATGAAGTTTTCATTATGTTATTGAGATAATAGGCTCCCCTTTTCTCTTTTCATTCCATACTTTATTGGATTTCATCATAATGTCTGCACTTCTTTTAGATTCATAGTTTTGTTTGATTTTATTTGATTCCATCATCTGTCTAGAGTTCTTTAATATATATGGCAGTTTACAGTCCTTTGCTTTGTGGCCAAGTTTGAGGCATACATAACATCTTATTTTTTCAAGGTACATTTTAGCTAATGTATAATACTTTGTTCCCCTTCTTGAATACATTTTACATTCAACAGATTTATGTCCAAAATTATTGCATGCATAATAGTAGCCATGGAAATGATTTGTCTACCTGGTGAAAGATTTTCTTTTCCAGTTGCTTTCTTGAGGGGTTCTTCTCATTTTCTGCATCCTTTGCTGATTGGACTGGATTTTCTTTGTCTTACGATATGCTGCAGTATGTCCAGGTTTGTGGAAGGAAAAACAAGTGATACTTCCCATAGGAGGAAAGAACCTTCTTTGAAATCTTCCAAATTTATTCAATTCATCTTCAGGAGCATATGAGCCTTTAGCAGCTGATTGTTTCATCCTCTCATTTTCTGTCCTTTCATGTTGCTGCTTGTTTATGTTTGTTTCTCTGCAACTCATTTTCTTGCTGGCTTCTACTTCTGTAGGAATCTTCTGAGCTGTTTCACTATCCTTTACAGCTTTTACAAAGGTGATCTTCCTGTGATCTTCTACCTTGGACTTACTGGTTTCTCCTTCATAGCCTACCTCAGTCTTTATGAGAGGAGATCTTTGAACATTTATAATTTGGTTAAGCTATCTAGAGCTTTTCATTTGAGGTGTATTCATTAATAATTCTCTTTGGGATTTTTATAATTTCTTTCTTAGGCTCACTATTTCTTCTTCCAATCTTTCACCTTCTAGACTTTTCTCTCTCATTTGTTGTAGCAGAGTTTCTTCTACTTTCTTTGCTTCTTCAAGCTAAGTCTTCAGGCCAAAAATTTATTTCTTATCTTCATACTTGTTCTCATCACAAATTTTCACCAAGGTCTTCAGGTCTTTCTTTTCATTCTTCAATATTTCTATTTCACTCAAGGCTGTGTCAATTTCAGCCTTTTCTTCAGCTGCGATTTCTTCATGGTTCTTACTGCCATTCACACTAGCAGGTACCTCATTTTATTGAAAATTTTCCTTTGGACATGAATTTTTCTTCTTCTTAATTCTCTTCTCCTTCTTAACAATGCAATCCTCAATGTCTACTCCATGCATGAAATGTAATCTGTCTTAGATTTCTTTTGCAGAGGTTAAATCCATTATTAACTCAAGATCCTTGTTATGAAGATTGTTATATATCACACATTTTTCCTTGGCATTCCTATGTTGTTCTTTCATCGTGGGAGAGTCTGTGCAGTAACCATCACATACAAGCTTCCATACCTCAGGTTCATAAGCCAATAATCCTGTTTTAACTTTATCTCACCATTCAGGAAAGTTTGTTGTATTTAACATAGGTACATTTTGATAGTCCATGACTCAACCAGATCTCCTTCAAGCCTTTAAGCTTACACCAAATGACCAAATTGGATACCAATTGTTGAACCCTTAGTTAAACTGGGGGGGGGGGTGAATCAGTTTAACAAATACATGGAATTTTAAAACTTTTCATTAAAACTTATTTACACCTTCATTTCATGTTAAAATTATATGTGAGTAATCTTAGAATGTCAGCAGCAAGTATTAAGATAGTGTAGCAATAGACTGAATATGAGAGCAACAAGTATTAAGCAAATTAGATAGACCATATCAACACATAAACATCATGCACAAAGACACCCGATATAAGTGGAAACCCATAAAGGGATAAAACCACATCTTATTATTGTTGTGATGCAAACGCAAGCTCCAACTCCCTCTCACCACTGATTTTCTATAGGCACCAACCTACAAGAGTCTCCTACCTCAATTCTGCAAGCTAGAACTTGCAAGGAAGCTCCAACTCCCATCGATTTTCTACAGGCACCAACCTACAGAAGGTTCCAACCTCAGTCAGCTACAACTGAAATTTTATCAAGCTACAACTTGATGTGCAAGCACCAACTCCCATCTATTTTTGTGTAGGAACCAACCTATAGGAGGCTCCCACCTCAGTCAGCTATAACTTGACAGGGAAGCTCCAACTTCCTTACTCTCTCAAAAGAAAGCACTTGCTGATTTACCTTAGATATCACCTATGTTCTGTTCCTTCTTTTCTGTTGTCCATAAGTCCTCATATCTGCCCTGTATCATCTCTGCATCTTCTCAGATTCTCTATCAGCTCCTCCTTCTTCTCTTCTCATCTCCTCCTTCTTCTCTGCCTCACTGCCTCATTTCTTCATTCTCTAGCCTCTCAATGCAAATCAATGTGATATCATTTATATAGTTCATCACATGACTCACAAGGAATTCAAAGTGAAGAGCCTTGATTCTTTGCCTTCTGCCTTCTCTTTTCTTTTTCCAGCTCATTCAGAAAAATATAGCAATATGTAATAATTTCAATATTACAGTGGGATTTTTTTTTCCTCTGGAGAGTTTCCAATGCATCACAAACAATATAAAACAATTAAAACATTTACATTCACATTTTTAGTTACACAAAACAATTTCACTTAGCCCTTTTTCTAGCCTTTGGCTTTGCTGGTTTTGTCTTTTCTACTGCTGTTAAGTAATTGTTCTGCATACCTCGGCTATTTACTGCCTTTTTCCATTTCTGCACACTCACCTGCTTTCTGTGCATTTACACCTGTCAAAACCCATATTCTCCAAGTTTACTTTGTATATAAAAATGCATTTCTGATTTATGTTCTAACACTGGCAGTTGTATTAATGCTGGAGCTTTCATTTTCATCGTTGTGTTAAAATCCTGTCATATCTCATACACACATTCCCAAATCTCAAAGCTGCATATAAAATGCATGCAAATTCCTTTTCCCGCGCTAGAAATTAAATAAATGAATGCAGTAGCTTTTCCATCCAAGGTTAAAATCCAGACTTCAATAATATATTAAAAATTTTGGGGCCTTTCTCATTACTGATGCGAAAGCACTTTTCTTTAATTTCTCATGGTTATAAAACCATACATATAAATTCATTCATATTTGAATCTTTATAATATTTCATACGGGACCATATATATTGGGACCCACATATTCCAAAGTCTTCAAAGTGAAAACATATTTTGAACAGCCTTACCATAGACATTTGTTAAGCAACCAGTGCCCAACCATATATTTTAAATCCAAGGCTTATCAACTAGCAAATATATACGCAGCTTCTCCTTTTAATACCTTAACCAACGCACATTTATGCATGACCTTTGTTATGGTAATTCATATAAAAATTCGATTCATTATAATGGTCCACATCTATAACATTCTTCATCTTCGTTTGCCAATGCGAGGATTAACAAGCCTCATGCCATACTTTATCGTTCCCTTTCGTTCAAAGGTCTAATTCATTAACATTTTAATTGTCAAATTAAACATATAAAACTTAACGCACAACCTTGGCTAATTTCCACACGTCGAAAGTCTAGCCCCACAGCATATGTATATAAATGTGATGTGCCAAGCATAGTGATTCATGTCAATTCCAAGCTTATTAACCCAACGTATACACTCATATGTGTATAACGTGATTTCACTCAACTTCCTCCACCATTGGAAAACTCATGATGTGTTCCTCGAGTCAAAATATCACAAATATTAGATCTTATTATTAAATCCCTGATTTAATAATAAGTTCAATTCCAATCCTGGATGTGCGGGACCCCTTCTCTTAATATTTTCTTGACTTTAATCAAAACTAAATCCGAACGCTAAAATTCGATCCACGACCTTTATGATTTGTATTTAGCATTTTTTAATGGTGCTAACCCTCATCAGTTGGTATATCCACGACTTCATTATCAAATATATCAATGCCTGAATTAATCCTCGACTTAGGCTTAGACCCTGATGCATCAGCATTATATATATATTAATCCTTGACCTTGGTTTTAAACCTTAGGCAATTCAAAATGTATCAACACGCATCCAACAAAAGTCCACACGTATTTGCCTTTGGTCCCACAACATATGACTTAACCTTTGGGTTATGTTTCCATTAACAGCACAACGGTTGATTCGGGCCCACCAATTAACACACCACACACATCCGATGGCTGATGGAATGTCACGTTGTCTTGGACGATCCAACGATCATTACACATTATCGCGTAATTTAGATGCGCGGATATTAGTTCTCATAAGTCACGTGATGTAAGTGGTTTTTACAAACCGCCTTTGGACACATGTCATACACCTAATGATATCGTGTTCCAATTGCAGAAAAAGCTTACCTCTTAAAGAACCATGCGATACTATCGGTTTCCAAGCTCTGGGTTTACTGTAGCTTCAAGGTTCCGTCCATTAACACGAGGTTCCGACCCTTCATTATTTATATTTTTTCTTCAATCCTGTGCTCTTTCTAAACCCATCTCCTTCACTATAATGCTGTGGCCCTAATCTAAATCGATGTCAAATTGGACAAATAGTGTTTCATATGCAGTTTCAAACATATTCAATAAACGGATGCTGGTATCGCTTGCTTCCATCCTAAAATACTGAAAGCATTGATTCCCTGCATCATGAGTTTAACATACAAACAGAATCGATTTAATGGCATGGGTCAGATTGCTAAATCGACCTTCATCGTTGGAACATAGGGCTCAGTTCGTTCAAGCGTAAATCGAAGATTGCGTTGATTCTTTCTTGTCATTGGGAATTAATACCTATAATTCGATCTCACCCAATTTTTCAAACAGAAATATCAGCTGGGATTTAAAGGACACGGTTCTCCCCTTTCTTTTATGTTGATATATATTAAATTGGCATTTAAATTAACACAGGACGTATAGGACCCAACGATTTCAAACAGAGTTGAAACCCTCGTCCAAATTTGAGCCTGAGAGTGCGTATTTTGCTCAAGTGTGCTTTTGTTGTATATATGAATCGCTGATCAGTTCGAAGTTGACATGCCCAATGCCAACCTTGAATTGAAACTCAAGTAAATTTCTCCATTTCACTATGTGGATATTCACAGTTTTGACCTGTGTGTCCCTTCTAGCATATGCACTGTCTATTGCATTTAATTCATACATAGAATCGACTTTAATTAGCATGTATTCTTCCCTTAACACAGAGCCTATTTAAGAGTTTATCATTCAAGAATATTCACACAGAATTGAATCAATAATACTCATATGACTTTGAAGTCAAGTCCCACATGTATATATACAGAAGTTTCAATTGACCTTTAAACTACCATTAAGCTCTCAGCAACCTTGTATGGTATTTCCTCCACCTCTGTGATCTGTTCATAAATTATAAACAATTTCGACCATAATTCAACAGTGAATGCCCATTTATAAACCCTGATTGACTCATCATCATTGCACATACCATCAATAACACCTAGGACCCCCAATTATAGAGTCTCATCATACTCATGTAATGCAAAACATTTTCTTCACTACTCTGCACCTTGAATAGCTCTCTTCTTCAATTCACTACCTCTGCTACCTCTCTACTACCTCTGCAACCTCTCTGCCACTTTTCTTCTCTCTTTGTGCTCCATTTATGCTTTCTTACTGTTGCCTCCCTACTACTTTGCTTTTCTCCTTGCCTTGTTTCTGTTTCAGGTGCTCCTCCTTTGCCATCTCCTTTTCCATCAATGACAACATTTCCAACATTTCTTACCTGCAACATTGACTTATCATATGCCCACAGCTTTGCACCCGCAAATTTTTTGGTTTACCACTTAAGCCCTTCGCAATTTTTGTTTCCCCACTGATGCAATATTAGCGGGACCCACAACCTACCTTACTGCATTTTCAACCACTGAGAAAACCTTTTTATTCCACCCATTTCCTTTCTTTTATGCATTTTTCACTTACCAAGATTTTCTGCATTGCCACCCGCACATCGCAACTTTTACAATTTATCTCTTCAACCCACACCAAAACTTATTTCTCCGTCGATGCGATATCGGCTAGAACTGTAACCTTACCTCATTGAAAACCACATAAACCTTTGTGTTTCCTTATTTCCTTACCTTTTATGCATTTCACATTTCCCACGGCTTACCGCCCGCGGCCCATACTTCTCATGTTATAAGTTTTAACATTAAAGGCCCCCTACAAGTTGTTTTGTTTTTTTTGCGATGCGATTGCAAAAGGGGCACATGTCAAGCTCAAGAGGGTAGCGCAAAGAGCACATTGCAAAGCTCTAGAGTTAACGAATAAGCGCCCGCAAGATAAGATTTTTGTGTTGCGCTGCGATATGTGCCATGCCACATCACACATCACAATGTTTTGAGTTTTCCCTAAAGTGCATATGTGAAAAGTTAAAATCGCTGATGAGCGATTTGCGATGGAGGCATCAGACGCAATGTGTTTTCTGAGATGGAACCTATAATATTTCAGGTTTTCTATTTTGTTTTTCTGTATGTGTTTTCATGATAAGAAACCAAACTGCGATGACGGACGATTTGGTTGTTGAACATCCGATTCTACATTGAATTGATTTGAATGCTTAGGATCCAGCCAATTTTGTATAAAACCTATGTAATTTCATTTTTTTTATGTGATGGAATGAAAAAATAGAATCATTCCTCTCCTATGTAAATCGTTGTCTGTCTGTGAATTATTATTTTCCACATGTTGTGCATTCTCTGTTTTGAAAGGGGAACACATTCCTCTATGTTTTATTTATTCATAATTTTCAACAAGGTATCAGAGTAGGTCTAGGCTCTTAGTGAAAGAATAAATGTTTACTAAAGAAGTTGTAAGATTGCTTGTAGAAGCAGAAGTCTTCAACAACGAGAAAGCTTTTACAACGTGAGAAAGTTTATTTTTATACAGTCAAGATTGTAGCAACAGGCACAAGCCTGAAAAATCTGCAACTACCACAGTTCAATGAGAAGAATTATGATTATTAGGCTATTACAATGAAGGCCCCATTCTGCTTACAAGATATTTGAGAGCTAGTGGAAAATGGTTTCCAAGAACCAACAGATGCAGAAACATATAATGCTTTGACACAAGCACAAAGAGATTTTTTGAGAGAAAATAAGAAGGACTCCAAATCCCTCATCTATATTTTCCAAGAAGTACATGACCGTATTTTCCCAAGGATTGGAGCAGCCAAAAAGTCTAAGGAGGAATGTGATTCCCTCCAGACAACCTATCAAGGCATGGGAAAGTTGAAGACAATAAAACTTCAAATGTTGAGAAGAGATTTTGAAACTCTTTGTATTAAAAAGTCTGATAACATGGACTCATTCGTCACACATGTGATTAGGTTGGTTACCCAAATCAAGTATCATGGAGAGATGCTTGAAGAAATGATAATAGTGGAGAAAGTCTTAAGAATTATACCATCAAGGTTTGATGCCATAGTAGTTTCCATAGAAGAGACAAAGGATCTCTCACAGTATTCAGTGGATGAGCTTCATGCATCACTGATGTCTTATGAGCACAGACTAAATAAAGTAACAAAATCCTGATTGGAGCATGAATTCAAGACAAAAATGTCTTTTGGTTAAGGTATAGGTCATGGAAGATCAAACTACCGAGGAAGAGGAAGAATCCCACACTGAGCATGGAAATTTTTAAGGATGGAAGTTTATCTTAAAGTTTAGAAACCTTGGCAAATATTACTAGTCCCTAATATGAAAATTGTAAAATTTTTGGCAATATTTTTGTAGAAATATTTATATTTCCAATGATTTTATATTAGTCAATATAATATTTTGGCGATTTTTAAGGTAAAATAATGGTGTACTATAAAATTTGGGCGAATCATTTTAGAAAAAAATGGAAACTAGTGAATCTTGTTTGTTTTAAAAGCATGGAAAGTTAGCCCACCTGCGAATATTAGCCCCTAAAATTTTCCCTGACACTGAGGTGGAAGAAGCTGCCCTGCAAACAAAAGTGGAAAGGGCAGCAATTAGAATCCAAGCTGAGGCTCAAGCCAAAATCAAGCCAAGGACAAAGGTATGATAAATCTCAAGTCTAGTGTAATTATTGAAAAAAGTGTTGTCATTATGCAAATGAATGTAGAAAGAAGAAAAATGACATGGGTAGAAAACCTAGTGTAAATTTCACAAAAGAAAATCATAACCAAGGGAATGTGCTTTTAACTTGTAATGTACCACAAGAAAAGAAAAAAAAAAGATGTATGATTCTTAGGTTCAGGGTGTAGTAACTATATGACTGGAAACATAACAATGTTTTCCAATCTAGATGAAAGTGTAAAATCTGAAGTAACAACGGGGACTGATAGCAAAGTCTCTGTCATGGGGAAAGGAAGAGTAAACATACTGAAAAATAAGGGAGAGAAAAAGTTTGTGCAAGATTTCTATTATGTACATGGTCTGAAATGTAACCATCTAAGCATTGGATAACTCATGAAAAAGGGCTACAATGTGTTTTTTAAGAATGATGTGTGCACAATCATGGATATACCTCCAAGTAGACAAGTCATTGAAAAAGTAAATATGACAAGTAATGGGATATTTCCTCTCAAGATCAGATCAGACTTTAAGGAAGGAGGTGTTGTAGCAGCAGCCACAAAAGAAATATTTCAAGAAGAAGTGAAATATGAGAACTGGTTATGACATTTGATATTTGGACATCTCAATTTTGGAGGTTTGAATTTTTTGCATAGAAAAGTGATGGTAAAGGGATTACCACTCAGAGAGAAACTAGACATCCTATGTGAAGGCTGCATCTTGAGAAAACAACACAGAGAATCATTTCCAGCATGAAAGGGTATAAGGGAAAAGGCACCCTTGGAGATTTTCCACTAAGATTTTTGTGGACCAGTGCAAACACCATCATTAGCTGGCAGTCCTTATATGTTGACATTTATAGATGATTACAAAAGGAAGACATGGGTCTATTTTCTAAAATAGAAAATTGAATTGTTTGAATAGTTCTACCACTTCAAAGTTCTTGTTGAGAAGAAAAATGGACACTACATAAAAGTGTCGAGAAATGACAGAGGTGGAGAATATATCTCTAAAGACTTCCTACGTTTCTGCAGGGAGAAGGTTTAAATTGTGAAGATTATATTTTAAATAGATTTCCAACCAAAGTTGTTATGAACAAAGTTCCAGAAGAAGCATAGAGTGGAACAAAGCAAGTTGTCACTCACATGAGAGTGTTTGGATGTGTGGAATATGCACATGTCCTGGATCAATTAAGGAATAAGTTGGAAAGAAAGGGGGAGAAGTGTATATTTATTGGATATAGTGATGAATCCAAGGCTTACAAGCTATATAATCCATCAACCAAGAAAGTAATAATCAACAGAGATGTTCAGTTCATTGAAGAAGAATCTTGGGATGGAAGTTTAGAGAAAAAAATGAATGTGAAGACATGTATTTCACATGAAGACAAAGCGGAATTGATTGCAAAAAATATTTCCTCAATGGTGGCTCCTCCTCCACCTACTCAAGCTCAACAGAGCACACCAGCAAGCAATAGAACAATAGTGTAAAACCAAGGAAGTGATTCTCCAATCACACCACAGGGATCAACAACAACCTCAAGTTCAAGTGCAAATCCAAGCACATCTTTAGCAAATACAAAAGACCAAAACTCAGAAATTTAAGTGAAATTTATGAGCAAGAAGAATTAAATATTAATGTTGGTCTGAATTCTTTGTTTTCTTTATTTTTTCATGTTGATGACCCAATCCATTTTGAAGATGCAGTTAAAGAAGAGAAATGGATTGAAGCAATCAATGAAGAGATAAGAGAATAGAAAATAATGAAACATGGGAGTTAGTGGACCTCCCAGAAGTAAAATAAGTTATTGGAGTGAAATGGGTCTATAAGACCAAAATAAACATTGAAGGCAAGATAGAAAGGCACAAACCAAGACTTGTTGTGAAAGGCTACAAGAACCAACAATGAAGAGACTATGAGGAAACCTTTTCACCAGTTGCGAGGATAGAGACAGTGTGGACAGTGTTTTCCATAGAAGCACAAAAAATTGGAAAGTTTATTAAATGTATGTGAAGTCAGAATTCTCGAATGGAGTGTTGAAAGAGGAGGTGTAAGTTGAACATCCTCCTGGCTATGAGATAGAAGGCCAAGAACAAAAAGTGTGTAAGTTGAAGAAATCTCTTTATGGGCTGAATCAAGCACCAAGAGCATGGTACAACGGGATTGATGCTTAACTGGTGGGCAATGGGTTTGAAAAATGTGATGGTGAACCCATACTCTACATCAAAGAAAGTGACGGTAAAATTTTTATTGTGGTTTTATATGTAGATGATTTGATTTTCACAGGCATGATTTTTCTCTCATTGCTAATTTTACAGTAGTCATGAAAAGTGAATTTTAAATGACTGATTTGGGTTTGCTAAGATATTTTTTGGGTATAGAAGTAAATCAAATAGAAAAGGGGAATTTTATCTCCCAAGAAAAATATGTTGAAGAAGTTTTAAAGAGGTTCAATATGCAGAATAACAAATTATCAACAACTCCAACTATCATGGGGTTGAAGTTGAGTAAGGAATATTGCAGCAATAATGTCGATCTGACATTGTACAAAATCATGATTGGTAGTATAATGTATTTGACTGCAACAATGCCTGATATAATGCATGGAGTAAGCTTCATATCCAGATTCATGGAGACACCCAAAGAGGCACATTGGCAAACATGCAAGATAATTTCAAGGTATGTAAATGGAACAAAAGAGTATGGTGTTATATACTACACATTTGATCATTTTAAGCTGACTGGTTACACAGACAGTGATTGGGCTGGAAGTGTAGATGACAGAAATAACACATAAGGTGGGATCGGAAGCCATTTCATGGGCTTCCAAGAAGAAGCCAATAGTTTCATTATCAACAGTAGAATCTAAATATGTAGCAGCAACAACAGCAGTATGCCAAGCATTTTGGATGAGAAGGATGCTAATGGATTTATCTCATGAGAAAGACAAAAAAACCACAATTTTCTATGGTAACAGCTCAACAATTTCATTGTCAATTTTTTTTTTTTTTTCCATAAGAGAACAAATCATATTGATGCCAAATACCATTTTATAAGGGAATTAGTTAACAATGGTGAAATTGTTTTGCAACATTGTAGGTCAGAGGAACAGTTTGTTGGTATCCCCACAAATCCATTGGGACATAAAAGTTTTGTTTTTCTTAGATAGTGTTTGGGAATGGTCAATGGCGGCAATTGTGAATAAGGGGAAGTGTTGAAAATAATTCCAAACCACCACCATGAATAAGGAGTGGTAGACGCCCATGCTTCATTGAATTTTTTTTGTGCAAGAAAGGACGACGCCTCAGTTTTTGAATCTGAAGGCTTTCACGAAAAAATCAAAATAGAGCACCAGGAGCCATACTGTACACTTATTTCTTACCTGCTATGTTGACTTACCATCTTCCCACAGCTTCACACCTACAAATTTTTTTGTTTACCACTTATGCCCTTCGAATAAGTTGTTTCCCTGCTGATGCTATATCAGCAAGACCCACCACCTACCTTACTGCATTTGCAACCACCGAGAAAACCTTGTATTCTTCACATTTCCTTTGTTGTATTTGTTTCGCACTTACCAAGATTTTTGGCATCGCCGCCCACACATTGTAACTTTTATGATTTAACCCTTAAGCCCGCACCGAAAATTATTTCTCTCCCAATGCGTTATCGGAAGGACCCACAACCTTACCTCATTGCAAACCACATAAACCTTCATATTTCCTTATTTTCTTATCTTTTATGCATTTTTCATTTCCCACAGCTTACTGCCCTTATCCCACACTTCGCAAATTATAATTTTTAACTTTAAAGCCACCTAAAATTTGTTTTGTTTTGTCTGCGATGCAATCACAAAAAGGGAAAGTGTCAAGCTGAGGAGGGTAGTGCAAAGTGCACATCGCAAAGCTCGAGAGTTTATGGATAAGTGCCCGTAGGTTAAGATGTTTCTGTTGCAATGAAATATGTGCCACATGACATCGTGCATCATAATGTTTTGAGTTTTCCCGTAACCGCATATGTTAAAAGTTAAAATTGCCAATGAGTGATTTGCGATGGAGGCGTCGGACGCGATGTGTTTTCAGAGCCAAAACCTATAATATTTTAGGTCTGTTATTTTGTGTTTATGTACGCATTTTCATGTATAAGTAGCCGAATAGAACCGAGGGATGGTTTAGTTATTAAACGTCTAATTCTACATTGAATTGATTTGACAGCTCAGGCTTCGGAAAATTTTGTATAAAACCTATGTAATTTAATTTTGTTAATGTGATGGAATGAAAAATTGGAATCATTCCTCTCCTGTGTAAATCATTGTCTGTCTATAAATTTTTATTTTCCACATTTTGTGCATTCTATTTGTTGAAAGGGGAACGCATTCCTCTTTATTTTATTTATTCAGAATTTTCAATAATATATGAGTTAAAATTGTTTCACTAGGCATCACAAACCCATGCAACAACATCCTTCACTCTAATATAAATTTTCAATTTAAACAAATAAAAAATTTACAATTTAAAAATTTACATCTTTACAGGGTAGTGATGTCTTTTACATGGCATAATGCCCAATTTAATTGATTTAGCACTATCGACAAAGTGATTTATAGTGTATCTATTCATTGCTTCCACCTTAATTTCCACATGTGAGACACGAACTACAGAGGAGGCAACCCCTTCACTTCCTGCTATTATTACTGTTATGGTAGCAATGATGATGACTCCTCTAAGAGGCTTCATGGGCTTCACCTCCAGGTTCCTACTCTTGACGTGCCCCTAGAACTTCCCTATAATACATTTGATATTGCTCATTTCCATCTACATATGATCATGGATATCAATGAAAATATTGGCTATTAATCTATAGTTTTTCTTTCTAATTTTTTTCCATTGAAAGTCTTGTCACCAATTTGAATTAAAATATGAATAAAAGGTGGGGATCATGGTAAATCCCTCTCTTGTTGGAGGTGGAAAAGGTGCCTACGTCCCTCTTAGTGCAGTATCAATAAAATTGATTCACCAACAATAGAAGAGGGAAAGGCATGAAAAGAAAGGAGTAACATTCCTTGAGTTTGAAAGGAGGTTCGATATCATATCGTGTCATCTTGTCCATGTACGGGTTCAATATCTATATCTACAAATGGGAGATATACTAGCTAAAGTTATAAAGAATGTAATGAAAAATTAATATATTTTTCTTTGTTTTTTTTCCTAAGTTTGACTACTTCTATTATATTATATAAAAAAGTAATTTACAGGCCTCTTCCTCTACACCTGGCAAGCCAAATCTAGAGTGTTACACAACATTTTGTCACTGTCCCTGCAATTCCCATCTTGCACATTGGAGGGTCACTTTTGTGACAAATTAGAAGTGTCATGCCTTGCAAAGACCATCATTACATCCCTTTACATGAGAGAAATATTCTTTCTGTTGACAATTCCCTAAGAAAAGCTTCAGAAACCCTTGTTTTTTCCTTGGCGTGAGTAGTTAGTTCTGCCCTCGTGGCAATGAGGAAGATTAACACTGGGCCCCGGGCCAGTTGGCGCTCTATCCCAGTTAGCCACCTACACCGAGCTTTTTATGGAATGTTTTTTAAAAATAGAGGCGGATATTGCACTCTAACAACTTCGAGGATGAGTCATTGTGAGTGGTTGGACTAAATAACCATGGACTCCCTCCTTTGGTTTATGGTTTCCACCTCTTGTGGGAACCTCCTAAAGGATAGGCCTCCCTTCCATCCTTGTAGGGATCCTAACCTCCTCCTTTTCCTCTATAAAAAGAAGCTACTTTCCTTGCATAAGCTAGTTGAACATGGAGAACTGAATATACTATATTTGAATTTTTGAAGAGATAGAACAAGAAGGAACTTCGTTGAGAGAGCTTACGTCCATGCCCTCATCTCGTCCGAATCCCCTGACAAGTATTTGTGATGTGCTTTGGCTAAACCCCACTGGAGGAGACTGCGACATCAAAGCTTCGATTATAACTCTTCCTTCTATAAATACATATGCGTGACTATTGTTTGGTTCCCATTTTGCATTATGTCATTTGTTTAATGCAATATGCTTAGCACTCTTTGACTGGCTAGTAGTTATGAATGAATTTATTATGTTGTATTCTATTCTTGTTTTCTGATCTGTGTGTAGGTATTCGAGCATGACTGCAGAAGGATTGTGAATTGCTGAGGTAGGAGTGAGAGGCCACCACCACTACATCCATGATGAAAGAATTGGACTCCAGGTAGGTTGATCTACCATGTCTTCTTTTCATTCAGTAATTAGGAACCTACACTCTAGCATGTATCTTTATTTCTAGACCCACTCTAGGGCTAGAGGGATCGTATCTATCCACAGAGAGGATTTACCTGCTTAACAAATTTGCGACTCCACTTGGGATTAGTGTGAGTTTTTTTTTTTAGCTTGTTGGGTCGACTTCGAGCGTTGACTTCATTATTTGACTTTTTCTGATTTTCTTGCTTGTTTTAAATCCCATGTTCAGCTCCAGAGTGTCAAGATTGACCTCTGCTCATTGGTTTTCCCCTTTTCCCATAGTTATCTGGCTTGGCGTGCTTTTCCCTTGAACAATCGCGCCGATTGGCGGAGGTTGCTTTTTTTGTAGTCGTGCCAACCCCTATTTGGCATGGATTATCGCCTTACAGTCACGCTGAATCCTATAGGATTTGGTTTGACCTCCTTGATGAGTCTTTTGGTTAGTTGTACTTGACTCTAGGTTATTTTTTGTGTATAAATGAGCCTTTGGGATTGTTTTGACTGCTGTAGGCTTTTTTTTTCTTAGTTGTTTGTCTATTTTCCTATTAATGTAGTTTAAGGCCTTAGGGTTTCTGAGTGTATTTATGCATTGAGCCTTCTATTTATAAATCAATTCTTTTTTATTGTCGTCAGTCTCATTCCCAGGTTGATTGCGCTAAGTTTTCTTGATCCTTTTGAGTGTTTTCTTTGGTTGAATGATCATCTCATTTTCATTTGATTCTTCTTCTTGTTGCTCCAAGCATAGATTACATTGCTTGTTTGGGTCACTTTGAAAAGATTATTTTGGTTTTGAAGATTGCAGTATTAGTTTGAGTCCTTTGTTCTGTTTGATTTGCATTGATTGAGTCATTCAATTTTGATTCCTACATTCACAATACTCAGGCTAGTGTTTTTTTTTGTTTTTCATGTAATTAGTACATTTGTACTTCTTTTCATTGAAAAATTGAAAAAAAAAACACTTTTTTCATTCTTTCCTATGCATCGAAAGTGAAAGGTTCTTTTGTATAACTATCATTTGATAGTCTAGGAAAGAGTTTTTCATTTTCGTTTGATTGCATTATATGAGTTAGTGGATTTCTTCACATATTCTCATTGTTTGCGATTGTTTGAAATATCTCTATCCTTCTCGTAATTAGCATTCATTGAATGGAAGATGGTATTTTTTTTCATATAGCTTGCATTTAGGAAATTTGAGATCCAAATTCGGTAGGGCTTTGAAACTGAAACATAATCTATGATCAACTTTAAAATTCATTCAATTAACTTAAGGAAGCATTGAAACTAAACGCTCAAACTTAGAGGTCTAGGCTAGTGACTTGGAGTTTACCAACTAAGGAATCCCCTCCGAAGGGAATCCTAGTCCTTCTCCTTCTTTTGGGAATGTTGGTGCTCCTTATATGGCAATATTGTCCCTTTCGGGCTTAACTATTGGTTTTCCTGTGTGGTTATTCTTCCTTCAAACAATGAAACAAGGTCTTCGGAGCATGGTTCACTTCCTTGTGTCAAGCTCCTTAAAAAATGCAACAAGCTCATCCGAGGATAGTTCATCTTCTATGTCAACCTCATTAAAAATGAATTTGGTAATGAGGACAGTTCTTTTAATGTGTTAACCTCGTTAAAACAATGAAACGCGTTTTTATTCAATTCGAGTCTTTGATCCGATCTCATAAGATCCCAGTCGAGTCTTTCTCTTCTCTCATAAGTTGAACCTTCACTCCATCTTCTTCTCATTCATTACAACTAGAATGACACTTGTGGGGCATATACCTCGAATTGAGTCACCATGTTGGGGGCATGCCCATGCCCACCTTTCAAGCATAGTTTACTGTTGTTTCAAGCTTGTGTAAAAATGAAACCAATCTCAAGCATAGTTTACTTTTGTTTTCGAGCTTGCGTAAAAATGAAATATTTTGGCTTTATGTGCTTTGTGAACGTTTTCCTGTCTTTTGGTTCGTTACTTATTATGCAGATTATTTAACTGATACATTAGCCTAACATTGTATTAGGAATTTGTGTTGTTGTTAAAATCATCATCACATGAGAGACTAATATCAAATAAGAAAATATATATATATATATATATATATATATCGAATGTTTTCATCAGTGTGCATCATAAATTCAAAAAATATGTATGTTTCTGTAACATCCTGAGACATCATGTCTCTCAAAATATGTAGATATAAAACCTAGGTCTCTAATCGACATGATTCTCATGGTAGCATGTCACTTCTCGTACAAGCCACCTCAGCAAGAAGTGAATTTGGTTTGGCACCCCTATGGTATGTCTCTGGTAGTCATAAGGAACATTGTTGAATCGTGCCTAGTCTCGGACTCCACATGTGATTCCCTTTAAGTTGTGCACGAACTCCTCCTCGCCTCCCTTGCCATGCAGGTCAAAATCGCGAGGTATTTGCCTTGCTATCGGAGACATGCCTGCGGGTCTCTCTGGGCCAACATCTGCAAATGCATGGGTTTAACTTCAGAACATACATAATTTTTAAGAAAAATCATAACACTCATGAAAATTAAAAATTATTCTTACCCAAATCTTCATCCCAATCCTCTCCCTCTGGGAGTGGGAGGTTCAGATCACCAGTAAAATCTATACTAGAGTAGGGCCAGTCCTCCACGACAATCAACTATCAACGGAGCCAATCAAAGAAATTCGGTCTCCAGGACATCTTTTGACTACTCCCTGCCCTTGGCATCAGATCTGCCCATCGGGCTATCTGTGGTTCCCTCCCTGGCGGTGTCCTAACTATGACCTCTTGACGCTGAAATATTGGTAGTCATTCTAGGAAGAATGATACTAGTATAGACCCATAGGCAAATTGCTTCAATTTGGTATTCTTGCACTTTTTCAACTGGAATTTCATGTTGATTCTCACAACCTCTGTCTAGTTGTAGATGGTTGTTGTCAAGTAGTCTATAGCAAGAAATGGCTATGTCTTTGTTACTTCATGCAGTGCCTGCGATCCTGTAGCTCATGTGATGGTATGTAGCACTACTTTTAGTGCCAAGTATGGGATAGTTTGGATATCGACTTTCCCACTTCCTGATCCCTTCCATGCCCCTAGACGTACCCTATCAATCACCATGGACATGTTCCCCATGCAAGTCTGGGTGTCGTTAGGATTGGTGCTGCTCCCCTCTACGATAGTCCGGTTATGAATTAGACATCAGAAACATCAATCTCGATTTCCTGATCTCGAAGGCTGAAATTTTCTTGATTTTCATCCCACATGATAATCAAATATTATAAAAGCTCTAGTTGAGCTCGAAAACACAGTTTTAAGAAGAAATTCTTTAGTCCAAATTATCTGAGAGCTTCCATACATCTCTCATTTTCCATGAAAAGCTCATCTTCTTCGCTGTGTTCCCGTTCTTTCCATTCAATCACCATTTTTCCACTTTATACCTGCAAACATGTTCATATGGATGGTATTAGCTGATTTAGAAGCTTGAATTTGTGAAAAATTGGGCCCTTGACTTGCATTTTTAAAAGAAAACATGGTCTACACAGTTGACGCAACTGTTTCTAAAACAGTCGCACCAATGGGCGTGCCCTATTTTAAAAAAAAGGGCGATTGGCGTGAGTCCGTGCCCAAAACTCACGTCAACATCCGTGCACTAAAATTTTCATTTCCTCCTCAGAAATAAAATTTGAGGGTTGCAAGCACTAAAAGAGTACTCAAAATTAAGGGAAGGATGTTGGCTCTTACCTGGAACTGACGTATTCAAGATTATTCTACTGGATTGTCTGCTATCGTCACCAAAAAATCACAGTGTAAAATGGGTAAATATTGCTCCACAAGAGGTAAAAAGTGAAAAGTAACTTTTCACAAACCTAATTAGGTTTTAAGAGATACTTTTTGATTATTTTATTATATTATTTCAAGGAATGGGTTTTACACGTATCTCTTGTGGAGCGCCAGGTTTTCACGCGACAATGATGAAGTAACAAGTTGTATTTTATACTTTTTCAAAATTGGTAAAAAAATGAAAAAGTCACTACTGGAGTCATCTTTCAGCTCTTTTTTGACTCTCTGAAATTGAAAATGTTGTTGAGATTCTTGTCGTCTTGAAATCGTTAAATGGCTGCGAAACGATATCTACCTAGAATACGTTTACCCCTTTTTCGGGCTAGGATGGATTATTTACGAAAAAGGAATACCTTAGCCTATTGCGACTAAGAGGTTATTTTAGATATTGTTTTCTACCTTTTCGGATCTAAGAGAATATTTACAAAAAGGGCCATGCTAGAGTTTTCTTTTCCACCTTCTTTTCAAACTCTCTAAACGTGAAAATATTTCGAGTTCTCTCTTTTTCAAACTCGTTAAACCTTGATGACATCGGTCTTCGTCTCCATGACGTTACTCGAGTTCCTCCTTCCTAGGGCTCGTAAAATGTACTAAGTTGGATTTTTCCAAAGGAAAAAATTACATTACAAGCATATGCTATCCCCTTCTAGCTTGCTTTAAAAAATAATTTGGGTACTCGCCAAAAATGGTGGGGGAAAATGGAACCAATTTTTAGTTATGTTGTTAGTATGTCGCACTTGAACATGACACTTGTCTGCATTCGTGTCGAGTTGGGGACATCTCATTTCGTAATTTTTTCCTCCATGGGTTTGGATAATCTCTTTTGACCTCTTATTTTCTATTTTCCATGTCATCATGACCTTAGATCGCTTGATGTCAAATACTGCCAAATCTAGCATTGTGTTGCTGATAGGTTCAAGAGAAGTTTTCCTATGCATTTTTCAACCTCCCTCTGGTTCTCTGTTGGTCTCGTGTCGATGATGTGGGAAACATTATGGCCCTCCTTCGACCAGGTCACTTCCTATCGACTTCAGCTCATTATCTAGGAATCTGATCTAGAGAATCCCTTCCGGTACCTTAGAGCCTGCATGCCTCAATGGTAGGTTGTTCGCATTTGACGCAAGGTCTACATCATTGGCCTTTAATCGAGTGCTTCTACGGGTGTTCGACGTTAGATCACTGTTAGCATTTCATGGATTGTAGCTCTCATACATTGAGGGATATTATCATTATTTGTGGTTTCTCTCACGTCTGTTAACATCTTTCGTCTTTGGCTAGTAATCAGACGATTTTATTTCATGTTCGACTTCAGATCATATATTCGCATGCTTGAATTTGTACTTGTTCAAGTTGAGATGGAGTGCAAGACCCTGCATTTTTTCTGATAAAATCTAGGTTGGGGTTTCTTTTGGATTGTCATGAGTTATTGCATGACTCTTTTGATTGGATGGCTGCGACCATACCTGAGACTATATTTTGATCCTTGTTGTAGGATGGTTGCGTCCATACCTCAGATCTTAGTTTTTATGTATTCTATTATGGATGGTTGTGCCCATACAACATATCGATGTATCAGAGATATCAATTGTATTTTTAATTTCAGGTTCAACAATGGTTTTTAGTTTGAACACGTTCTCGTAAAGCATTTTGCCCCTCCCTCCCCCTCGGACCTCATGCTTTAAGGGGCATCTGTTACACAAAATTTTTTCACTGTCCCTTCAATCCCCATCTCACACATTGGTGGGTCATTTTGGTGACTAATTAGAAGTGTCATGCCTTGCAAAGACCATCATTTCATGCCTTTACATAAGAGCAATATTCCTTCTGTTGACAATTCCCTGAGCAGAGCTTCAGAAACCCCTATTTTTTCCTTGGCGTGAGTAGTCAATTCTACCCTCGTGCCAATGAGGAAGATTGACACTGGGCCCTGTTCTAGTTGGTGCTCTGTCCTAGTTAGCCATCTGTGCCGATATTTTTGTGAATTTTAAAAAAAAATAGAGATAGAGATTCCATCCTAACAACTTTAAGGATGAGTCACTGGGAGTGGTTGGACTGACTAACCACAGACTCCATCCTTTGGTTTATGGTTTCCACCTATTGTGGGAGCCTCCTAAAGGATAGGCCTCCCTTCCACCTTTGTAGGAATCCTAACCTCCTCATTTTCCTCTATAAAAATAAGCTATCTCTCCTTGCATAAGCTAGCTGAACATGGAGAATTGAATATACTATAGCCGAATTGTTGAAGAGATAGAACAAGAAGGAACTTTGTTAGGAGAGATTAATTCCATGCCCTCATCCCATACGAATCCCCTAATGATTATTTGAGATGCACTTCGGCTGAACCCCGCTGGACGAGACTGCGACGTCAAAGATTTGGTTGTAACTCTTCCTTCTATCAATACATAGACATGACTATTGTTTGGTTCCCATTTTGCGTTATGTCATTTTTTTAATGAAATATTATTAGCCATATTTGACTGTCTATTATTTATGAATGAAGTTATTATGTCGTATGCTGTTCTTGTTTGATGATCTATGTGCAAGTATCCGAGCATGACTGCATAAGGATTTTGACTTGCCGAGGAAGGAGTGAGAGGCCACCACCACTACAGTCGTGATGAAAACATTGGACTCCAGGTAGGCTGATCTACTGTGTCTTATTTTCATTCAGTAATTAGGAACCTACACTCTAGCATGTCTCTTTGTTTCTAGACCCACTCTAGGGCTAAAGGGATTGTCTCTGTCTGCAGAGAGGATTTACTTTCTTAACATAGAGGGAAGCCTCATCAGGTTGAAAACAAAAATTAGACTGCTCTGTCTGGGGAAACCAGTCCTCAAAAACCATGTATAACATGCTACCCATAGAGGGAAACCAGCAGACATAGTAGCCAAAAATAAACTAGGGTCATATAGCCAAGACTTCGAAAACATAAAAAGACTAGAGAGCATTAAAAACTGAGATGACAGGAGGACATCCTCTAACTAAAATTAGGGAGGACCTGCATTATTTTTACCAGAGGTAGGGTCTTCTTCTTCAATCCTGCATGCATAGAACATGTCATCATTCTCGCTGGGTAGTGCATGGAAAGAAGTCTGAGGCAGTGGTGATGCAAGAGAGTTGAGCTTCTCAGAGGAGGCAGCCTACAGACCATAGTGATCCTTCTTGTATTCTACCTTAGATTTCGAGCTACCACCACTGTTGCAAGAATTTATGCTGGTGTCCTAGCTGATACTTGAGGCACTCTGCACTGGGAGAGCCTTCATCTTATGGGGGATGAAGGCAGGCTCGAGCGGAATGGTAGATTTACACGACCTTTTCTTTCTGTGGGAGCTAGAGAGCACCAGTGAGGGCATGGGAAGCTACAGGGATAGCTGAGTAGATATATTGACAAAAACATTCCTATTTGGCTCATCCCATCCCACCGACAGATTCAAGTCAGGAAGGGAGTGTGACAATGGAGGTTTTTATGAGATGCCACGCCCTCTTGCCCTTCTGTATCTTAGTCTATGACGGCTAGGCATAACTATTGGGGGAGCCAAAGTAGAGGACTAGGAAGGAGTAGTGGACAAAAGAGAGGAGGAATTGCCACCAGAGTGAAGGTGGAGGCCGACCGAGCTAGGAGCATGCACCTGGAAATGAGGGAATGAAGCAGATAAGCACAGAGAAAACTGGAGAACAGACCGAATGGAAGGCAAATAATGGGGGATGGCTTGTTTAATGGCCATGACATGTGATTTTAATGCTCTGCGTGCTAGGTACGTCGATGTGATGGTGGCGGAGGTCGATTTGAGACCACCTCACGACTACAATTAACACAGGGATGGCTTCCATATGTGATCACATGGGGAGGCCAAGTGTCCACCCAAATGGCACCCCCATGGCCCTCTGTCTCATTGGATGGCACTCGCATCCGAGGGGTTTTCTTGGTTTTGAGTTTCTACTTTTCTACCTTTCTTTTTAAAGAATTTACTGTCCCTGTACTTTTTTTTCCTTGAAAATCTTGGAAATTCTGGTAAGTGATTTTTGTAAATCCATATTATAGCTATCAAAATTCAATATTTTTGGTGTCCTAGAGGTTTTTGAGGGTACTGAATCCATTTCCACTATCAAAAAAATCATTCAAACACTGCTACTGCAATATTTTTTAATTTTTTTTGCCCAAATTCCAGCCACTTTTCATCGTTCAGTGAAATTCCTCCGCCTCCATAGAACACTCCTTCCACCTCCATAGACAACTCCTTTTTTTCAGCTAATTTTGTACGGACATGATAGTTGAATTCCCCTAATAGGTAAGCCAAAAAAATATATTTATGAACATAACCGCCCTGTATCAAATGGGGAGGCCAAGTGTCTACCCAAATGACACTTGAATCATAGGAGCAAGAAGTACATACGTGTCATCATAATGGAGTCAAAAGAGGCACCTTTAGATGTGTGGACAATGAAAATAACAAAGGAGCCATGGGGATAGGAAATTTATTTACCAAAGTGAAGCACAAATGAATATTTTCAACTTCTTCTTTGTATGAGTAGCATCGCTTCCATCCTTCACCAGGCAGGATCTGTCATCTTTAAAATATACATGTCATCTATTTGTTATTTAGTATAATGATTTCATTCCATTTCAGGTTGTAGAATTTCATCATGTTTAACTTTAGTGAATTGGTAGAAAATGTGATACCCCCTATTGGATCACAGATCCAATCAGACTTAGTTCGCCCTCTCTATAGAGGATCTAGGACCACTTAGAACTTATGGAAAAACTACCTTTAGAGTTAAATATGAATTTATTTTATTAAATAAAATTTCATTAACAATAAAAACTAAATAACAAGAAAATATTTCAATTATGAGTAATATCATCATATTTAAACAAACGATTATTTAATTAATATTAGATAAAAATGGCATTGATAGTATAGAGGGTGCATGTATAAGAATAATATCTAGAGTGTGTATAGGGAATTCAAGATCTGTGCATGAGTGAGAAATATATTCAAACTCTATCCACCCTATAACGTAGATATTGCACTTGCCTATATCAATAGAAGATATGAATTGGTCACTGACTGCGGAAGTGCGATGAATGGTGATTTATCCACAATATTCTTGCACAATGAACTTCCTCTACACTTCTTATGACTTTGTAGCTTCACAATACTTCAATGAATTTCATCTATACTTTGGAACCCAAAACACCAAAGGGAAATTTGAAGCATTTAAAAAGTTTAATGTCATCTTGGTCAACTGGATCAATAACTCCATTTTTTTTTGGTAACTTTTGTGAAAACACTAGCATTTTAAAAATAAAAAAACATCCCATAATTAGAATATACATTAACTTTTTTAATAAAACTAAATGTGATGGTAACATCCTAAGTTACATTTATTGAAATTATTTTGCATTAATTCAATTCCAATATTTTCAAGTGCATCAAACATTACCAAATATACCATGTGATCCATGCTTATCCTAGATTTAATATTTGTAGTTATGCTTGATTAATCATTTAAAACACTGATTTCCATATTGAAACATGAGTTTGATTTTCCTCAACATTTATTAAAAAAATGTGCAATAATGCCATAGAGAGGAAACCTTAGAATAATTGATACAATGTTACATTTGTTAAATAAATTATTGGGTTATTATCATATAAATTTATTTCACATAATTGAAACTTGTAAAAGACATTACATTATATGGAGTGCGGAGCAGAGAAAATAGCAAATCCACACACGGGAAATCATCCACTTCACCAATTTTCTCTTTTCCCAACACCATTGTAAGCAGCTATCTTGGCCTTAATTATATTATATATGTAAGTACTATTCCCTAAGTAAACCAGAGAGTTGTTGAACACAAAGGGAGCCCCAAAGTTTCTACAATTTTACAAAAATTAGTAACAGACCAAAGCAACAACTAAATAGTTTTTAACATCCTAATATTTTTATTTGCACAAACAAATCTATATAATTATGCTATTAAAATTTAGAATGAAGTTGTGGTGAGTTTATTAAAATGGTTATATAAAATAAGTAATAAATAATAAACTTAAAGTGTCCTATGGGAGGGATGGATGAGAATAAAATGAATTCAAAGATATATATGTAGAACACATCATGTCATTCAAGCAATGACAAGTTTGAGAGGAGTTTGATAAAATAATTGAAGAGAAATAGGGGAGTGGCGATTTTTTTTTTCTCAAAATTAAAAATACTTATATAAATTACATGGAGAACATCAACAACAAATATATGGAGTGAAACTAGACTAAACTGAAGAAAAACTGAAATGTCTAAGATAATGTTGGACACCTAATCCTAAATGGGTAGTTTTGGAAGGCGAATGGACAAATGTAGCCCAAGAGACCACTTGGAATGGGAAACCAAGGGTCACCTGTTGTATCATATATACACATATATGGTTAATGGAAATATATCTCACACTTATCCTATCTTTCTATGTGTGTGTTCTCCATTCACCATGCATGTGTTTAACATGGTATCAAAGCCATGATGTGTGGCCTGCTTCGTGGATTTCTTAACCACTAATTATGCAGTCTTATCTTCCTCATTGTGCAATTATGCGTTAGGTTTCTAACCCATATGCATGCTTGACTGTGTCATATCCCTACATACTTGTTAGTTGGTTAAGCAAACATGGAGTGAAACCTAGAGTTGGTAAGAATTCGAAGAGACAAGGCGTAGTTGACAGGTCTAGAGAGACAAAAATATGCAGAGGTGTTATTGAGTTAATACCACCACTCTCCTCTAGGTTTCTGTCCTCAGAACTGTTATCTTCTACACCTACCACAATACCAATGAAACTCAACTGTCTCTCTGCCTAGGCGTTACTGTGGTGTTACACCATTTTTTTGGTCATCTAACCCATTATCATTAGATGAACCCAAGTACACCATGTAAGACCAAGTTTACCCTAAGTAAAATTGCTTTCACCATGTAAAATAACATTTGTCTATATTTCCTGGTCATATTTAACCCAAAACAAGGAAATTAATTAAATAAATCATTATTTATTTAATTATTTCCTACGTATAAGTTATTTAAATAATTATTTAATACTATTCCTAGTTAAATTTGACTAAATCACTTTTAAATAATTAAATAAATCATTATTTATTTAATTATATTCCAACAATCTCCCTAAAATAATAAATAAATCATTTGTTTATTTATTGTTTATAAATAAAGGAATTGACCCAAGTCAAAAGATCTTTTCCCTCCAACAAATATAATAAAATATTCCTGAAGGGTGGTTCTAGAATGTGATTAATAATATTTTATTCATGCAACAAGTTCTAGATAACCCTAATATTTTGTTATAAATAGGAGGGTTTTCCCCATTCATTAGTCACCTTCATTGCATTAGATCACACTAGATCTACTCTTGGTCACCATTTTCCATTTTTGCCTTGTGAGCTCCCATTGAGTTCTATGTTTGTCTAGGTTTTTAACCACAATAAGAGAGAGGAATTTTAGATCTGAAACGCTGAGGACTTTCAAGAACCCATCCCATTGAGGAGAACCGGAAAACAACTTTCTTGTTTTCCTCTCAGGTGCTCCATTCTTTAATATAATATAAAACATTCTTTTAAACACATTGTTCTTCTCTTGTCTATTGGATGCATGGAGCCATATTGTATTTTATCTGCTTAATGTTTTTTATGCTTAGATCTGGATTTGTGCAGTATTATTTGGATCATCTAATTGTAGATTTAAATATGTTTGGCAGCCATAATCGATGTTAGGGCTATTTTTTATGCGTAGCTAAAGTGATCTTTTACGACGAAAGAATCATACTAACAGTTGGCGACTCCACACGGGTTTTCTTTTGTGACCACTGTCGTTTCATATATTCCTGCATATCCAGCTGTTTCAGACCCTAGGGTTTCTCTCCAGTTTTCTATTTTTCCTATTTTTATGGTGCCTTTCACGTCTAAAACCCTCAAACATGAAAATTTTTAACTTCCGTGTGTTTCTGTACCTATTGTGCAAGTGACAGACATCAGCCGCGGCTTAGACGAAATTTTTTTCTGAAATCTGCTGCCGAGAGTGTCAAAAGTACAGGTCACAATTTTTGGCCCAGAAACTACATCCTGGAGCTTTAGGTCACAGAAAACAGCCCAAAAACTGTGACCTGAGCGAAAAACGGGTCAAAAACTGCGACCTGGACTTTTTTCTGGAATTTTTCTAAAATTTTTCCGGGTTTTGTCTGAACCTCTGTCAGGGTTGTCTGACCTCCGTCTTCACCAATTTAGACCTATTATTTCTCTTTTTTACTAAACTAAGTGGGAATCTAGCCCCCTAGGGCTTCAGTACCCTCCAATATTTGTGGGAGAGTTTTCTCTGTTTCAGAAGTCTGCATTTCCATAGTTTCAACCTTTTTTCTTTCTGATCTGATACCTCCTTTTTAGATCCCTACAGATCAGATATTCTCCCTTTCAAAACCCCTCATATAGTTTTGTTTGGGTTCATTTTTAGGGCTGCCTCCTTGTCCCTTCTACCTTTAGTTGATCCCCTCCTTTCTAGCATCAACCTTGCCTCTGCCTCTTTGTTGTTATCTGCACCTCTTTTCAGCAGATTTCTCCTTTAGATCCCCATCCCTCCTGACCTTAGATCTATTGGCCTATTTTTAGAGTGCTTTGATAAGATTTTTCCCTCTTATAGACTATTTTTGAGCGACCCACCTTCTTGGGTTAGATTGATGCGTTATTAGCTGTTAATTTTCTGTTCTTTTAGTCTTATTTACTACAGATTTATTTTTCAATTACGCAACACACTTTTTCTTTTACTCTCAAAACGTCTGGATTTAAACAATTAAAATTAACGCACGCCACACACTGACCCTAAGCGCAAAAGAGCTTGGTTAACACCGCCTGGCAAAGACTTTAAAATCAATTGACACTACACCTCTCTGCCCTTGTTTTGACATTGACCTCACTTGATCTTGCATCACCCTTCCTTTGTTGGTTTTTCTTCTTCCCATCATCATTGTGCCTCCAAGACATTTATCTCGGAGACTTCTTAGCCTTCACCCTCAGTTTCCGGTTGGTCGACTTGCTCCTTCCCATCGTCGTCGAGTTAGTCCTCCACCGAGTCTGCCCTCTCACTCATCTTCAGATTCTTTGGTTTCTCCCCCTACTTCTGGTTCTCCCCCTGTTACCTTCACCATGTCTGGTCCTGGGCCTAACGCTAGTGGCAACTCCGACCCTACTATTGGGATTGTTACTAGCGGAACTGCCACAGGAACTACCTGGACTACTCCCTTGGTCCCCTTCATGGTAGGCCTTAGTCTCCCCGACTTCAATTAGCTCATTAATGACCCTATTCGCCACAATGTTAGTTGGCCTGCTATGCCAACCAAGCTTCCCTCCGACATTCCCAAGTTCGAAGGCCTTGCTAGCGAAGATCCCTCAAACCGTATCCGATCTTTCCACATGTGGTGTTAATCCCATTCCATTATTGATGATTCCATCTATATTAGATTGTTCCAACACACGCTTACAGGCGAAGCTTCTAAGTGGTATGTTGATCAACCCACTTCCTCTCATACCACCTTTGCGACTCTTGCCAGGGAATTTTTATCTTACTTCTAGCTTCCCCTTCATTATGACACTAGTATCAAACTTTTGACTTCTTTCCGTCAATCTTCTACGACCCGCCTATCCGATCATGTCTAGGAATGGCGGAGAAGAAAGAGCCTATGTCAATCTCCTACCTTTGAAGACGGTGTCTACATGGAATGGTTCCTTATATCTCTCTTGCCACCTATCGGGAAAGATGTCGCATCGCATTTTCCTCAAACTAAAGAAGTTGCCCTCCAAATGGCATTAAAATATGACCTAATCTATGCTTAGACAGGTTATGTTTATACTGTTCTACTTGATCTCCCCAGACTCGGTTATGCCCATGCACCGGGGGCACCTCCTACCACTGACAGTATCGTTGGAGCTATCTCCAAACCATCTGCTCAACCTCCCATGAGCTATGATTTTCCTGGGGGAGGGGACACCACTTCCTACACTCCTCCCCATCCCGGTAGCGCACATCTAGGATATGGAATGCCTCCTCTTTCTGCCCAACCCCCTTTTTACCACATTCTTACCCAACCTCATTATCATCCATATCCACAGCCTAGTGCTCCAACTCCTCCAGCATTAACACCCCCGCCTCCCTTTTCTTCTCAACCCCCTCAACAGTAGCCACCACCCCATAAAGGGCAGGTGTATGCACAACAGAGCACGACCAATCCTTTCTCACAGCAAAGCTTCGTGGCTACCCAACCACCTCACAGATCGGTAACTACTGAACCTCTTACATCTGGTACCTCTGATTACCAAATCCTCATGATGAACTCTGACCAACCTATAACCACTGACCTTAACCTTCACACTTAGTCTTGTCTATACCCCCAACCTCCTACTCCATATGTCCCCAAGTTAACTTCTTTAGGTTCTACAAAGCCTCTTTCGACAACTTATCGTACCTTGCATATCCCTCCACCCAAAGCCGAGGTTCATACCAAGATTCCTAAGGGACCATTACGTCGAAATGCTACTTCTGACCGAGCTGCCCATTCATTTAGCATAGTAGATGAGCTGGCCCAATCTTCTGTTGCCATTTCAACACTGGAACTCCTCTAGTCGTGCCCATCCCAAAGAAAAGCTCTACTATCTACCCTGGATGGTGTAGATCCAACAGATGACCAATTGATTCTTTTCGATGCCCATCAGTCGGAGTCTCCTCCTCTTCCTGCTTCCGTAGCTTTCCAAATCTCAGTCAAAATCTAGAACGCTAAAATTTCCCAGTGCATCATTGATGAGGTAGCATCCACCTGTGTGATGTCCGCTTCGGTTTGGAAACAACTCGGATCTCCTGAGTTGGCCCCTTCCATGATCACTCTTCGAGCGTGGGATGGCCACGCCTCCCAGCCCATTGGCCTTTTCCGTAATTGTCCCATCACTCTTGCAGGCAAGACTGTTTGCGTTGACGTTGAGGTCATCAACGCCCCTCTTGATTATAACATTATTTTGGGGCGTAGCTACAACTATGCCATGTCTGCTGTCCCATCTGATGTCACGACGACGGAGCCTTCATCCACCATTTTCTACCTATCATCATCCATGAGACCCTTGGGGAACATTCCCTCTGAATCCTCCCCTGTTGTTTCGCTTGACCTTCCTTCCGCGATCACCCTAGGCTCAACATCGGTAGATCCTTTATCTACTTACTCTTTTGTCACCCCTTGTGATGATATGCATGTGAACCTCTCTGCTCATGATGATGAGTTAGGTAGCTTTGCCGCATCAGGTGGTCTTTCTTCCACCAATCACCCCATCTTCTCTCACAATGATGACATTATGGAAGAAATCCCCACCCCTGATTTTATCTATTCCCCCTTACATCGAACCCATGCATTCACACCACATCCACCTCGTGGCCATTACATTGAAACCCAATGTTTGTGTAAGGAGGCACCCATGTTTGCAAGACCAAGAGAAGAAATTCTCCACAACTCTCCTAGTGTATCTAGTCGTGCCGACTTTAGTACCATTATTCTTCCACATTTAGACAAACCTCTAGAGTCCCATATCACTTCATATCACACTAGGGATGATACCACTTATCGTTATTTCATCTTACATTAGCAACCCAGTCTTTTAGACATTTTTGTTGACCAACCTATGTGTTTTCTAGGAGAGCATCAATTCATTATCTCCAAATCCTCTCTTTGGGATAGTGACACCTCGTATGCCAACCCGGACACTTAAAGTCCATTAGATTTATATATGCAGTACTAAAAGAGATGGGTAATCCTCCATTTCCTTTCTCACACTGCATAACCATAACGAAAACAAATGGCGCACCACATCATTAAAATGTGTTTAGATTCCCCATTATACATTTTGGCATGAACACAACATGCTTGGGGGCACCTATGCCCCTCAACCATAACCCTCCTCCAAATCGAATTTCCTAACTTACAACACTCGTACTTGGGGCACCACTTTGCCTCCTTACTTGTCCTTGTTCGTGTTGATTTTCGTCATGAGATAACCTATTGTACTCATGTTGTTATGGTCCACCATTGGACCTTTACTGTGTGGTAGCACCATCGAGTCGCCCTTGTTTAGGCATCCGAGTTGAGTCATCATCGCATTCATGGAGTCTATCTCGAGTCCCTTTGTATCCCACTATAGTCCTCCATCCTTCATTGCTGGATGCCTCTCTCATGTTGCACATTATGGCATTCAGTAGTACCATTGTCCCCTATCCCTCCTGATATTTTGTCAGTTGCTGCCAAGCCATTCATGCCCTTTATTCTCTAACAAGGGAAGTCGTCCATCCGCTACTCAATATCCCTCATTTCATTATCATCATTAGTGTCCGTCTGTTCGTCGCTCTACTATTTTCTCCTGTGCCTTAATTGGGGTTCCCTTATTTCCTTAGCTATGGCAGACCTACTTCTATCAACATCAGCTCATTTACTCCAGAAGCGAGGTCTAGGGGGCAGTGTACCTTGGTTCGAGCTCTTTTCAGCATGATCGTGATCTATACACTTGATGGTCCAGTGATGCAGCAGCAGCTATTGGTGACTCCCGGGTGTGTGTGAGATGTCTCAACCCTCATGAGGGGGTGGCCCTATAGGTAGCCCCCCACATGCCCAGATGACTTCTTCATTTCATCTCTTAATGCAGCTCCTCTCATTTGATGATATCGGCCTCAACCGCTTGTAGTGCCTCTTCGATTTGCATGTATTAGTCAGAATTGGAGAGCCCTTCTCCGTGTGTAGGGGGCATCTGGGTGTATTTTTATCTCATGTACTAAAATATTCTTGTATAAGTCCTAAAGGTTATTCCAGGCATCGCATGTATGTGGGATTCATCATTTTATTTATCTGGCTCATGTTTAGGCTAGCACATGCTTCATTATTGCAATTCGTGGTTTTCCGAGCGCCTTATTCTGGGTACTATTGTATCGGCGGGCATAGGTATGCCTCCCCCACTGCCTTTAACACTGGTACAACTTCATCACCTAGAGACTTGTTACACCTGTAAGTCTCGTCTCCTCCGGGTCTAGTCCTTTCGCACATTAGACTACCTTACATTCCTCTCTCTCACTCCCCTCTTGATGCCTAGTGATTGAGTTCTTACAACGTACTTCGGTCATATGATTTGCTCCTAACACTCGTACATTGGGGGGCAATCTGTTACACCATTTTTTTGGTAATCTAACCCATTATCATTAGATGAACCCAAGTACACCATGTAAGACCAATTTTACCCTAAGTAAAATTGCTTTCACCATGTAAAATAACATTTGTCTATATTTCCTGGTCATATTTAACCCAAAACAAGGAAATTAATTAAATAAATCATTATTTCTTTAATTATTTCCTAGGAATAAGTTATTCAAATCATTATTTAATACTATTCCTAGTTAAATTTGACTAAATCACTTTTAAATAATTAAATAAATCATTATTTATTTAATTATATTGCCACCATTTCCCTAAAATAATAAATAAATCATTTATTTATTTATTGTTTATAAATAAAGGAATTGACCCAAGTCAAAAGATCTTTTCCCTCCAACAAATATAATAAGATATTCCTAAAGGGTGGTTCTAGAATGTGATTAATAATATTTTATTCATGCAACAAGTTCTAGATAACCCTAATATTTTATTATAAATATGAGGTTTTTCCCCATTCATTAGTCACCTTCATTGCATTAGATCACACTATATCTACTCTTGGTCACCATTTTCCATTTTTGCCTTGTGAGCTCCCATTGAGTTCTATGTTTGTCTAGGTTTTTTACCACAATAAGAGAGAGGAATTTTAGATCTGAAACACTGAGGACTTTCAAGAACCCATCCCATTGAGGAGAACCGGAAAACACCTTTCTTGTTTTCCTCTCAGGTGCCCCATTCTTTAATATAATATAAAACATTCTTTTAAACACATTGTTCTTCTCTTGTCTATTGGATGCATGGAGCCATATTGTATTTTATCTACTTAATGTCTTTTATGCTTAGATCTGGATTTGTGCAGTATTATTTGGATCATATAATTGCAGATTTAAAGATGTTTGGCAGCCATAATTGATATTAGGGCTATTTGTTATGCGTAGCTAAAGTGATCTTTGACGACGAAAGAATCATACTAACATGTGGAATTATAAACAAAGAAAAATAATTGATTAGAAATTGGGCATTACTGTGGCAATAGGTCGTTGAGTAGCCTTGATGTTTCCAAGTTTTATATTGCTGATTTCTCTCCCTCACCTCTCCCGTGTTGATAACCAGTGCTAAAATCCACGGTGTCTCTCTACCTACGCAACCCCTCCTCGACTGCGTTTTCTCTTCTCGGATCCTCGCATCCCACTACACCTCATACGCAGACTATGCTCCCATTACACAGTTGGCTCATTACACTCCCATACAAGTGTTTCCCATTATTTCCAAATTGTGCTTCTCCTTCCAACTATATCCATTGGAGAGATCGAATGTTTCAAGAATTCTAGAGCATCGTTTGAGAACAGTTCTAGAAAATGCATGGTTTAAGTGGCATTTTCCAATGGCACGGTGCTCCTTGCAGTGATTGAGCCTGCTCATGCGTGTCAACCTTCCCACTACTCATCGGATTACGGACTGCCCTCTCGGCTCCCACAATCGCACTCCTAGCCTCCGCAGTGCTCTTCCCTCGGCACCCCCGGTCACCGCTGCACCCCTCCCTGCATGATCTCTCTCCTTGTACTTCCCCATTCTACTCCCCTTATCCCTCCATCTGGTTCTCCCCTCCCCTCTACACCGTGTTTCTACCTCTGCCCCCCTCCCTCGACTTCACTTCCTCCCTGCTCCCTCCTCTGTCGGCTCACCTTCTCCCCTTGGCATCCCCTCTCACCTCCTCCCCACCCTCACACCCTGTCATTGCTTTCACCACCCGCTCTCTCCCCATCCCCACTCAGCTCTCCCCACAGACCCGCACCGCCTCTCAGCCCTCCCCATCCCTCCCTCACACCCGCACCACCTCCCTCACTCCTCCCTCCCCACTCCTTGCAAACACTTCCACTCCACCGTTGCTCCTCCCTCTGCCAACTCCGACCCCCTCACCTCCTTACAACTCTGCCTACACAAGCTCATTGCCATGTTGGCTCCTCAAATCCCTCCCACTGCCAACCTCTCTGACTTCCCTCCCCCCACCACACTTCCATGACTTCCTAGCTCCCTTTATCTGTGCACTCCCTTCCATCACACCAACATCGAGTGTCAATATAACTGGTCTATTTGACCTTTCTCACCACACTCCTTTACACCTGTGATGACCTCCCACTACATGCTCCCTCCACACTACGACCTCCTCCATGCACATCGTACTGTAATCCACCAAAAATTTATGCATTTCTTTGAAAACAAAAAATATCAAACGATACCAAGAGGACCCAATACAACTTGTGTTGTCTGTTAGCCAAATACGATGGCTAGCCATGAATGACGACCTTTTTAAGTTTCATTTTGAAGCGTTTTATAAGTTCTTTCTCATTTCTCTATATGATGTGTATATATTATTTTCAAAGATTTTAAAGATCTGCAGAGAATTAATTTTTTTGAAATTGTGCTACGACAGTTTTAGTATTGGAGAATATTTCTTAAGAGATTCAATAACTTTGACACCTATATTTTGAGAGCTTGGGTGTATATGCTGAAAAATATGATGACACAAGTGTAAGTTACAAATAATTCATTAAGCATTGGTTGGAGTATACAATGTTTAGTAGTTATAAAAATTGATTGAGTTGATCGTCATAGCTGAGCTACTCATCGATGAAGGACACTATCGGTTAAGATAACATTTCCTACTAAAACAATAATCTGCTACAACGAAGTACCTTCATAGCTTCACTATATTACTAAAGAGAAATACTTACGATATTTGTCACCACTTTCTCATTTTATTTCTCAGAGAAATATCATTTTGTATTGCAACCATTTGTTCTTTAAAACTATTGTTGATTGACATATTGTTCCGACAAGGGGATCTGTGGGAACATTGCACATATAGTTTCCTATCACGTTTCCCATTTGTTGAGTGTGAGTTGTTAACAAAATGGACAAAATTATTGAGTTATTACAGTTTTTAGATACTCTCATACTCTCCACGACTGAGTCTAGTATGGTCAAAATAAGAAAAGGCTCTCTTTCAGACATTAAATATTGTCTCCAAAACACACAAGAGAAGATTGAGTTTTTGCAGCTTGAATCTCAATTTTAGCCAGAAGAATTACAGCAATGGAGTCACCATTCTGAACCTGTTTTTTTTCAGAACATTGAAAGAGACTCACATAATCAGAAAGTCAATAATGTTGTGACTGATTCACACTCTCTGCCTAGTTCAACAAAAGATTTGTATGCAGATGCAAAAGCTCAACTTCTACCTCCCAAGCCCATCATTAGACCCTGGGAAGAGCTTGTCCACAACAAGCACAAAACAATTTTTGGATATGACAAGGATTTTTCCTTTCATATTCTGGACTATTACAAGCCCATAAAATTTTAGAGTGTTGGATTTCTGTATGACATTTCACCTTTAGCTGTTTGAGATCCTCCTCCTCTTCCATATCAGCAACAACATATTGTAAAATGGAAATGCTTTGATCGCGTTGGCCATATGAAAGATCACTATTTTGATCTTCACCCATGCAAGAATTGTGGTTGACACACCCATTTTTCACACAGATGCTTCAGAAACAAGCCTCCTGCAAGAACAAAGATTCATCTTGGATGGATCGCTTCTTGGAAATGGACATCAATAGCCAAGAAGGTGTTTAAGACATATCCTAGAACTTGTTATAGAATATTGAACAATATCACGGTTGAGTTTTCACCATCATATCACCTTGTACCTGACTAGGGGGAAATGGTGGTCATCTACAAGCTTCGAAGCCACATCAAGTGACCATGAGCCACAACCTGTCATTCCAGATTCAGAGTTGTAGCCAGAGACACAACACTTCAAGCGAGCTTGAGCCACAATCTCTCATTCCAAGTTCAAATTTTTAGCCAGAGACACGAATGCCCATGAGCATTCCTTTAGTTGGTGGACAACCTTAAACCATCCATGTGAGGTTGATATTCTTCCTCTTCAAAGAATTCGGGACACTTCCTCTGGCAGAAGACTTCAGCTTCTTTCTAGTTTTGGTTGAGTTCCAGGAAATGCATCAAGCATTCCAGTGTTGGTGGTCATCCTTAAACCATCATAAGTTGTATACCTACCTTCTTCTAGGTTCAAGGTCTCTCTCTTCAAATATGAGGGACACTTCCTCAAGTATAAGCCCTCAGCTTCTTGCTAGATTTGGAAGATTTCTGGGAACTGCACTAAGCGTTCCAGTGTTGGTGTTCATCCTTAAACCACCTCTTTATGTCAAAATTTTAGAGAGATGATTTAGCCTAAGTGTTTCCATGCATACTTTGCAGATTTTTATTACTACTCTCTTCTTGGACTCACACATACCCGTTCGGATTAAGAGGGGGGATTATTGGACATGTAATCCTAAATGTGTAGGTGTGGAAGGCGAATGGAAAAATGGAGTCCAAGAGACCACTTGGAATGGAAAACCCAGGGTCACCTATTGTATTATATATACACATCTATGGTTAATGGAAATATAAGTCATGCTTATCCTATCTTTCTATGTGTGTGTTCTCCATTCACCATGCGTGTGTTTAACAGATACACCTAGCATATGGAATCAAATGTAATGACACATAGTAGACAATGGGATTAGTATCTCAACATCCCCTCCTAATCTCAACTATTACAATAATATGGACTTAAAATTCCTAATTTTCGTCTTTGAAATTCAAAGGTATTTTTTCCCAATGAGTTTGTGAAAATATCTACAAGCTTATTTTGGGCACCAAAAAAAGAAAGCATTATGTCTCCATCATTGACAAGGTCATGGATGAAATGAAAACATGTGTGAATGTGCTTGCTCTTTTTGTGGAAAACATGACTTTTTGATTAAAAAATGTATTATGTCCCCATCATTCACAAGATCATGGATTACATGAAAACATGTGTCAAAGTTCTTGCTCTTTCTGTGGAAAACAAGAATTTTTGATAAAAAAATTGTTAAACTATTATCATAATAATAAGGAGTTGGCTCATTCTCAACATTTCAAATATATTTCAATAATATTCTTAACTAATAACACGAAAGTGAACAAATTTCAAAATGTGTTTATGGTTTATATCTAAACCATAGTCTATTTTCCGTGCAATGTACCATAAGATCCTTTGAAAAACTAATGCAACATTGTTTGATTTTGACGTGCATGTTGATTTTGGTCGTTTAGAGAGGAAAATAAAATGAAAACAACTTATGGTACCTAAAGAATGTTTTTTTCTTTTTTCAACTTCTGTTGCCTTGTTTGCATAGTTCTCAACATATCTTCGTGTGCAATTTTGAGCATTCTTTCAACTCACAAGGTGTGTCAATTTTAAATTTTTGGTAATTTCGTAAGTTGCTAACATGTTTGTGCAAGTTCCTCTTGGGTGAGATGAAAAAGTGATGCGCTAGTCTCTCTTGAGAGATGCACAACTAACACACTTCCTCTTCTTCATAGATGCTAAATTCAAGTTGTTTTCACACTTTCTCTTTGGCCTCTCATGACCTTTGCTTCTTCTTTGGGAGGCCCAAAAAAATCGAAGCGTTGCTTTTTTCGGTGTCTTCTACTACTGTCTGTTCTGATACCATTACAAAGAATGAAGAGAATTTACGGAGAAGAGATTTTTATTTTCAATATTAAAAATAGTTAAATATATTACACCAAAAACATAAACAATAAATGACTCTCAACTAAACTAAAATAGAACTGAAATGATTGTAGTCTCTTACACCTAGTAAACAACAAAATAAAATGTGATGACACCTAACATACAATAAATTAATAGTTCAATAAAGTTGAGACACATCATATTGTTCAAGAAAGAAATTTCTAATTTTATTAACAAAAATTTAACATAAAATAACATTAATATATCAATAGATTTGAGGCACATCATATTGTTCAAGAAAGGAATTCCTAAAATAATTAGCAAGATTTCACCAAAATCAGATAAATTAACTCGAACTGTAACTATAATGCCCATATAGCTAAATAATATTCAACATGTCTCAGTGTCATGCAAAACACTTTTACATAATGCATTTTAAAGGAGATGGATTTTACTTTCTAGAAATAGAGGTTAAAAGCATCTAAAATTTGCTTTCTTCCACAAAATGGAACTGGATAGTAGAAACCAAGACATTGACTCACTACTATACTAACTATAACATTTAACAAATGAGCCCTTTATATCATTGTAGTTAGAAACTGAGCATACAAGCTCTATGTTTCATTCATCAAATGAAGTTACATATATACATGAGGTATAGTCTTAAGATAGAGAAGCTATCTTAGACGCACAATAATTTGGTTGAGAGAATATCTCAACCTCACACCAAACTAGGAACTAACCTATCAAATAGGAACAGACTCTATACATAGAGAGAACCACAACTGAAGACAAGTAGGAATTACATATTCCAACACTCCCCCTTAATGACTACTTGTCCAATATCTATCTACGAAATATACAACTGGTTCTGTTGTCGATGTCCATATAAAGGAACAACCATCTACCGAAATGCATGGGTTCCAACCGCTGCAACCGCTAGTCTACTAGGAATTCCTTCACATACATGGTTCATCCAACCTCTCGATTAACTCCCCCTGATATAAAATTTGACCTGATGGAGTCTAAAACCAATACGGTCCACCCAAATGCATCCATCCTACATGACACACTCTTCCAGGGTGTTAAAAATCTCTGATAGATGGAACATATAACAAAGGGGTATGCATGCCTCTCTAGGTATTACATCATGTACAAACAATAAACGACATGTAGATTTTCTTCTCTTTACAAATTTTGACTCATACTCATGGTCATGAGTCTATTCCAAGAAACTCACACAAAAAAAACTCTCACAAACTTGATTGTCCATCCTCCTTTGTCACTCACCATACCATTCACCTCCACGAACACCGCACTATTCATATGTTGGAACACACCATTACTTTGGCTTTGTACATTTGAGTCTTTGGCATCTTCATTTTACTTTCGCAAGCTAGCCTTGGTCTCCATGTTTTACCTGTCATCAATTAGAGTTGCAAATTCTAACAGAATGACATCATATTGAAGTTGCAAATCTTAATATTTATAAAAATTTCCAAGACTTCTCCATATTTACCCATACCAAACAAAAAACAATACCAAATGACAATATATGCACAAGAGATAACCATGATAGTAATACAACACTATGGCCATGCCATTCACTGCTGCGGACAGACTGCCCCAAATTTCATTTCATTAGAACATTGCCCACACTATTGTTGTGAGCAGATCCAAGATCATACACTGCACGTTGTCTTCGATCTGATCCCTATCAGATCATTGACGACTGATCATTCGACGTTGCTTCATGAGCAAGCACGAGCAACACCCTTTTACCTACTTGCTAGTTCACATTTCAAAAAGCAGTAATTCACCTCCACCGCTCAAGCACTCAGCCTTGAGGAGATACAATGTAGCCACCAAGGCTCAACTCAGCCATGAAGGCTTATCACAGCTACGAAGGCTCACCACAGCTGCAAAGGCTCACCAGAACCATGAAGGCTCCACACAGCTACAAAGTATCAACACAACCATGAAGGCTCATCACAGCCACGAAGGCTTAACACAGCCACAAAGGCTCTCCAGCCACCCAGGGCCACAAATATGCCACTAAGGCACACCAGCCACAAAGGGGCCAGTAGCCATTAAGGCTTACCAGCCATTCTCTAGAGCATGCAGTGACACATAGGTCGGATCTGCAGTAACGTCGCCACAGTAATGCAACTAACCCAACAAACATCCATCCTCATTGCACCATATTCATGTCTCCATCATCGTTGATGGACATCTCATGCTGACAAAAGAGATTTCGAAGCATGCATTCTCACATTGGTTATCAAGCTGCAACAACGAAGACCCATTGTCGAGCTAATCTCCTCGCACTTGAACATGCAGATCTGTTTCCATCACACTCGACACACACAAACTCGATCATCCTTCAATTTCTGATGTAGCTTAGGCACTATCCTTATATGCCATTGTGATTGTCATGTCTTCATCATATCTGGTAGCAAATCAATTTGTGTATTGTTGGAATGGCTAATTCCAACAAACTCTCTAACTGATGACAATAGTTGGCCAAACTAAATGTCACAATAAATAACTCAATTCTTTCAACTAGATTTACATTAATGACATGACAATTTACAAAGAATAAAATTTAAACAATGGAAAATAATAATCAAACTATAAATTATTTCGTCCTTTAGACATGATTCCGAGAGAGAGTAGTGTAACATCTGATTCCACGTTATCTTCATTTGACTTATGATCAACGCAGCCACGCAGTTTCACCTTCCACCTTTGAAGACTTTCATCTTCCTCGATAAAATCAGTTTCTTTCAGAGGCATCATGGATAAGATTTTTGTAGTGGTTTGTTTTGCAACCTTCACTTCCCAACTACAGATTATCATGCCAATGACAACAACAGACATCCCCATTATATTTTTGGCAGTCAATGCTGAATCAAAAAGCAGCCAACCCAATATAATGACACAAACAGTTTTCATGTGGCCCAAAACCTGAAATGAAATACATGGTCTCTCTGCTCGTCAAGAGCTGGAAGGAAAATGGCTTCAGAACAAACCAACACACTCCCGGGCATTCTAGAAGTCGACGCTTTGCGATGCAGCAAGGAGAGCAACTCCAATACCTGAGCCATCCTTTGAATGATCTATAACCACACTTCTGCGATCTTCTTCAGTAATTTACCTTCAAACAATTTCCATTCACCAGGAATAACAATATCATTGTAAAACTATCAAATGCAGACACTCTGCATGATGACCAAGTTGTTGGCCAATGGATTCTCGTAGACTGGACGGCCTAAATTAAAATACCCTTTCTCAAGATATATATTCCTTTTGGCCATTAACGTTTGGAATAATCCCATGCAGTCTGAAAGAAACCTGATTAAAGGATGCGTGTGAGTGACCACCGATGCTGGAGTACAACCCCGCCCAGGCTCCAGCAAGAAATTTTCCCAAAGCAATCCATATCCCTGATGCTCAGCGTGTAATCCAGGATTGGCCTGCGAGCCCCGTTGACAATTATCATAAGGAACCCCACGTCTAAAGGCATGAACAGGACAACGCTAGTCCATATTGACATTGTTGCTCTTGAAACCCCAGACTTTGGGTATATCCATCCGCAGAAAGAAACATAATGGCACCACATCATCATCAATGCATTACGAGTAACGAATACTAGTCTTCGCCTAGCTTTCTCTCCAGGGTGCGCAAACGAGCATTCAGTGCAATCGTGGCTTTGTCCTTAGAAAGTAATTTTATCCGCAGAGGGAGCAATTAGATTTGCGTGTAGTGATAGCCTTCCATGCGAGAACATATTGTTGAAAGATATTGACCTTACATTGAATTTCAGAGATTCGACAACTTCATTTCATGAAAGCGTTACAGGTTTCAGCATTGGATCTATGACACCACCTCCCTGTTTTGAAGATTATGCGCCTCCTTCGTGGCTTTGTCATCTCATGCATATCCGCACATGCATCTCCGTAGTCAGTAAACACATCCATACACCGTAGACATATTCAGGAAGCCCAATCTGTCTCTAGCTGCACAAAAACACCAAAGGATTGGCAAACTAACCAAAAAAATACAAACAAACAAATATTCATCAAACTTTTATTTAGGCCCAAGCCCAAATGGGCTCCGATAAAAACTTAGAAACTGAGCATACAAGCTCTATGTTTCATTAATCAAATCGAGTTACATATATACATGAGGTACAGTCTTAAGATAGAGAAGCTATCTTAGACACACAATAATTTGGTTGAGAGAATATCTCAACCTCACACCAAACTAAGAACTAACTTATCAAATAGGAACAGACTCTATACATAGAGAGAACCACAACTAAAGACAAATAAGAATTACATATTCCAACAACTATTACATATTAGCTATTACAATGAGCTATTTTTAATTACCGATTAGTTTTAAATTTATTTTTCATACATGTGTAGAAGAAGTTGTGTGGAGGCAATGGAAACCCTCAAACTAAATAAAATGTATTAGATTACAACCCCTACGAAGCCCATTTCCATCAAATTAAAACTCAAAGTCACCATTCGAACTCCATCTAAATCTCTACCCTTCCAATTTATAAAAAAATTCACCTATCAAGTAACAAATTGGTCAAACTATCCAAAAGCAGCGAAAAAGGATATTATCCCAAGAATAACATATGCAAAATAATGGACATGAAACTTGTATTCTTCCACGAAAAATATCAACGGAATGAAAAGAATATTCCTCCGTTCAATAACATTAAGTTTCCTTCAAATTAAGCTCTAAAGACTCCAATTTCCAGCCATTTATGGCCATCTTTAAGCAGTCAGTTGTGGTAAATAAAAATAACAGAAAACTAGAAGCTCAACTTACCTATGACCACCTCTGCTCTCGATTATAGGTGTGCGTAGGCGAAATTCCATGCAGAGTGTCGAGCTACGCACAATGGAAACTACCTCTGTGCGAAGTCCGCACTCCACACACAGATGGAGACGCCATAGAGTGGGAGAAACCTACTGGGGGAATCATATTCGCGGATTCTTATTTTCTCACCTCTCATATGGTTTCTGAATTTTATATTCATCTATCTGCGGCTTAAACAATACAATTTTTACTGATTATAGATATTCTCACGCCAAATACCATGGAGAGTGCGGAGCTCCGTACTCTGCAATCTATTTTGTTTAAAAAAAGTTTATAAAAGCCTACTTAACAGTCCTCTTTGTACAGATATAGTAACTTTATTAAAGAAAGAAAAAAAAAATTTAAATATTTAGAGTAACCAAAATTGTGGTAAGCAAGAGTAATGAAATAAGCTACATAGGTTGGCAAACAATGGCAACGTGATTTCCGTCCGTACATCATTGAAATTAACACCATTTTCACTAAGATCTTTCACCATGTGAAGAGCTTTGTTGTCGAGAGTTTTTATTTGATTTTAATATGGAGAGAGTTTTGTGTACAGAGAGTTCTTTGTGCAGAAATTTTTGGTTGTGCAAGCTTTCTCTGCACACCATATAACTTTTAATAAATTAATTAGTGATAAAGGTAGGGACTATACTACATTGTAACTATTATTTTTGTTGAGTAAGAAATTAATCATATTTCAATAAACTCAACATTTAGAAGATCTCTTTAAATCATTTTCCAAAAATAAATAAACTTCATCATATATTTTCGTATTTATATCTCTGATATGTGTAAAAATTCAAGTATAATTCTTATTAAATTTCGACACTATCTAGTACTATAATTTGAATAATGTTATGAGATTACTTAATTGTGTTATTATAGAAAAATGTTAAACTAGAATTTATATGTATCAATTAGATGATGTAAATTATACTATCATGCTATTGAATAATGATATGATATTTTTCAATTTTAGTATTGTAACTTTGTGTGTATATGATTGAAAATTTATAAATGGCTCTTAAGTAACTTAGATTTTAGGGTTTAGATTTAGTGGTTGAAATAGATTGTATATTGAATGTCATAGTGAATTTCAATTTTATGATAAACAAAAGAGATGCATTATAGAATAATTAGACGTGAACAACATATAAAACACATCCAAATACTCTAATACATTCGTGCATCTAAATCACATGCTCCTTGATAACTATGACATGAACTCTATATGTTTTTATTCACACATTGTAGACATAGACACTTTATTAAGGTGACCACTGTTGCATAAACATATGCAATATACACCATCATGTATACATTTAATGCCATATATGCCCCTTTTGATTCATATCAAATACTTTTCTTGTTTTAAATGAAAATTATAAAAAAAAATCCAAAAATATATTAAAGGGTTCATATCCTAAATGCTTGCTTATTTATTTTCATTTCCTGTCATTTCTTGTACCATAATATTAATTTTATCTACTCATAGATACATAGCATGAAGAATGAATTTTGATCTTATGTTTTTCGTCTAAGTCCTCATTAATTTGGTTTATAGGAGTCCCATCATGACATATGAATGTAAATAGTTTCATTTATTCATTTCATTAAGTCATTATAATGTCTAAAGAAAACATTTTTTATACATTGAATGATTTCAATAACAGTATAATGTGATATTTTTTAAATATATCCCCAATGGTTTTACTATCAAATACTTAGATTTTATGATTCCATTGATCACATCTAGAAAATTAGACATCATTATCATGTATTATTGCATGTAAAGTCACACATAAAATCCAAAATCCATTTTTTTTAGATCTATGTTGTCTTAGTGTCTTTCCTTCTACAGATGAATCATGGATGCCTCTTTTACTTACCTATTATTATGGATACATAGCTATTTGAAATTATGAAACATAAATCTCATGCTAATGGGTATCCATTATTTTATTTATTTATGAGTCTAGAACTAATAGGTCTTCTCATAAACATAATTTTTTTTTTATGAATATTCGATTATCTCGCAAAGTAGATTTGTTGTGCCAATGTTAGATATCATTCACATTTTTTCTTCCTATCATTATCCCATTTAATTTAGTATGTCCACAATTGTTTTACTATCAAATACTTGCATTTTATGATTCCATTGATTTCATCTAGGAAATTAGACATCATTATCATGTATTATTGCATGTAAAGTGACACATAAAATCCAAAATCAATTTTTTATATACCTATGTTATCTTAGTGTCTTTCCTTCTAAGGATGAATCATGGACGCCTCTATTACCTACCTATTATCATGGATACATAGCTATTTGAAATTATGAAACATAAATTTGATGTTAACAGTGTCCACTCTTTTATTTATTTATGAGTTTAGAACTACTAGGTATTCTCATAAACATAACTTTTGTTGATGAATATTTGATTATCTCGCAAAGTAGATCTGTTGTGCTAATGTTGGAGATCATTCACATTTTTTCTTCCTATCACTCTCCCATTTAATTTAATATGTTTTGAGAACAAATGAAATATGCTACTTAAAAAGTATGTTTTGAGAAGAAATAAAATATGCTACTTCAAAAGTATAACACGTTGATTTCCTCAATTATTCCCCACAACATGGAACTTTTCCTCACGAAAGAAAAATGATCAAAAATTATGTAGAGATCATTATGAATAAATTTTAGTGGATTCCTTTCTCTCTCAAACATTCCTGCCTTAAATACAGCAACCTGGTGATGATTTTCAAGATAAAATCTTTCACATATACCATGAAGAATAAATAATATAGGGATATCATTAACCATATTCAACTTTACCATCATTCTCATACTTCAAAAGTTTAGATGTTTATCCCTTGGATTAAAAATGCTACTATAGTTTCCAGTATTGGAAATGAATGTTCTTACACATCAAAGATAGTTGGGATGCAATTAATAATTTGCACATAAAATTGGTAATTGTTAATGTCAATTGGTACACATTTATAATAATGAATCTTTTAAATACTAAGAATGGTTAATGCATAATAATTTTCAACAAATATTTATTCATCTATAACCTTATAACCTTATTCCATAAAAAGGGAATAATATTTAGAATGGGTACAACCATGACTAATGACTAACTTTTAGAAATGTGAGAATGTAATTTACATAAGAAGTAGTAAAGAAAAATATATTATTCTATCCCAAACCTTGTAAAAGTCATTGTTGTAGGTTAATGAGTATATAAGTTGACACCTCACCTAGAGGAACTTCTTGAAAAAATATAACTAGGTTTGGTATTCATAATTTTATTTGAGTCATAATGAAATGTATTTATCAAAAGAATGAGAAAATTAATTTTATTATTATTATTATTATTACAACTTATTAAAGCATGGGTTTCTTGTTTGAGTCCTTATGTTTTAGGTAAAGGTCCCCATTAAGGAATTCTAGGATTAATATTGGGTCATTAGAGTCATTGAAAATTTAATAAGACACTTCTTTGGATTTTGAATCATGTAAAAAGAATTATTTTTGAGTCAAATATGTAAACTTTCACTGCCACACCAAGTGAGCCTTTACCTGTTCAAGTCGGCCTACAAGAAGGGAATTTGAACTCTAGAAAAGAGTATATATAAGTGCAGCTCAATTAATTTAGAAGACAATCAGTCAAAAAAATTTGATATCCAAGAAGTAGTGAAAATGTGCGAAGTTGCAAGAAGTAGAAAATAAGTAGCATGATGGAAGTTTTAGGGCATCGATCTCTCCCTCATCTGGGTTTTCTATTCTAGCGCAATAGGATCGAAGTACTACATCAAGATCAAAGTTCTAAGCTATTGCAATAAGTTCGAACTGCTACTTAGGGATTATAGTATTGATTCAAGGTAGAAGTACTACTTCAGGGTCAAAGTAGTTCTTCAAGGTTCAAGTACTCCTACAATGACAAAGATTGCACCTAGGTCGAAGTTTAGTTGCTGCTACTAGTTGAAGCTAGGGCGAAGTTGCTAGATCAAAATTTTTGTTGCATCAAAGTGTTTTGTTGTTGTTATTCTAGGTGAAAGATACTACTCGAAGGTTATCATATGTAGAAGAAGGAAAGGGCTGACTTGGTGGTTGGAGGAATTCCGTGGCTAGGTCATGAAATATTAGATTATTGCATGAAACTATTGAAAGAAGAGTTTTTTACTGGGTTTTCTCTTAGAGTGAGGTCCTTCCCTTATTGTCTACATACATATGGTATCCCTGATCTTCGTGTTATTTTTTTGGTAATTTATTAATGAACTAAGCTAAAATAAGAACACAAGAAATTTAATAGTAACATAATAACATCACAGTAATTACCAAAGTAAATAAAATATTTCCACCTTTTTATTTTCTAATAGGACTTTGACTTCTTCATCAAGATAATCGAGTCTTATTTTATCCATACTTCTCGACATGTCCAACCATTCAATTGTATAAAAGGTTTATTTTTTTCTATCTTAGTTGATGAATAAACATCATACCTCTTCTTGTCATTCTAGTGATCATTGGAAATTGCTTGATCTTTTTCCTTCACCCTATTAAGAAAAAAGGTCCATTCCTTATTCCGAAGTTCATTTTATTATGGGAAACATTTTTTCTAATTAAAAAACTATACAAAAAATAAAATGTATAATCGTTGCGATATTATTGTATGGAAAACCTACTCGCATAAAATTTTGTATATAAAACGTCATAGGATTTCTTCAAATTTTTCCAGATTAATTCTATAAGTTCACTACCATTTTGGAAAAATATTTTCCAAATTTACTCAACTCCAAGAGAAAAATATTCTTCAATTATGTTAAGCGCTAGTTTATAAATATCAAAATTTTCTATTTTTTTCAAACTAGATTGATTGTCCTTGGTTTTATCAATCTCAATTTCCATAAATTAAATCTTACTGGTCTTCGTCTTACCAATCTAAGTCTTTAGATTCTTCCAAAATTGATTGATTCAATGGATCTCACTCGCATTAAGAAAAAATCCTTAAAAATATAATCCATCATGCCTCTTCTAGCCTTTTCCTTCTTCTCATTGATCATGAAGTTATTATGGTTATTCATAAGATTTTAGAACTAGAGTCTTTATAAACTAGCAAATAGATATATATCTTTAATAGTGTTTTCATTTATCGTGCCCACATGTCATTTTTCTTAGACATTTAAATACAATACCATCTATTAGAACTCATAATCATTATTAAAAAATTGATGTAAGGTGCATGTCTAAATTTCAAATAAGACATTCCACTCAAACACACGCACAAATAATTTAGGCAAATCTCCAAGGTGACTTGTAGAGAAGTGTATTAGATATCAAATTACTAGCTCTAGTACCATGAACTAGTGAATTTGTGAAGGGATTAGTTATCAAATCCTTGAGAGAGTTCATATGAATGTGAAGTATTACTACAATCGCGCACATGTGAGGACATAGTAAGGAATTGAATTGAGGAAAATAAATTGCTATAGGTAAATCTATATGACCATCTATCTATCCTCAAATATGTAATTAACTCCGTTAAAATGACGAAGAATTAGTTTAGTACCATGAACTAGTGAATTTGTGAAGGGATTAGTTATCAAATCCTTGAGAGAGTTCATATGAATGTGAAGTATTACTACAATCGCGCACATGTGAGGACATAGTAAGGAATTGAATTGAGGAAAAAAAATTGCTATAGGTAAATCTAGATGACCATCTATCTATCCTCAAATATGTAATTAACTCCGTTAAAATGACGAAGAATTAGTTTACTTTAATCACATTAGACATTATCAAGATCCATGTTTTACGGCTTGACTTACCCTACATTCAATTTCGTTAAGACCTACATTAGACATTATCAAGATCGATGTTTTACGCCTTGACTTACCCTACATTCGATTTCGTTAAGACCTTTTTTTTTTTAGTATATTTCATCATCCAATATGACAGTATATGAACTATGTCTAATTAAAGTGTTTTTCATTATGGTGTGTTGAATAATTCACCAATAGGTGTATATATTTCAACTCTAGGAGCCTCGAATATTCTTCTTCGAAGCGTTAGATCAACAATCGTGCCATAAGGGAGTAGAAGTGTTGGATATAAAAATAAAAACGAAAAGAAAGTCAGATAGTGTTGTTGGTGTTGACGCGTGGAATAGTAAAAAAAAGGAATGTGAAATGAAATTAAGCGAACTGGCATAAAGTGAGATATATAACAATGGAATGGAATAATTAAAAACAATAATATAAAAAAAAAATATTAATTTAAATAATAATAATTATAAGTTTTTAAAAAATATTATGAATTTAAATAATAATTAAAAACTATTTATTATTATTATTTAAATAATATAAAATGGTGGAATAAAATTATCAAGGACAGTAATATTAATTTAAGAATAAAAATATTATAATTATAAAAGGGCAAAATAATATAAAATGCTAAAAATGATGATTGTTAGAATTAAAAGAAAAGAAAAAAAATAATTAAATAAAAACAATAAGGAAATAAAATTATATATATTTAAAACAAGGTAATAAATTATTTATTGTTAATTAAAGGAAAAAAAATATTTTAATAAAAAAGAATTAAAAAAAAAATTATAATTGAAAAGATAATAAATAAACATAATTAAAAAAATAACTATAAATACAAATGTAACAAATTAGTAATTGTGAATTTAAGAAAATAAAAAAATATTTAATAAAAAAAAAGATATAAATTGCACCAATAGGCCCTTTTCAAAGTAGATGTTTAGATGTAATGTAATTATGTAAACAATTTTAAATGTTTAAGTAATTAAAAAACGTTAAAATTGATATAGGTGATGAGTGGAAAAAATTAAATGATGACTTAATTAATAATAAAAAAGTGAAACTAACAAAAATAATAAAATTCAATTTTTTATATTTTGATTTCAACAATACTGCATCTCCAAAAACCATAACCTTCTTTATAATCAAAATATTTTATAGCAACATCAAAACATTTTTAACCATGGATAATTACCGCACTTCACCATGGATATTATTAATTTGTAAATAAGCTTTGTTACAATACCATGGCTTATCAATTCCACATGCCCAAAAAACATAACTTATTTCACAATCAGAATATTTTATAACAACGTGAAAAGATACTTAATCATGGACCCCACTTAGCAATTGATATTATGAACTTGTGAATAAGCTTTGTTATAATAGCATTGGATAACACCATGGCTTATCAATACGACATGCCAAAAAATCACAAGTTATTTCACAATCAAAATATTTTATAACAATATGACAAGATTCTTAACCATGGATATTCAACCCAACTTTACCATAGATATTATTAAATTTTAAATAGGATTTGCTATAATACCAAGGGCCAATACCATGGCTTTTCAATACCACGTTCCCATAAACCATAACTCATTTCACAATAAAAATATTTTATTTTAATTTAATTTTAATTTTTTTTTAATTGAACCTAAAAGGAAAAATGTTATGATTAATTTTCAGATATATCTAAATCCACTCATTTCACAATAAAATATTTTATTTTAATTTAATTTTAAAAATATTTTTAATTGAACCTAAAAGGAAAAATGTTATGATTAATTTTCAGATATATCTAAACCCTCTATCCTAACGACTACTAAAAATATCCCCACAAAGACTGAAATAAGATTTTAATGGAATTAAAAATGAGAATACTTATATCCCCACAAAAATTGAAATAAGATTTTAATAAAATTAAAAATGAGAATACTTTTATATTTAAAGACTTGAAATTTATATAATATAAATAGTATTATTAAGAACCAACATAGATCCATCTTATCTAAGGATCCAAGAAATGAGAGCAAGCAAAGTGAAGGGGAGAGAGGGGGGAGATGGTGACACAGCTGGATGGCTAAGCCAAAAAGAGAGAGTTGGAGGGGGAGAGAGAGGGAGAACATAACAAATATATAGAGATATAGAGGTGTATATAGACAGGGGGTGACAAGGGAGAGATGGATAGAGAGAGAAGAGGAGGGAAGAGAGAGAAGAGGAGGGGGGAGAGAAAGAGAGAGAGAGAGAGAGATAGAGAGATTGGGGGATATATAGTGGGAGTTGGGAGAGAAAGGGAAATAAATGGGTAGAGAGGACTAAGAGATAGAGATGGAGTTGGAGGGAGAGAGAAAGAGAGCGAAGAAGAAACACATAAAGGGACAAAGGTGGAGAGATAGAGGGAGTGACAAGGGAGAGATGGAGAGAGACCAAGGGAGAGATGAGAGTGGGAGAGAAAAGAGACAAGGGGAAGAGAGAGAGGAAAATAGGATGAGGGGGAGGGGAGAGAGATAGATAAGGAGATAGAGTTGTATGTTTCAGGGCAGGATAGAGAAAGGGAATAATAATGAGACACATAGATACAAATATATATATTATATAGTATTATATAACCAACCTAGATAGAGAGAGGGAATAAGAATGAGACAAATAGATACAAATATATATATTATATAGTATTATATAGCCAACCTAGATCAATCTTAACCCTGTATCTATGAAGCGTTAAGAGAGATCAAATCTCTAGAGGTGCAAACCTTTCCTCAAATTTTGTATTAAAAAATAAGTCTTCCACCTAAAGAGATTGGATACCTCTCGTCTCTTGATAGATCTGAGGTTAAAATGCACCTAGGTTGGTTTAATGAAATGAAAGAAACATAAATTTTTAAAAAATATAAAATTTTAATAAAAAAATAAAAGATAAATATTAATTAATCTATTAATATTTAATTAAAAAAATTATGTAAAAATATTGGATATTATAAAATAATTAAAGAGAAAACAATATTAAATGATGCATAGAATTTAATGAAGAAACAAATTAATAATAAATTAAAAACAAAAATAAATGGAAAAAAATATGAGATGGCACATAATTGTTTTTTTAAAAAGTAGTGTGAGTTGCTGAAAAAGGAAATGGGAGCCGTCATAGCAAGAATATGTTAGCCCTTAACTCTTGGATACTGGGCTATAACATTGGACGCATAATGCTATGTTACAAATATGGCTCCGAAGGATTTGTCTATTGGTGGAGGGAGCGATCGAATTGCATTTTTCCACTAGCGGAGGGAGTGGCTGAATTGCATTTTATTGGATATGTGAGTTGGAGCATTTCTGTGATGATGATAATGGAAAAATGTATTTTAGGAGAGATTCAGTTTATTAGTTGTACCTCTACCTTAGATTAGGATTTAGTTCCTATTTCTTAGATAGCTGTTCTAACTTCCCTACTTGTTTGTAGCTTATATATGCATGGTGTCTAATGATGATTTTGTAGAGCGTTTTGCAGATATAATCTCCAGGAAAAGCTGCTCACCTGTGAGCTACTCAGATTATTGGATATATGTTTTGTATTTCATTTATTATCATGGTACCAGAGCCATCCACCTTTCTTCCTCTTGCAAGAAGATCATGTCAATTCTTAAAATACTTCATTAGTTTTAACTTTGCTTTACATTAGGATTTAGTTCCTATTTCTTAGGTAGTTGTTCTAACTTCCCTACTTGTTTGTAACCGATATCTTCATGGTGTGTAATGATGATTTCGTAACCTATATATTCATGTATATGTGGTTTCCTGTGGGAAAAACTTATAGGTGAAGATGTACAGTAGCATTTTTGGGGACCCGGGATAGCCACAGAGGCTGAGCCATTACCAAAATTTTGATTGGCAGTCAAGGGCCCCATATAAATAATACACAACTATCAAACTTATGAGAACAAAATTTAAAATTGTTGGAATATGTAATTCCTAGTTGTCTTCAGTGTTCACTCTCTATGTAAGGAGTTTGTTCCTATATCATAGGCGGTAACTAAATCTAAATATTCCTAGATTGGTGTGTGGTTGAGATATTCTCTCAACCACCTTATTGTGTGTCCAAGATAGTTTTCCTATCTTGACACTATATTTCATGTATATATATGTAATTATTTTGATTAATAGAACATAGTGTGCATACATAGATTTTATCTTGGTATCAGAGTCCATAAGGGCCTAGACTTCGACCCCTCCTAGGCAATGATTCATCCAAGGAGGATTTGCAGAGGAGGATATCTCTATTGGTAGAAATTGCAAAGGTGAAATTGGTGCGGTGAGTGAGATTGGTGGGGTGAGAGAGGCATATCTAGAGCACATGATTTGGAGAGTTGACCGTTGAGTGGAACCTGTGTGTTGTGAGGACACACATCGACAAAGATCGACCTCCATTCAGTCATGTCACAGGGTGGCAGAGAATCGTTATGGTGAGCAACAACAATGTTGTGGAAGGTTTGACCACAGCAGAAGCGTGGTGGGCATCTCCACCTTGCTTCTCGATTTGAGCTGCAATCTTGGCGGCGATTGTTGTTGTTTGGTGTATGAAAATTTTCTACCGAGCTGTGATGATCTAGACTTGGAAGTATTTTATTTTTTCTAACACTTTGGTGAAGCATGGTGGCTGCTGGTGTATCTGCAGTACATATCCAAGTGTGAGGAGGAGTTGCGTGAGGAGGAACAAGCGTGTAGAGAGTTTTGGATTTCCTGCAGAGTGGATTGTGTGTTGGTGGTGGAGAAGGAAAATCTTCAACAGAGAATTGTGAGAGAGCAGTGGAATTGGCTGTTGAATCTATGGTGAATTCAAGAGAGAAATTATTTTGTTTGTTTTTCCTTCGAGCTAGGTTAATGGCATTTTTTCCAATAGAGGTTGCATGCAAAGCGAGTCACTGCATAGATAGAGGGTCTTCGATCTGTATTTTTTTGCAGACCTATGAATGAAGCCAGTTTTTAGATCTGATAGAGTGCAAGATCTGTGATCCATATTGGGCCTAAGCTAGAGGAGGCCTAATTTAAACACAACTTGAGATCATGTTTCTGGCAGTGAACTCTATGTGAACATGAAGAACCAACCAAGTGTCGTGAGATTTTTGATGTCGTTTTGTTTCCGTATCTTGTTTCGTTGGGGGCTACATTTGGGAGCTACGATGGCGATTTGATGGGCAGAAGAGGAAATAAACCTACTATTTCTTTTTTTGGTTAGGTCTTCTTTCCATTACCATATCACTTCTATGGGTTGTTATAAATCGTCCATCAAGTAGTTTAGGAATTTGTGGAGGCTTTGAATTTCCATAAAGGCTTTCATAATTGCATATGGCAGAAAAGTGAGTAGGATTAGAAGATCCATTATCCTTGGGTGTGATATTTTCCTAATATTTCAACTCTACTATGGAATTTGGCGGCCCGACATCTGAAGGTGTGCATCTTGAAATTTTTTAATTCTTTGTCAAAAAATTTCAGATATATTTTCTGCTCTTTTTTCCCTTACAGCAGAGGTACTGGCCATTGTTACAAATTCTGTAAAGACTATTGGCAGTGAGTTGGTACGATCTGAGGTGCCTGAGTTGAATACGGATGTCGGGTCATTGACTGGTGTGGCTCATTAGAGGACTGTATCACTGTAAGGACAACGATTTCCGCTGATATATATTTTTTGAAGGTGAAGAGGACCCGATGGGGATCTGCGCATTCATGTAGGTGGATGTTTCTGTTTGAACATGTTGAGCTCGTATGGAACATTGGGAAGTGGCACTGAATATGTGCAAAAAACGACATGGTGAAGCATTGATCTGAGAGCCATCTCAGAGCCTAACTTTTGGGATCTGCACAACGACATGGTGAAGTGCCATAACCATCTTCAAATTTCTCAGTTTCAACATAATTAGGTAGATAAAATAGATATGTTTGTGTTTTTTCTCCAATACATGATTAATGAATATCTAGGGATTGAAGAAAGAGAAAATGTGCGTGGAAATTGGGAAATTTGGTTTGACAGAAAAAGGTCAGATTATGCCAATGCAGAATGGACAGAGGAGTCACATGATTTTTTTTGCATTTTTTTTTTTGCATGACTTGGTTGGAGGTTACCTCTGGCAATGATCGAGACTCAAACATTGAGGAGACCAACTTCTCATAGATATTTTGAGCGATGGGTTTTGAACTATGATCACGTCGAGTGATTTTTTGTCAATGGTTGGCATAACTATGGGTATTCTGCAGGAGAGATTTGCAAAAAATGCAAAGATGGGTTTTCCTTTTGCTGTGTTCATGATGATGCCTAACTAAGCATATGGAAGAGAGAAGAACAAAAGAATATTTATGCATTTTTATTAGTTAATGGATCTCAGTTCTCCCCTAAATTATTTCATGTTTCCATTGTTTAAAATTTCTTTAAGAGCTGTCATGTGAATAATGTAAATCTCGTTAAAAGAATTGATTTATTTATTGTGACATTTAGTTTGGCCAACTATTGTCACGAGTTTGAGTCTCTGTTGGAATTGGCCATTCCAACAATAGACAAATTTATTTGCAGGAATGATTTACTACCAGACATGGTTAAGAGATGACAATGAAAATGGCATAAAAGTATAGAGGTTGGAGCTACATCAGAGATTGGAGAATGATCAATTTTTTGTGTGCTTAGTCTGACTAGGGGAGTATATTGTGATGGAAACAGGAAAGTTGAACCAAAGTTCCTAAAGTGTCTTTGCTTGTGTAAGAAGCAGAAAAAAATTCAGTTGTTTTTTCTTAAGTAGTTAAGCAATTGTAGATATGCATGCTCAATTATGAGGATATTAGCTCAAAAATGGGTCTTTGCTATTGCAGCTTGGCAACGAGCATGAGGAGGCATGCTTGGGAGTAGTCACGAGCCTTGATATTGTCAACAGGGGAAGTGGCGTTACACTGTGATGCTGGGGAATTGGATGTTGAAACGAGAACTTTGTGTGTAAAATCATCGAATTTGAAGCATGTTGACAGTGAATTTGTGGGCAACGCAGGATCAGACCGTGGAGTCTAGGATTCTCGTTTTGAGAGGGACAATTTGTTATTATTTCTCTTCATGTGGCTATGAGTGCCTACGTCTGGATCATCTGTTGCTGGAATGCACTGCATTGAGACCAATTTAAAATTCGTTGATCCGTTTCTTTATCAGTGGACCCCTCTGAGGTATCTTTGGCTAAGAATGGTTACTGCTATGTTCTGGAAATAGTCATATTTGGGCATAGATAGAGAAATTTGATGTTCTTGTTAATCTGAGCCTTATTGAGCCTAGGTAACTCAATGTAGGTAAAGTTACTTTGTTTGAATTCGAGACTCTAACAAATGATAGGCTAAGCATGTAGTTCCAAGACTTGAAAAGATGAGGTGAAGGAGAAACAACATTGATTATGATGGACAATCAAGTTTGTGTTAGTTTTTTGTGAGTATCTTGGAATAGACTTTTGATGATGAGTCACACAGTTGAATAGTAAGAAAGTCTAGGATGGTTTTGTAGTGGTCTTTGTATGTACCTAGTAACTCCAAGGGTTGGGGTGTGTAATTTTAGCCTTGTAAAGGCATATGTATCCCCGTGAAGTTCGTAGTTATCTAAAAACCACTTTGTAATTGCCATATTGTAATTATAGGTTTGTGGTCAACTGGAAACAAATTTTTTCACTTTTAAGTGAAGGTTTTTGGTGAGCCAGTAACCACATGCGATCCCTAGTGGCTACAGAGCCTTCACGGCTACATAGCCTTTGTGGCTACAATGCCCCGAGTGCAAAGAGGAGCCTTCGTGCTCACAGCGAAGTAGGTGGTCTGTAGAAACATCTTACTCACAGGAGAAACTTATTTTCTCATGGATCTCAGTTTACTCAACACATTTTGGGGGGGATTTTCAGATACATGTACTTGTATGCGGTAATAATGGTTGACAGAACCTATGCGAAGGAAATCCTACGAGACTAGCGGTTGCAGAGGTTGGTATCCATGCATTCTAGTGGATGGTTGCTCCTTTATATGGACGCCAACTTATCCTTTTGTTGGTTATGCACATGGAATTTTCCTATTTGTGGTGGATCTGAGTCGCATACACAACGTTTTTTGGTTCTACATATGGGATTTTCCCGTTTTTGGTGGATTTGAGTTGCATACACATCTTTTGTTATGATTGACCACAACTAGGTTTTGTGAATCAATAACGAGACAAGTAGTCATTAAGGGGTTGTGTTGGAATATATAATTCATACTTTTCTGTAGTGTTGAATCTCTATGTAAGGAGTTTGTTCCTATATCATAGGAGGTAGTTAAATCTAAATATTCCTAGTTTGGTGTGTGGTTGAGATATCTCTCAACCACCTTATTGTGTGTCCAAGATAGTTTTCCTATCTTGAGACTATACTTCATGTATATATATGTATTCCTTTTCATTAATAGAACATAGTGTGCATACATAGATTTTATCTGCATTAGCCACTTGCAAATGAAATATTTCTTACTGATAAATAAAGAATAAGTATATAAACAAGTTTTGATAAATAATGGAAATGAACAGAAACATGTTATATAAGTTACTCATTAACGTGGAATAAAATAAAAACTCAAATATAACCCTAGGCATTGTTGTTAAAATGGTAAGAAGAAAATAAATTATGAATATTTTGAGTAAGAATCATGTCGAAATGGTTATTTATTGAGTGGATTATGCACATTGGAAATTACTGACGTGCTAAGAAGACTATTACTTACACTAAGAAAAGAAATGTATAGAATATAACATCGTAATAGGACCTTTTTCTTTTATACGTTGTAGCAGCACACTGAAACTATTTTAAGGTAAATTACAAAGGAAATAGTTGTATGAAACTCTACAATCAACCTTGGAAAAGAAGGGTATTAAAACAATCACAAATTTAAACAAGGGAAGCTACATGGCAACAAGTCCCTGCCGATGAAATTTGAATGCAAATACTTTAACCGAAACACAAAGCTATCTACAGAACTTCTGAATACAAATTCTTGAACTCAAACTCAAGCAAAAAAGTTGTCTCTAGGGCTTCCAACTTCTCGCATCTCAACAGTATCAGTTCTTAGCTATTGTTTGAATCCCTATTGCCCGGGTTGTGAATTGTGAGTCAAAACAAATATATATGGGGAGCATTACTTCAAACTAACTGGCAGAACAAAGGGGATGGTTGCTCCAAAATGAATTGGCAATGTTTCATGACATAGAAAAAATGAATACCAAATCTTGAACACAAAATTTTATAACTAAATCTATAGAAATTTAATTTTAGTAGAACAAACTGGATAACCTTCTCAAAAAAATTGGAATTGAATACGTGGAAAACTTCATTTTTAAACATAAATTCGAAAATTGTTAGTTCTAAAAATACTTTAATCAAAACTCAAAGCTATCTCTAGGACTTCTGAATGCAAATTCTTGAACTCAAACTCAAAGAAAAAAGTTGTCTCCAGGGCTTCCACCTTCTTGCATATCAACAGTATCAGTTCTCAGCTACAGTTCGAATCCCTATTGCCCGGGTTGTGAATTATGAGTCAAAACAAATATATATGGGGAGCATTGCTTCAAACTAACTGGCTGAACAAAGCGGATGGTTTCTCCCAACTGAATTGGAAATGTTTTTTGACATAGAAAAAATGAATACCAAATCTAGAACACAAAAGTTTATAACTAAATTTATAGAAATTTAATTTTATTAGAACAAACTAGATAACCTCCTCCATAAAATTCGAACTAAATACCTAGAAAACTACATTTTTAAACATAAATTCGAAAATTGTTTGTTCTGAAAAATTCTAAATAGTTGGAAAATTTATTGAAAAGAGAGACTTTGTTCTACTTAAGATTATGTTCTACGTAATAAAAGTTAAATAAAGTTAAACAACAACGATATGAAGATGACAAGAGAGGATACCCTTGAACAAAAAACACTGAGACATATTATTCACATTCAACTAAAAAGATATGAACTTCAGTGAATTTATGGTATAGCGAATCATGTCAGAGATCATTTTCATAAATGGTGCAATTTAAAAACAAAGAGTAAGATCTAACAGTGATTTTATTTTTACCTAATACTATGGGCATTCAATTCAAATGATTTTATGTCATTTATACAACTATACCACAAGTAATGTCAAAATGATTTTGGTGCGAACATGAACATAGTCGAAATATGTTGCCATCTGAAATTGAGTACAAAGATTGGACAATATCATATTTCATAAATTGTTACACTGAAAATTGGGTTGGATAAATGGTACCATTTGAATGGACTTTGATATTATCATTTTTAGATTAATAATTTTAATTATTTATTTCATTTAATTATTTTTTAATGAGGAAAACAAAAAAAAGAAATTAAAATTCCTTAAAGTTATGGAATCGAAGATGTCGATACCAAAAAAAGTGAAGATCTATCACGCGTCAAAATGAGTGTGCCACGTTTCTTACATTTTTCATGCATAAATGCCACCAGAGACATAACTAATAAGATGGGGATATTGGCTATGTAATGAGCACAACGAATCAATGTTTGTGGGTTACCTGCGCAAGTTCCATATCGCGTACAAAAAGGCAGTCACGATAACGCAAGTCCTGCCTTGGCAACTCTCTATTTCATAGGCATTTTTCATAATAGAGGCGATTAGGGAAATACCTTGTCCTGGGTGCTGTTACGAATATGTTCGATCCCAGCTCCTAAATTCTATGGCCCTATCCTCTCTCAAATTCTGATCTAAGCCCCACCTATCGGAGATGGAATGAAGGGAAGGAAAAATTGCACCAGTTTGAGCACTAGTTTAACCTATTGAAGTAGCACGAGTAGTATCTTCTTTCCTATCCTAGCATCCATACCACCTGTTCTGATATTTTGGATTTGAGTAGAAAGAGAGCTACAGGTGGCAATAAATAGATCTAGATATCAATCGAAGTTATGAAGGGTAAGTTCGCAAGGTCAAAGGCAGTAGTAAGTTCAAAGCAGTACGTTAGGTGGTCTCAGGCAGTTAGCAAGATGAAGGTATGTATTCATAGCTGGACTATCAGGAGGAACATCATCGCTATGGGAAACGGAAAGAACCGTTTAAACAAGGCTGGGCTGCATTTTCTGGTGGGGTATTCTGTAACCTCTCAGCACACCTGGAGTTACCAACAGTGACTGCACTATCAAACTTCAGTGCAATGTGAACTTGAAGAGCTCAAAGCTCGTCCTGCTAGTTGGGAGAAGGATAAATGGGCTAGTAGAGCATCCGTGCCACCATGGGCTGCTTGAAGAGGTGGGCTGGAAGAAGAAATGAACCAGCGCTCGATCTGAATCAGCAAGCAAGCGCTGAACTATCCTTTCCATTGTAGAAGGAATAGTAAGTGGTCGTCTTTTCATAGGGGTTTAGTGTAATTTTTTTTCTGAAAATTTGCTATAAAATTCTCCTTTCAAAGAACTAGCTTACATTAAACTGTTCTTGCTGTTCTTTTTCATGTAAGATGGAGTGGAATTGAACCCTATGAGAAAAAAAAACCTCCTTAGAATTCAATTTTCTATCCACCCACCTCTTTGAAAAATAAGTTAAAACCAATTGCATGAATGGAGTATTTAGAATAGAGCTCCCTAAAGCTGAAAAAGAAATTCAAACCTGCAAGGCACATCTACTTCATACCTATGATGCCTCTTGCAACGTTCCATTAATAAAGACAGAATTTCACTTTGCTATCAAGTTCAATATGAATGTACAAAAGGAAAGGAAGCCATGTACAACAAGTCGGTTTTAAACCCTCTGTATCTCTTTGGAATCTCTTCTTTTTCATATCCAGTTCCAAACTAAGCATCTTATCTGTAAGCTAAGGTGACAATAACACATCAGGCCTCACCACATGCAATAGTCTTGATTGACACATATGGGACATGTGTCTACTTCTTAACAAGATTTAGCTTTAAAAGGTAAAGCAATCTCGGAAGCCTTGGTCACGGTATCTCCTTGGAGGCCTTGGTCATAGTACAAATAATGTTTTTAAAAGGAAACAGACCATCAATGTTAACTCAGTAATGCTAGCATTAGTTGATTTTGACAAAATTTGTATCACATAATGTACTTTACCGTAACTATTGTGCCTCTCTGCCTCGAGAAGAGGCCAAATAAGATGACAAACTTGCTAATTGGCTAACAAAATGCAATATGAAAATTTGTTAACATTTGATAAAGTGCAATACGGTGGAGAATAAGTTTATCGTAATATTTTGGTTAAAACCTTCGGTTTCAAGTTTTGATTACCGTGCCATGACTAATACCAAACCAGAGAACCGATTACTAGAATCCCTGCCATGGCGCAGGCAGCAAGGACTAATAAGCATACAAAACCTACTGTTAAATTCCCCATTAACATATTGGAAAGAAAAAGGTCTACACAAATGTATTGATAAAAACCTTATACTGATGCTAGCCAACTGTAATGTTGCAAATTTGATGAGTCAGATATATCAACTATATGGTTTACAAAATTAATAGTAACAATAAAGGGTTTAAGGAGGTTCACAACTCTGCATGTTCGGAGTGAGCCATTAAACATATTACAAAACCCTAGGAAGGATAAACCCCACAGAATCGGGTTGAATTAGCACCTCTAAACAAAGAAAAACCAGTGTAAGTGTGAGGGACAACCGCCGGTAAGAGCAAATTCCAAAGAAATCCGGATAGAAATTCACATGTAGTCAAGCTTTCACAATATCGTCTAAATCAGTTAGTCAATTAATGGATATGCAACCCAATGTGCTAATTGTCGGACAAAATTTCAAATCGCCGAAAAGTAAAGCTGCTCAGCTGTGCTGGACCCCCTGCTACCATGCAAACGCGTGCACAACACGGGCATCAGTACATATCCTCTGTCATCAAACCCTCAAAGCCGAATATTGATACTTTCAGGGAAATGAGCATAAAGAAGTACTTGTGGTGGGGCAAAAGGTTACTTGGATCTTAAACAAAATCTTCGAAGAATCTTTGACTGTTAAATTTTCTAATAAGCCTAGAGCGGGAGGAACACGTACAACATGACTGTAAATACATTAATATTGTACAATAAGCATGGAAGAATTTACGGTAGTTTTGTTTGTGAAGGTGCAGCGTCCATGGTCTACTCCATAGTCAGAAAATCCATCGAATACCAAAAGCCATAACTAAAATTGCAGAGCTAAAGCTCCTTGCCGGAAAATGCACAATGGTTCTAGAGTAACGTCGGGCGAGGAGCGTAGTTACTCTAACCACCGCACCAAACGTGAGCGGTCAATATCAACTTGGCACATGAAAGCCCTTGATAGGGCATCCCACCGATTACGAGCCTTGACAACTGTATCCACAAAGGCTTCGAGAGTGTTCCTTACAAGGAGGGAATTTTTTATTAGGGTTTAATGTTTATGAACAAATAATTATAGAGTTGTTTTTAGTGTGATTTTTTGGAGTTTTAGGTGTTGGAATTCTGTGAAAAATTTAAGGTAAAATTTTGGTTTTTGCTATTTATACTGGTTTTTTTATTTTATATATGGATTCAGCACTCTCAAAAATATCTAAAACATTTAGATTGTGTAAAATTAGCAATCAAACTTTTCTTTTCAATAAAATTTTACCAAATTTTAGAAAAATTACACCAAAAAATCCCTTAAAAACCTTAAAAAAAATCAATTGTAACTATAATCGCAAGTTTTGAAAGTTATCCCGAAATGATTAAGAAGCACATAACTTATAAAAGAGCTATTTATATATGTAAATGAGGTAACGAAACCATACAACTTAAAAGCGTAACTTTGACAAATTGTAATGGGATTTATCATAACAAAGTACACACAAATTCTTATAAGTGAATGTAGGAAGCATAACTTAGACAAATTATAATGGGATTTAACATAACAAAGTAATATGTGATATACTATTTATTTTTTTTTAATTTTTTTTTAATCATCGTTTATTAGTCCCTGCCACCTGCGGCTAAGGCAGGGACTATAGTAATCGAAAGATATTCCTCCGCATTATTTTGGGTCGAAATTAGAGGTGAACAAGTCATTTATATCTATCTTATGAAATTTCGTTTTTCCCGTCATCCAATAAGTTTATTTCAACCGTCTTTTTAACCAATGACCATTTTAGAGGTCTTATTTGTCCTCAAATCGAGGCAAGCTCTATGAAAAGCTTAGCTTAAATTGCAATTGTACAGAAAATTCGGATGTCATTTAACTAATGCTGACATTAAAGCAGAAACATTTTATGTTTAGAGATCTTATATATATCTTAAGTTTTTTTTTTATATCGCTCAGATGGCTCACACGCATTCTACATTGTTTTCATATGGCTCATACACATGGCTCGCGGCAGACTCCACTTGTCATCGCCTTCAGTACTACATTTGCTCTTGAAACGTATCCATTCAGTATTACATTTGCTCTTAAAACTTATCCATAATCGCATCGCATAGTTGTTTTTGGACTACGCTGCTTGTTTCTGAAGCCGTGGTAGTTTTGATGGCCGAGTATTGGGCAACCTGAGTATTGGGAAATTGGGCAACCTACGCGGGAGGTCTAGAATTCATGCTCTGTAAAAAGGTAAAGCCTATTCTGGCACACATTTTATTTCCTTTAACTGCTAAGTATCTTGCAAGGTCTCCACTTAAGCTCGCACGTCTTATGCCATTCATTTCCTCGAAAAAACAAGTTTCTTTGTTCACTGTGTTGATCGTGCATATTTATACCATTGAATAGCATATTTGCCTTTAGCATCAACAGTTGCTGCCAAAGTAAGAATTTTTATTTTAATACTAGGTGCATATAGAATTAAAATGAAATTCTACAATCAATTACAATATTAAATATGTTCTGAATTCTATGCACATACAATTGAAATATGAATATGATTTCAACGTACCTCATATGTTAAATCCTCGTCTTGTTGCTAATAGCACTTAAAAGAATGTTGATACATTCAGCGCTGAGAAATATATTCTGAATTCTATGTACATAGAATTGAAATATGAATATGATTTCATATGATTTCAGCGTACCTCATATGTTAACTCCTTGTCTTATTCAATCAGCCTTTCCAATGCTAATAACACCTAAAAGAATGTTGATACATTCAGCGCTGAGAAATATATTCGAAATTTTTAACAAAACAAAAGTTGCAATTGTGAATAAATATATATTCAACTGTAATTGATCTTAATGAGTCCTGTGCAGTCATGCATAAAGAATAGTGTTATTGTCCAGCTATTTCTTGCTGTTATTGCCCTGTTTATTTAATTTAATGAATTGGTTCATTGGTTTTCTGTTGCATCTGCGCAGACTGGTTTTCTCTTGCATATGAACATACTTTACCTGCGAAAAAATGAAACAGCTTTTATACAAGAATTCCACATTTAAAATAACTGACCAAAAATGAGCTGAAGGTCCTGAAAAAGATAAGGCCAATACAAGTCCGAAGTAACCAGAAATAATCAAATATCCAAAAATATAACCTCTCGACGGGAACTTTCACCTGTGAAGAAACGAAATAACTTTCGCACAGAATTCCACAAAGAAAATAACTGACCAAATTTGCGCTGAAAGCCCTGAAAAAATAAGGGAAATAACCAGAAATAATCAAATAGCGAAATTTCGAATTTGGAGTTATTTATTATACAGTGCAGATATGCTCGAATATATAGTACATATATGCTTGAGGGTTCGACTACCATTGTTCTCACCCCGGGTATGGTAAGCAACTGTTCTTGCAATGTCTTAACGACGACAAGGAATGAATCTTTGACGCCACATGGTAAGCACTTGATGACATATGTCTGCGTAGCAAGCCTTCCTTTCATCCAGCGATAACACCTGCCCTCTTGCTTGTTGATTGACCGAGCATCCTTCATGGGCCCACAATGACAACTGGCCAACAATATGGCTCTCCAACGATTGTTCGTAAATCGTGCACGCTAAACCAAGTAAAAATCCATTGATTAAAATCTATTTTAATTTATCAGGTATACAGACAAAACAAAATTAATGTAAAGGATTTTCGATATTACTGGATATTGCAATTGAAACTTCCTGGTCTGTGACAGACACGGGTTTCAGAAATCCAGAAAATGATGGAACAGACATACTGGCTAACCCTTGAAGCCCAGAAAAATCGCAGTAAATCGACTCTCACTATAAAGGCAATAACAATTTTCCCAAAAATACACAACCAATTAAAGCGAACCGCACCTTCCTTTAACCTCTTCATTTACAGATCTTCATTTTAACCTCTCAACATTTAAGAAATCTGAAATTTAGATAAAACGCTTGAAGTGGACAAACAGAACACAGTCTTTGAAGCTCAATCACCGATCATTTTCAAACTAGACAAGCGGAAAACACTCTTTGAAGTTCAAGTTCTGATAAACCGAAACATCCTTTGGCATTTATTTACAAGTTATCATTTTAACACCTTAACTTTTAAGAAATCTTAAATTTAGATAAAATGCTTGAAATCTTAAATTTAGAACATAGTCTTTGAAGCTTGATTACCGATCATTTTCAAAATAAACAAGATGAACACAATCTTTGAAGTTCAAGTTCAGATAATTTTTAAAAATGGAATATAATATTTACTGTATACAAAATCATTTCTCAAAATAACTACCTACAAGCTTCAATGCATGGAAATCTGTTTCCGAAATAGTGAAAAAAGGAACATAAATGCAGAAAGTCCAGTATAGTAAGCCGCGATCAAGATAAAGTAAAACTGTCAGAATGCTGGCATTGTTCTGTCCGGAACCGGAAAATACGCTGCTGAGAAGTGATTTGTGTGTGTGGAATTATTCTCTCAGGAAGATTAAAGAACAAACTAAAGCCGGAAAATACGCTGTTGAGAACATGAAGCCAGGCACATGGTTATGCAACTTTCATTCTAACTGGAGTAGAGACTAAGAAGCATTTTTATAATTATTTGAATATTTTTTAAAATGGTTATTAAGTTAGATAAAATGAGACTTTATTTTTTTCAGAAGTAACTTTGGCTCAGAGAATCCCGCCAGGCTGTTGACCATTTCTCTGGCTGGCGGCAGGGACTTGCTGCCGCGCAGCCCTCCTTGTTTATAATTTTTTCATTATATGATTTATATGAAACATATGAATAATTTTGTTGTTCATTATGATATAATTTATAGATTTTAATTATGATCTTTCAATATTTTATGAAATGTCTTTAATATTTTTTAATATTCAATTTACATATTTCAGTTTTTGATTTTGTTATTAATTTAAATTATTCTTATTAATGTTATTATTGAAATTTGTTAGAATTTTTTTAAGAATATGGGAATTTTTTTTAAATATTAAGACATATAGAGTAAAGTAGAGTTGTTGCGGTAAAACTCATACACATGATATTATGATTCAAAAACACATCATACACATTCATATGGAGTTTGCGACTCCTTCACCAACCTTCACCAATAAGATGACTATTCTTACTGAGATTCACATTCACAGGGGTTGTAGAGTAACACATAGTAAAACCTGCAAGTGTTTTTTTCACGCGCCCACCAAAATTTGCTTCATAATTTTCTCCTTCTCGTCTTTCCACACTTACATTCACCACATTGCATTCAACTTACACTATGCTTGGTAATCTCTCTCTCTCTCTCTCTCTCTCTCTCTATATATATATATATATATATATATATATATATATAAGACATTTAATTCATGAAAAACCAAATTTAATACATAGGATGGGTGGACATCATTTTCTGAACATTACAAAGTTTGTGTGAAATAATAACACTTGCAGATTAAATGTTTTCCCATACGCTTTTAATAACCATGCATTAATTTTGTATTTGACTTAAATAGTTTAATCTATTGTAGAATAGGTTATGTACTATGATCATAACTTTTCCTTCTATGCAAACTCAATCCACAACCTGCAAAACATTAACCAAGGTATGGTTGATCTCAGAAAATTAAATGGAGTGGTTCTGATTAATTTTCCAACGCTCCCCCTTAATCGCAACTACTGCCATTGAAAATTCCCAAACAATATTTGAGATAAACAAAATTTTCACATGCCAATGGCTTTGTGAATATGTCTGCAAATTTTTCTTCTGACCTGCAATGCTGCAACACAATCTCACCATTGTTAACTAATTCTCTTATGAAATGATATTAGCATCAATTTTTTTTGTCCTCTTGTGAAAGTCGTGATTCTTTAATAGTGAAATTGTTGAAAAATTGTCATGAAAAATAGTGGTTGTTCCATCATGTTCATGACATATATTCCTCAACATCCTTCTCATCCAAACTGCTTGACACATTGTTGATGTTGCAGTGACATATTCAACTTCTGATGTTGACAATGACACTATTGATTTCTTCTTGGAAGCACATCAAATGGCTCCCGAAGCCCAAATGAAAAACATATCCTAATGTTCTCTTTCTTTCATCAACACTTCCTGGCCAGTCACTATCAGTGTAGCCAACCGGCCTAAAACATCTATTATGGAGTACAAAATGTTGTACTCCTTTGTCCCATTGACATACTTTAAAATATTTTCACTACTTGCCAATGTGTCTCGATCGGTGTCTTCATGAACCTCGACACCAAACTCACTGCATACATTATATCCGGCCTAGTTGTAGTCAAATACATTAGGCTTCCCACCATGCTTTTGTATAATGTCGGATTGACGTTGTTGTTGCAATATTCCGCGCCTAACTTCAACACCATGATTTTTGGATTTGGTGTTGGCCTACTGTTGTGCATATTAAACCTCTTTAAAATATCCGCGACATACTTTTCTTGAGAGATAAAAATTCCATTTTATATTTTATTCACTTCTACGCCCAAAAAATATTTTAAAAACTACAAGTTAGTCATTTCAAACTCACTTTTCGTGACTAGTTTGAAATCAATGATAAGGAAATGATCACTCCCTGTATAACTCAAATCATCTACATACAAAACGACAATAAGAAGCTTACCGCCACATTCTTTGATGTAGAGAGTAGGTTAACCATCACATTTTTCAAACCCATTGTCCATCAAGTAATCATATATCCTACTATACCATGCACGTGGTGCTTGCTTCAATCCATAGAGAGCTTTCTACAACCTACATACCTTGTCTTCTTCGCCTTCTACCTCTTATCCAAGAGGTTGTGCAAAATACACTTCCTCTTTCAGCATCCCATTAAAGAATGCTCATTTTATGTCCATTTGGTACACTTTCCATTTCTGTTGCATGGTAATCGACAACACTGTATGCATTGTATCCATCCTCGCAACTAGCGTAAAAGTTTTCTCATAGTATTTTCCATTTTTCTGCGTGTATCCTTTGACAACTAGCCTTGCTTTATGCATTTCAATCTTGTCTTCAATTTTTATCTTGGTCTCATAGAACCAATTGACTCCAATGAATTCTTTTCCTTGTGAAAGGTCCAGTAAATCCCATGTGTCGTTCTTTTCTATTGTTCCTATTTCTTCATCCATTGCCGCAACCTATTTATTTTCCTTAACTGCATCTTCAAAGTGTATTGGGTAATCTACATGAAAAAATAATGAAAATAAAGAATTCAGACCAACGCTACTATCAACTTCATATTTCTCATAAATTTCATTTAGATTTCTGAATTTTGGTCTTCCTATGCTTCCTGAAGATGGGCTTGGTGTTGTGCTTCAAGTAGATGGAGTTGCGGATCTTTATGGTGTGCTTGGAGAACCACTTACTTGGTTGCGCAAAACTGTCCTATTATTTTTTTGTGGTGTCACATGTTGACTTCTTTGTTGAGCTTTTGTAGGTGGAGGAGGAGTCACAGTTGAGGAATTACTTGTTCTTTGTCTTCATGTGACATACATGTCTTCACATTGATTGTCTTTTCTAAACTTCAATCCCATGCTTCCTCTTATATGAACTGAACATCTCTGCTAATTATTACCTTCTTCGCTGATGGATTTTAGAGCTTCTATGCCTTGGATTCCTCACTATATTGAAGAAATATACATTTCTCCCCCTTGTTGTCCAACTTCTTCCTCAGCTCATCTGAGACATGTGGATACACCACACATCCAAACACTTTCATGTGAGTGACATATTGCTTTCTTCCACTCCATGCCTCTTTAGGAAAAATATTTGTAACACTTTTAATTGGACACCTATTAAAAATATATGTTTCACAAGCGATAGCTTCAGCCCAATAATCATTTGGAAAATGCTTTTCCTTCAACATACTCCTTGCCATTTCCATGATGGTCCTATTCTTTCTTTCTGTGACACCATTTTACCGAGGTGTGTACCTTGTTTTAAATTACTTATGAATTCCATGCTCCCTGCAAAAATGTAGGAAGTTACTTGAGATATATTCACCACCTCTATCAGTCCGCAAAACTTTTATGTAGTGTCCACTTTGCTTCTCAAAAATAACTTTGTAGTGGTGGAAATAGACAAACACTTCACTTTTCTGTTTTAGGAAATATACCCATGTATTCCTTTGCAGTCATATATGAAGGTCAAAATATAATGGCTACCACCAATTGATGGTGTTTGCATTGGTCCACATAAATTTGAGTGGAAAATTACAAAAGGTGCTTTTTCCCTTATAGACTTTCCTACTAGAAATTAATTTCTATGTTGTTTTCCCAAGATGCATCCTTCACATAGGTTGTCTATTTTTTCTATGAGTGGAAATCCTTTCACCATGCATTTCCTATTCGACAAATTAAAACCTCTGAATTTGAGATGACCAAATATCAAACTCCATCACCAATTTTTATCTTTAATTTATTCTTGAAAGTTTTCTTGTGTGCCAGCTACTACAACATCTTCTTCCTTCAAATCTAATCTCAGCTTGAGAGGAAAAATTATATTGTTTGTCATATGAACTTTTGTAACCAGTTGTATACTTGGAGGCTTATCCAAGATTGTGCACACATCATTCTTGAAAAATACATTGTAGCACTTTTGCATGAGCTGCCCAATGCTTATGAGGTTATGATTCAAACTAGGAAAAAAGTAAACATATGACATGAACTTCTTCTCTCCCTTCTTGGTCAGAATGTCAATTCTTCATTTTCCCGTGACAGATACTTTGCTATCAATCCCCAATGTCACTTCAAATTTTACACTTTCATCTAGATTGCAAAACATTTCTATGTTTCTAGTCATATGGTTGCTACACCTTGAATCTAAGAACCATACATCTCCTTTTTTTTCTTGTGCTACATTACAAGCTAAAAACACGCTATCATGGTTCTTCTTTTACTTTATGAAATTTTCACTTGATTTGTTACTTATATCATATTTATTATTTCAGCATTCATTTGCATAATGACCATACTTCATACAATAATGACATTGAACTTGAGATTCATCATACCTCTGACCTTGTGCTTGATTTTGGCTTTGGCCTTGACTTGGATTTTGATTTATACCCCTTCCACTTGAGCTTGAAGGGTTGCTTCTTCCTCTTTTGTGTGGGCTTCTTCCTCTTCCTCTATAATTTGTTCTTCCTCGACCTCTACCTTGACCAAAGGAAACTTGTGTCTTGAATTCATACTCCAATGAGGAGCTTATTGCTCTGTTCAACCTATTCTCATGAGACATCACTGATGCATGAAGCTCATCCATTGAAAAATGTGAGAGATCCTTTGTCTCTTATATTGCCACAACTATGGCTTAAATCTTGCCTCAAGTATCTCACCATGAGACCTGATTTGAGTGACCAACCCAATTAAATGTGTGAAAAATGAGTCTGTATTCTCATACTCTTTCATACAAATTGTCCCAAATTCTCTTCTCAACATTTGTAGTTTTGTTGTCTTCACATTTTCAATGCCTTGGTAGGCTTTCTGGAGAGTATCCCATGCTTCACTGAACTTCATTGTTGTTGTAACCCTTGGGAAGATACTTTCTTGAACTGCCTGGAAAATATAGAAGAGGAATTTGGAGTCTTCTTGTTATCCCTCAACAAATCCTTTTCATATTTTGTCAAAGCATCGTATGTTACTGCATTTTTTGGTTCTTGGAATCCATTCTCCACCAGTTCCCAAATATCTTGAAAAGAAAACAAAGCCTTCATTGTAATAGCCCAATAATCGTAATTCTTGCCATTAAACTATGGTATTTTTTGATTAGTCAAGCTTGTGCTTGTTGCTGCCATTTTCACTTTGTAAAAAAAAACTTTCTCAATATGTAAAAACTTTCTCACTGTTGGAGAACACGCTCCCCAAAAATTCCAGAACTCCTTTTAACTTCTTAGTAAAAACACTTGCGTTAATGAAGGTTTAAAGCCGCTTTGATACCATGTTAGAATTTTTTAAAGAAAATGGAAATTTATTTTCCCTCAACACAAGGAGTTCACACAAAGTTGCGAAGATGACTTTAATCAAGACAACAGATTTACCGAAGTTTACATAGAGTTGCATAACTCACTTAATCTAAACCATAGAGTTGTGGAACTCAAATCATGAAGATGTTCCTTTTACTATAGAGTGGTGGAGATAAAAACATATTGACTATAGTGGAGGAAATATAACCAAACAATTTTACTCATGGTGAGACATAGTAAACTAGAGTTGTTGCGGTAAAACTCAATGTGAAATCTTCACAATAAAATCACAAATAACAAAACTTTTTATTATGATTAAAAAACACAAAGTACACATTCATCTGGAGGCTGTGGCTCCTTCACCTATAAAACTATTTTTCTTATGGAGATTTACCTTCATTGGGGTTGCAGAGTAACACACATTAAAACCTGTAACTGTTGTTTTCACTTGCCCACCAAAATTCGCTCCACGATTTTCTTCTTCTCATCTTTCCACGCTTACATCCACCACATTACATTCAACTTACATTGCTTGTTAATTCAAAGCATATATATCTAATGCATTTAATTCATGATAGACAAAATTTAATATAGAGGATCGACATACATCATTTTATGAACATTATAGAGTTTGCGTGAAGTAAATAACACTTGCGGATTAAATGTTTTCCCATACGCTTTTAATAACCATGCATTAATTTTATATTTGACTTATGGGTTATGTACTTTGCTCATTCCACAACCTGCAAAACCTGCAAAACATTAAATGAAAACTCATTCCACAACCTGCAAAACATTAAATGAGGTATGGTTGATGTCAGAAAATTAAAAGTGGTGGTTGTGATTAATTTTCCAACTATATATTTTTTTTAAACTAAAAATTTAATTGTCAATTAAATGACTGAAATGAAATAGTGTTATTGTTGTAGTTTTAGCATTGAATTTATTATTATAGTAATTTTATTGTGAATAATTTTATTGTATTAGCATTCTAATTTTTATTTAAATGAAAAAATATTGTTTTGATTAAAATAATAGAAATTTAGTAAAAGTACTATTAAAATAGTGATTTGAAATAGACAAATATGAACCACTTTTGAAAATGTCACATTGTGTTCATAAGTTGTTCTTTTTTTTTCTTATTTGTTTCTTAAGTTTTGTAGTGAATTTCTATTCATTCACTTTAAACAAAACAACAAGTTACATCATATAGACTTCTTGGTGACCTCAACCTGCTTGAAGGAAACTAGGTTTGTTGGCCACCTCAATGAGCTATCAGCCAACCAAAATTGAAATTGTTTATTTTTGTCTTTCCAAGTCTTATATACTATGATATCTATTATTCCCTTAAAAATTCTACTATGAATGTAAATTCTAGCTGACCACATTATATGAGTAGAAACAAAATCATGCAAAACTTCCTGTAGCTATTCATCTGATGATTCAATCGGTGCCTAGTCTTTCGCACTCGACCCGAGCATGTCCACATGATGCAAGTTCTAGAGTTGTCTTTCAATTTGACTTGGGTGTTCATTTTGATGGTGAATCTGTAGTTGGATGGCTTGAATGTCTCTGTGGATCTCTACCAATCAAGGTTTTTCCTTTGGCTTTCCTCTTAGTTCCTATACTGCAATAATGTCCTTCACCATTAAATATTTCATGGACCAATAAAGGTGAATTGACTGTTTGAACAGAGTGAGTAGGACTCTACTATTTCCTTGGTTTATCACCATGGGTCCCATTTCATCGAAGGTATGCCTCCACTTTGGTATTGAGATATTTCTCCCAAACAAAGATCATTGACTTAACTTGAGTGAGAGTACTAACCCCATATGCATGCAGTAATTTTTTCATGTTTTCTTGGTCTTTTTTCCTACTCTTTCTACGTTGAGGGTTTCTTGATGAAGCTCCCTTCACCTTTCCTTTCTCTCTCGATCGCTTTGTTAGCTTACTACCATGTCCTCCATTTCATTTACCTCATTGTGCCTTTACCATTTTCTACTTTCTAGGACCACCCAACAACTGTGAATGCACTCAAGTTTGCACCAGTGTTAGCACCTTCCGTGCAGAATCTAGAGAGATATACAGTCTAAGAAGAAATATAATGACAAAACAAACATGATTGCTTATTTATTTCGGCTATTTCCACATTTTCATCCTTATTTTCTCCCGATTGGGCTCATATTCAACCTCAATGCATCCAGTGCTTTTCATATAAATATTTTTCTCTCTCCAAACCTCTTTGTAGGAGCATTCCAACCATTCGAACAAGTCATCAAGCCATATAGAGCTACAAATACCATAGAATTTACCTATGGTTGATCTTATTAAGCCACAGAAATTACCGTTCACATGGCAAGCCATATGAAATCTAATTTTGAACCATTTTCAACTTTTGCTACTCAAATTATGGACAATAATGAGATAATAAGGCTAGTTCATACCTATTTGAGATACAAGCTTATTATCCAACAAGGAAGTTAACCCATCAATCCATATGTACTTGCAAAATGCATAAATATCACCCTAGTTGGGCTCGGGACTCCACAGACTTGGCCATTCACATAACGAGCCATATGAAGCAGTATTTTAAACCATTTATAGACTCCATTACTCGAACTACCTACTATAATAGAATTGGGGGACAATAACATACCCATTTGGGCTGACCAATTACCATGCAACAATGGCGTTAACCCGTCGAGCCATATGTGACCAAAAGAAGCATTCAACACACCCCTCGTTTTGCTTAAGACATCACAGACACCTCACCTCAAACAACAAGCCCTATAAAGTAGCAATTTAAACATTTGGAAGACACCGCTAGGCAAATTACATATTGTAATTAGATTGTATGACCAGACCATACCCATTCGGGTTGATTGCTTATCATTCAATAGGGGAATTTACACGACAAGGCTCGGCAAAGACAAATTAGACATATTTTCATCAATTCTAAGGTTAATTTTTAGTGCTTTCTTCGAATCGGTCTCCCTACACTTAGACAGAACCTCCAGAATTGCTACCCTATGGGCTGGAGATACATACCGAGGTCATTGCTAGTCTATTGCGTGGTTGTATTCCTCCCTTCTGCACCTCCGCACCAATGTTCCAGTTACATTTTCCACCTTCTTTGTAGTCCCGATCACCATGGAATAACCATTTACCCACTTCTGCATGCAGCCTTTCTTGTTTACCACTTGTCTCAGCATGAGGCCTGCTTTCCCATCAATCGTTGACCTTATTTATTTTCACTCATTCATTCATTCACTCCTGGCATGGGGCGTGCCACTCGCAATCCTTGCCTTGTGTCACCTTATTCATTTCATGTATCCACATGTGGCTCTTCTCGCGCTTCACACCCCGATCAGGGTTTTTTTTTTCTTATTTTGAATTTACATATGAATAGATGTTACTATTACCATGACTTATGCCTTGAACTCCCTATTTATGGTTGTGCCAGTATAGAGCATGTTTCTCATAATTTTTAGTTTTTTCTTTGTTGAATTTTTTACAATTATAAATGTATTTAAAAGTTATTGTAAGCTTTTTGGAGCATGGTTTCTTTGTAATCTTGAAAGGAAAGTGTTATAATTTGATAGGGGTGTGATATGAATTTTTTCTGTTATAATTTAACAAATAAATTTTCTTTTTTCTCTATTACTCTGTTATACATTTTATTTTAGTTAATATGGTTAAATTATTTTTTTGTATGATTTATGTTATTGACGTGGAGAAACCTACTCTTCAACGTAGAAAAACCTCTAGATAAACGAAATACTACTTTTCACATAATATGCATCTATGAAATGTCCGTGGGGTCTTGGTTAAACGGTGATGAGGTGGGCTGTTATAGCACTCATCACAGGTTCAATTCCCTTCCCCGATTGGGGTGATGTATCTGGACATGCATACATTTATTGAAATTATGGAAAAGAATTATGATGTCATTTTTTATTGGGATTATATTTGAATGTGATTTTTTTTCTTTTCTTCTTTGCAGTATGGTTTCCATTACATTGAAGTTTGATATATATATATATAATTTTATACTCTTAATAACTTTTTTGAACTTTTTTGAAGGATGTTGTATCAGAGGTATGATAAAGGATGTTGAATCATCATTTAAATACGATTTAAGTATGCTAACAAAAAAACATGTAGAATCACATAAACATTTGTGTGCATTCATGATAATGGAAAGATTTTTTTGTGTATATATGTCAAGTAGTTTAATTTTTTTAAAAGGTAAATATTGATTTCCCTACAATGAGTTAACGTATTGTTACTTTGTTTTGATTTTCCTTATTGAATGTTGTTTCCTTCTTCTGCAATTGTTCATTTGGTGCATAATGTTAGATTTTTAACAATATTTAATATGAAGAAACAAAAAACCTTACTATATACATAATATTTGTGAGAATAGTAATAAATATTTGTTAATAAATTCAATGGATTAATATTTGAGCCTTTCTGATTCATATGTTGTATGTTTTTTATTGCAATAAAATATGTAGTATTTTGTTTTTTTCCCTACGAAAGTTGCTACTTTTAATATGGAATCAACTATTTGGAAGTTTATGTCATTTGAGATTATTGAGCTTATATTTCATGGGCTTGTAAGGCCCTTGGATCCTACCATAATTATAAAGGTCATATATCTTCCATTATTTTCCCTTTTCTTCATTTTGAATACAAAATTCAATTTATAATAACATCAATGATTTTGTTCAGTATGCTTGAAACTTATTTGCATTCAAAGACTTATTTTGATGTAAACCCTTTTACATTGACCTTTAGAATTTTGGAGTTCTTACTCTTGGGGAGTTGGTGTTCTTCTGCTTGTTGGAGATATTTAGTCCACAAAAATAACAATGGTTTTTCGTCAAACATGTGTCCAAAAACATGGATTCAAATTTTTTTATTCGAAATAAGACGAAACTTTCTTTTTTATTCGAAATTTTTCTAATTGTGGTTCCACTATCTATTGATTGGATAATAGAAGAAATAATTTGAGTTTTTCATTTTTCATCTTTGTCATTAGGATTACACATAACCAACTTATTTGTCTGGTTAATAATGGTTCTACCTCTATTTGGTGAGTTGAAGAAATAGAAAACTTTGATTTTGGTCAAGTTTTCAATGAACAAAGGTTGGAATATTTCGAAGGAAAATAACTTTTGCTGGGTTGCACAAAATGAAATAAAACGTATATGATATGTTGGCTAGAATATGCACATCAAAAATTGTTGATGGTATCTCAATGCTTGAAAAATCAAAGTTCCATGTGTGATAAATACATATTCTATTGTATTGGATTGAAAATGGACATTTTTTCTGGTTCACTCTAAATACATATTCTATCGTTGACATACCTCCACTACGTGTGGATATCGTAATTTAGCCTTTGACGCTTGAACATTTTTTTTAATGCACATTGTTAGAAATCTTATGTTTCTTTAATCTTTTGACACATTTTTTTTTTAAAATCATTGTAATTCGAATAGTGATGTTATATTGAAAAAATAACTATGTCAATTTTCAATATGCTTCTTGGAGATTGGTTGTGTTCTTTAGATGTTTCGCAGATTAAAAACTGCACCTCTTTGTTTGTGTATTGTGATCTCTTAAAATGCAATTTTTTTCCCAGATATTCCAAAGAAAGGTTTTATTGACAAGAAACCACAATTTCCTGGGGACGCCATTATTTGAACGCAAACGCTTGAAAGTGTTTGGTTTTATGGATTTCAATATACGATTTCTTCGTACCATGTCTTCGATTGTCTATTGAGCATAATTGTTGTGTGAGTTCGAAGTATGTCTCGAAAAATATAGTCATGTAAGTTTTTGTTATCTTGTATGGAGTGCTTGCAGTATTTTGTTATCTGGTATATGAAATAATGCGGTTGATGATTCATTTTATAAAGAAATATTTGAAATAATGTTTGTATATGTATGTATTGGAAATTTGAAAGGCTAGTTGTTAGTATTTAAAGTTATTTAGTGTCTATGTTTAGTTGATGTATAAAGTTGGAGAATATTAAGACTAAGATTTTCAAGATGGGAGATTGGATTTAAACCTTTTTGGAAATTGAAAATCAAAATTTCAATAAAGTTTGAATTGAATATAGAAATGTTTGGCAAACAAAGAAGAAAGCGTGGTATGACAAAACATCACTCTCTTGGTTCACGTGAGAGAGAATATGAATATCAATGACAATGGTATCACCAGAATAAGGATGCTATAAAAGAGAGGAGAAGAGTTGCATACCAGAAAACAAAAGAGCTTAAATAAATCATCAATATGATGAAGTCGTTAATTGCAAGTATGAAAACAAGAGTAGTGTAATTGGAATGTAATATTTTCTTCAAATGTTCATTTTTTTGGATGTTGAGGGTGTCCAAAAATTTATGTCCTTCGAAACTTTTCCCATAGTAGTCTTCTTTGGGAACAACGTGTTTGAAAAGAGAGCGTTAATAGAAGAGATAACCATAAGTCATCTGAAAACAATGAAATAAATTAAATATTGGAATATGGGCATATTGATGCCAATGAAAAATTTGTGACATGTGGTTTATTTGTTGATAGTGATATGGCTCCTGACCTGATTGAAAATTTGGAAAACTATGTTGGTAATATTGAGTGGGCCATTCCTTGCAATATCATTAGTCCTCCAGAGTTTGCGCATACTCTCTTTATTTCAACAACACGTGTACTTCAATTATTTTTCTTTCACAATATTTTCTCATATTAGTGAAAATTATTTATTATTGTTCATCTTATTTGTTTTTCACTTTTTGTAGAACAATGTGGGAACAAATATTGGCAGAGAAATGATTTAGATCCAGTATAACCTTTATCTGTTCCGAAGTACAACCTCAACCATTGAACTGCCAGACTTCAGGAAATGCCCAAACTGATGATCCTCTCAACCGTAAGTATGAAACCTTGGGTGTTTCGTAAGGATTTATTTCTATGAATATTGCAATCTCAATATTTTCCACTCTTGCAAACATTTCTTGACATATATCTTCTTTGGGAAAATTGTCTTTACATAGGGAGGCTTCATATAAGTGAAAACCGTCAGTGGTCTAGAAATGATTGAAGAGATGCATTAACGCAATATAGGAAGAATGATGCCATTGAGAAAGTAGGTACATCTGATGCTTTTAATATGCTTTCTAGGATGGTTGAAATTTGGCAAGAGTGTGTTTGGAACGTTAGAACTATCATTCCTTGACGTATCTTTGTAGACAATATTGTTTTCCCAAAGAATGTGTACATACTTGTTCTACTAGCACAACATAGGTGCCTAATGTAAATCTATTTTCAAGGGATTTGAACATTTGGATGTAGATTTTTTTGTTATTTATGGATCTTTTATTTTATTTTGGTAGAACAATATTTAAGTGAATAATGGTTGACAAATATATTTGCAACCAACATAACAAATATCAGTTCTTTGAATTCCACCTAATTGATGAGACAACCAGGAAAATGTAGATGTTTTCATTCAATTGGTTGTTTACTTCAAAAATTTAACTTTTAATTTTTTAAATCATTGAATTTGACATTATAAATCATAATTTTTGCAAACAGAACGTACTCACCTGCAACCAATTTAGAGGAATGGATTCCCATTCTTTTGTGGAAAAAAATGATCCAAGAAATGTTATGATTAGACAAGATGTTTCACATCATCATCAATCGAGATTGGTATTTGGTAGAGAAAATGAAAGTGTTCTCAATCGAGATTGGTATTTGGTAGAGAAAATGAAAGTGTTCGCTCTCATTTTAGCAGGGATATGATTGAAGTTCATAAAAATCTTTTGTCCAAATTGATGATTTACCTGTTGTGAAAATGTTCCACGTGTGCAATGAATGTTATCTTGGTATACAAGTTGTCGGATCGAAATAAGGGTCTGTTTATAAAATATGTAAGAGTGAGAAACTCTCTCACTGTTTTTCTCACTTTAGCAACATGGATCTAGGTGAAAAACTTGAGGTTATAAGAGTTTTGTCACAAATCGAAGACATGCTAATAGCACAAGTAAATCCAATATTGCAACTGAAACATGCTCATGGTGTTCAATATAAATATGGTGAGCACATAATATGTTTTCCACAAGATATATCTTTGATTGCAAATAAGCTTCCATGACATGTTGAACAATTTGATTTTGTAATTGTGAGAAGACATGGTCTTGAATCTAAATGTTATGAATGTTACAGAAAGAGACAACGTGTGATGGATGAATTGGTCTAAAATCTAGATGGATAAATATTACATGGATGTTGAAATTGATATGGATTCAGTTGTTCCACTCTCCCAGAATATATATCGACGTGTCTATCATGATACAATATGTTGATAGTGATCTTGATGAAATAGGCAAAGCCGATGAGGAGATTGAAAGGGAAGGGGGTAATTATTTGCACTCTCATTCATCACCCTTTACTTTTCTCTTTCCTAGTGAATGTAGGGAAGTGTATCGAATAAGAAGTTATATTGAAAATGCAGATTATACACTAGATGCACCATTGGATTGGCCATACATTGGTACACCTCCCATTAATGAATATCACACTGAAGGGTTTCTAGACGTGTAATTCGCCACTTTATTCCCCATAGGTGATGTTCATTGGTTACATATATGTATTTCCAACATTGAAATGCATGAATATGGTTTACATCTACTTAGATATTATGATCAAAGATTTGAAAGCCATCCTTGATTTCAATATTTCCTATCGAATATGATTATGTACCATCATAGATAAGGAGAGAATTATTTCTTTTTGAAGAAAAATATTAATGAATATTTGTGTGCAACAATTCAAGAGCTGCATTAAGAAATCTATGATCTGCTTAACAATAAGTTGGCTAAGAAATTAATGCATTTTGGTTTTTCTCTTTGGGGTACAAGGGAATATTGGACAAAGTGCCATTCTTAAATCATTGACATGATTACCTAATTGGGTTTCCCTACATTTTTTTTTAGATTGAGCGTAGCCAACACTAAGTTTCTTGACTTACATAGTACATTTTCATCAATAAAATTACCATGAAAATTAAATTGAAAGTGTTATTCGGTATCGACATATAGTTCTATGTATATGCACCAAAGATTTGATATATTCCATGAGTTAGTTTTGTAGAAATATCTTGGTGCTAGAAATATTTGGTATAGGTTCGTTCTTGTTCCTTTTGTTGTGTTTTTCAAGGATTTGGAACAAAACCTTTGTTGTTATGGTTGGTTTATATATGTTAACTGCATATTTTTTTTTTGTAAGGTATGAGTGGTAGTATAGAGGTTCAATGCACATCCATGGTTTCATGTGGTTTCTTGGAGGTCCAATTATGGAAATATTGGACTTGTCCAACCCTTTCAATATCCACGAAGCAAAGTGTTATTTCAATAAATATGTAACAACTTGGAATCCAGGTGACATACATCATGGAAATATTATGATCCATTGAAGTCTCAATAATGATCCATGGCTTTCAAATACTCAACAATGCTTTTCACACAATCCTCGAGAATATTATGAGGATTTGGTTAACCGTGTCCAAAGGCATAAAAAATATAGTGTGGGTTCACGTTTACAGAAAAAGGGGTATATCCTTCTGTGTCACTATGATGTTCCATGGCAGGTTTGTTCTGAGTCAGCATTTTTCATAGTTGAAAAAGGGAAAAATAAAAATGAAACAACATGAAATGATGGTTGTTTAAATGTTCAAATATAGATCATTTAACAACATGGCAAGAAAAATTTGTTGATTGTCAAACAATTGTCTCTTGACATGAAATTCTGAAATATATTGCGAAATATTCTATGAAGTTAGAAAGAATATTAGAAAGTTATCACAAAATGTTGAAAAAAAATTCTAGTGTAAGTGGATGTGAAGCTCTTGCATTATCTATGTATAGAAGGTTCCTTGATGAATTACTTTTCATGACACTGAAGCTCAAGAATACTACCATATGTTTCTAAAGCAACCTCTTGTTGTTTGTAGTTGAAAATTTATCCAATTGAATGTTGGAAAGAAAGTATACAGAAAATATTAGTGCATCCTGAGGAAATTTCATGCATAGCCAGTTTTGTTGAGGTTTATCAAACCCAACCCCTTTTTTTCGAACACTTGTGCTTGATAGAAATGACAATATCATGGAGTTTTGATGAAAACCATAAGTAGGATCCATGGAGACCACAACAATATGTCCATGCCATTTTGCATGTCTAGCCACAATTTTATGTGGTTTCCCATGATGAGTCAAAAGAGTTTGAAACATTTTGTTGAACTGAGTTGATTTTGTACAAGCCAGTTCGTGGAACTGATTTATATAGAGGAATTTCAAGTGAAACTATCATTGAGAATTGGAGGAATTTAAGATATCATACTTGACATGTTGATTGAGCTCATTTTCCAAATGAAATAAATGAGGAAGATGTTGAGTCCCTTATTCATGAAGAATGTTTTAATTGATATTCAAAAGAGTGGCATGTCTTTTCTCAAATAATTCCTCCAAAGAATGTAAACATTTATAATCTTCAAAATATTAGTAGAAGGGACTTTGATATTCATTTAATTTCTAGGACATAATTGTTGAGATTTCAACAAGATGACGAGCTTAGTGGAAAGAAGTCGCCTTCACTAAGTGGGCCCGCAGGCTATTTTTGGCGCAAAGTCTATTTTTAGACTATGTCTATTTTTAGACATATGGATCATGTTCTATGAGTTGCAGGATGCTATTTGTGGATGGTTGGTCAAGTCGTAAAAAATATATGGACTTCTATTTTTAGACATATTGGGCGGAATCTATTTTTAGATTGCCAGTCTAAAAATAGATATGTCGAATATTATTAGCTCTTAATAATATTTAGACTCTAAACATTATCTTATTATCTTGGAGCACTTCAGTTAAGTGCACAGATGTGGCACAGGAGCTGACAGAAGGAATTACGCTATTCTTGAGGGTTATGTGGAGCTATTGCATGGATACTTCAGTTAGAACTCATGTGACAGAGTTTGGTGGAGTTGATTAAGGAAGTTAGTGGAGTTGTATTCAGTTTAACTAATCTAAACATAGTTGAGCTATTTGTATTCAGTTTAACTAATTGATACAATTAGTGAGAGTGGTGTGAATTAATTATTAATTAATTCACTAGTTATAAACTCATTAATCAACTAAAGAATGCATCAGTTAACTGTAGTGCATGGACAATTTCAGTGGAGACCAGTGCAGAAATAGGTGAAAGAGCAGGTTAACTATCAGTTGTGACTATACTGTTGCTATTTGCAACACACAGATAGGTGGAGAAGGCCATGAGGATTGCACAGTACAAGCCATGTGGTTTATCTATTTAATGAAGCCATCCCATAGCATTGAAAAAGAAATAGAGGCTGGCTGTCAAGTGGAAAAATATTGGAGCATGTGTTTTGCTAGATCTAGCTTGATAGTGTGTAGCAATTGAGGGTGTGCATGAGAGCTTGTGGGGACCTTTTGTAATATGATTGTTACATGATCTCCATGAAATATAATATACAGATAGTTGGGGTTTTCAGCTTTAAGCTTTCCCATTAAATATTGTGTTCATATGTGTGATTGTTTGTGGTTTTAATGTATGCATGCAATTGATTTTATTTCCGCATGTGATGATCAATGGTAGAAGAGATTCTGTATTATGCATGAAGCTAAAATAGTGTGTGATCAAGAGAATATCGGTGAATAATATATCATTTATTCAAATTTTCTACATGGTATCAGAGCGATATTGATCATTGGAGCAATTGCAAAACATTGAAGCGGTTGAGTTTTGTGTTGGTGGAATTCGAATTTGCAGCAGTGTTTTCTTGGTGTCGAAGTTGAGATGTCTTTCAACGGATTGTGATTGGAGTATGCCCTTGAGGGCAACTCAAATTATATTGCATGGAAGGACAAGATGGAGGCGGTGCTGGATGACAATGGTTTAAAGAATTTCATAGATGCAGAAATTCCAAATCCTACTTCTAGTGATGCTATCGTACTTGATGCATGGAAAAAGAAGACAACAAAGTGTCGAAGGATTCTATTGGAGGGAGTGAAGGATCACATAGTATCCAGCCTTCATGATAAGGCTTATCCATTCTTGATGTGGAAAGCTTTGACAAATTTATCACAAACTCAGGAACATAAAGATGGAGAAAGGTGACAGTATGCCCAAGTACCTCACGAAGTTCATCCAATGCAGGGATGAGCTGGGAAGTGTGGGGGCTACTGTTGATGACGAGGACTTGGTGAGCTTGGCTCTCCTTGGGCTTCCGAAGAGTTGGCACTCTTATCAGGACTCTGTCAATGGTTGGTAGAAATTGCCAGGATGGGAGTGACTTTGGTCGGATCTTATGCAAGAGGAGATAAGGCGGAGTACCAGGGAGGAATCTTCATCAAAGAAATCTGATGAAGAGAATTGCGCTTTGGCTGCCAAAGAAAAGAAGGGGAAGATCAAGAAAGCTTCTCATTCTGGTGCAAAAGGCAAGAAGCAGGACATGTCTAAGGTGAAGTGCTTTCACTGTCACCAACACGGACATTACGCCACTAATTGTCCACAGAAGAAGAAAAATAAGAAGGCTACTGAGACTACAGCTAGAGAGGCCTTAGCCTCTCAGTTTGAGCTGGATTTTTCACTGATCGCATGCTTGGTCTCAAGTATGACGGGATCAATGTGGTTTCTTGACAGTGGTGCATCTTTTCACATGACAGGAGATCAAGATTTGTTTACTGATCTGGATGAGAAAGATCTTGGAGTGCACATCGAGATGGGCGATGATGGTAGATACAGTGCAATCAGTATCGGTACCATTTCCTTTGAGAGGGAGTCTGGTAAATCCTTTGTATTGAAGGAAGTGATGCATGTTTTAGGATTGAAGAAGAATCTTATCTCTGTGGTGATTTTAGAAGACAAGGGATATGATGTTGTCTTTAGCAAGGGAAATGCTTTCCTGCGTAGTAAGGCAACTGGTGAGACCCGGAGGATAGGGGTTCGAGTTAAGAACCTTTATCAATTGTAGGTAGATGGCTGCGTAGCAATGGCAGGCAAGGCAGAAGGTGTGGTGAGCTGGGATGATGGCGAGTTGTGGCACCAGAGATTCGGCCACCTTCACCATGGAGCTTTGAAGATACTGCAGCAGATTTCTACTGGGCTTCCTACGGGTACTCTTGCATAGTCAGATCAGTGCAAGGGATTTACCTTGGGAAAATTTTTGAAAGCCACCTTTCACGAGAAGGATAGTCGCGCCATGACGATCCTTGAGAGAATTCACATAGATGTGTGTGGATATTTCTCAATAGCTTCGACAGCAAAGCATAGGTATTATGTGATATTTGTTGATGATTTTTCTCGTAAGTGCTGGATCTTCTTCATGCAGAAGAAGAGCGAGACATACTCAAAGTTCTGTGAGTTCAAGGCACTGTTTGAGAAAGAATCGGGGAAGCAGGTGAAGGCTATAAGGAGCAATAATGGTGGTGAATTTATCTCTAGCGAATTCAAGGACTTTTGCAATGCAGAAGGAATTCGAAGAGAGCTCATAGCACCTCATAACCCACAGCAGAACGGGGTTGCTGAGCGGAAGAACAAAAATATTGTGGGTGCTGCATGAGCGATGTTGCATGATCAGGGCCTATGCATACACTTGTGGGTTGAGGCATGCAATACTGTAGTATATGTGCAGAACCGTTGTCCTCACACGATACTTGGCATGAGTACACCCGAGGATGCGTTTTCTGGTAAGAGGCCTGATATTTCCCATTTGAGGATTTTTGGTTCACCTGTTTACATTCATGTGACGAAGGATACCAGGAAGAAGCTGGAGCCGACTGTGGAGGTTGGGATATTTGTGGGGTACACTGATACGCCCCACAACTATCGTGTGTATTTTCTAGACAGTAAACTGTTGTGCGACAGGATATCAAATTTCATGAGGAGAAAGCCATGAAGTGTTCGCTTGAGAGGGAGCCACACTTGCATGCAGATGAGGAGCTATTAGTTCCTAAGGATGAGTCTCAGGATGTGGATCAGCCACAAGATGAGGTTCATGGAGTGGAAGATACCACTTAGGCAGCGCCAACCATCAGAGGGTGGAAGCGCACTATAGAAGTTGAGCGACTGGCTCAAGATGCAGAGAAGGTTGTAGGAGCACCTACATCACAGTGAAGACAGAGACAGACACCTGACCGGTATACTGGATACATGGCTCTTATGAGAAAGTGTATCGTGACGGAGCCATTCTCTTTTGAGGAAGCTGTGGAGGACCCCGCATGGGTAGATTCCATGGTGGAAGAGTATGATTCAATTTTCAGAAACAGTGCATGGGAGATTGTCCCGAGGCCAGAGGGGAAATCAGTGGTGGGTTCGAGATGGATCTACAAAGTGAAGTAGGCAGCTGACGGGAGTGTGGAGAAGTACAAGTCAAGATTTGTTACCCGAGGCTTTTCACAGATTGAGGGGATCAATTATGAGGAGACCTTTGCACCTGTCGCAAGGTATTCTTCCATACGGACAAATCTTTCTCTCTCAGCGTAGATGGGGTGGCACATTCATCATATGGATGTGAAGACTGCGTTCCTCAATGGAGTCATTGAGGAGGAGGTGTACATAGATCAGCCCGAAGGTTTCGAGATCTTCAGCAACGAGTCGCATGTATGTAGGCTCAAGAGAGTGTTGTATGGGTTGAAATAGGCACCTCATGCTTGGTACACACGGATAGACAGTTATTTCACCAGACTTGGATTCTCCAAGAGGGAGGCAGATGTGGTGGAGGGTAAGTTGTTGATCATTGTACTTAATGTAGATGATTTGATTTTGACAGGTGATGAAATGTTGATACACTCATGCAAGGCTGATCTTGCAAAGGAATTTGAGATGAAGGACTTGGGCCTCCTTCATTATTTCTTGGGATTGGAAATTTGGCAGTGCAGTGGTGGACTGTTTGTTTCTCAGGGTAAGTATGCCCGGGAGATACTGGAGAAGTTCAACATGCATGACTGCAAGCCTGTTGATACTCCTCTTCCTGGTGGTTGGAGGAAGGAGGATGCTACTTCAACGGAGGTAGTGGATTCCACTGTTTATCGACAGTTGGTGGGGTCGGTTATGTATCTGGTCAATACACAACCCGAGATATGCTATTTTGTTAACCAGCTTTCACAAGCTATGGTTAAGCCAACCAAGCTCTTTTGGAAGGCAGGGAAGCATGTATTCAGATATCTTAGAGTCACATCAGGATATGGATTATGGTACAGATAGTCGGATGAGGTGAAGTTGTGTGGCTTCATGGATGTAGATTGGGCAGGGAGCCCAATGGACAGAAAGATCACATCTGGAGGGATTTTCAGTATTGGGTCGACAACAATTTCTTAGTACAGCAGGAAGCAGAGATCCGTGGCACTCAGTTCAGCAGAGGCCGAGTATATGGCAGCAAGTTTGGCTGCATGCGAGGCTATATAGATGAGGAAGATCCTGGTCGGGTTGTTCGGTTCACACATTGACATCCGGTATCATCATATCAGATATTGTGTGCAATGGAAGGTCATGTTACTTTCTTACATTCCCACAAAGGATCAGGATGCTGATATCTTGACAAAGGCACTCACTAGGAGAAAATTCGAATACCACAGGGGCAGGATAGGGGTTGCAGATAATCCTTATCTTGTTGAGAGGGAGTGTTGAGATTGCAACAATATGATGAGCTTAGTGGAAAGAAGTTGCCTTCACTAAGTGGGCCCGCAGGCTATTTTTGGCGCAAGTCTATTTTTAGACTATGTCTATTTTTAGACATGTCGATCATATTCTATGAGTTGCATGATGCTATTTGTGGATGGTTGGTCAAGTTGGAAAAATAGATGGACTTCTATTTTTAGACATATTGGGCAGAATCTATTTTTAGATTGCCATTCTAAAAATAGATATGTCGAATATTATTAGCTCTTAATAATATTTGGACTCTAAACATTATCTTATTCTCTTGGAGCACTTCAGTTAAGTGCACAAATGTGGCACAAGAGCTGACAGAAGGAATTACGCTATTCCTGAGGGTTAAGTGGAGCTATTGCATGGATACTTCAGCTAGAACTCATGTGACAGAGTTTGGTGGAGTTGATTGAGGAAGTTAGTGGAGTTGTATTCAGTTTAACTAATCTAAACATAGTTGAGCTATTTGTATCTAGTTTAACTGATTGATACAATTAGTGAGAGTGGTGTGAATTAATTATTAATTAATTCACTAATTATAAACTCATTAATCAACTAAAGAATGCATCAATTAACTTCAATGCATGGACAGTTTCAGTGGAGACCAGTGCAGAAATAGGTGAAAGAGCAGGTTAACTATCAGTTGTGACTATACAGTTGCTATTTGCAACACACATATAGGTGGAGAAGCCCATGAGGATTGCGCAGTACAAGCCAGGTGGTTTATCTATTTAATGAAGCCATCCCATAGCATTGAAAACACAATAGAGGCTGGCTATCAAGTGGCAAAATATTGGAGCATGTGTTTTGCTAGATCTAGCTTGATAGTGTGTAGCAATTGAGGGTGTGCATGAGAGCTTGTGAGGAGCTTTTGAACTATGATTGTTACATGATCTCCATGACATATAATATACAGATAGTTGGGGTTTTCAGCTTTAAGCTTTCCCATTAAATACTGTGTTCATATGTGTGATTGTTTTTGGTTTTAATGTATGCATGCAATTGATTTTATTTCCACATGTGATGATCAATGGTAGAAGAGATTATGTATTATGCATGAAGCTAAAATAGTGTGTGATCAGGAGAATCTCAATGAATAAAATATCAGTTATTCAAATTTTCTACAATAATGGTGTCAAATGATATTGCAGCACAAGCTATCCATTTTATAAAAGGTTCATATCATGAAGGTGTTGTTAATGGAAAGTTAGTTGGGGAGACAATTTTTTCACCTTCCTCTTTATGAGAGAAACAACAAGCTGGTTTTGAAATTTTTCTTTGACACTTTATTAATGGTGGAAAAGTTGATCCTTTAAAAATGATTATTGAAGTAACCGTTGGAACTGTAAAGTCTTCTCTTATTAATTTTATTTCACACACTTTGTCTTCTTCAACAAAAAAAATGTTAAAATTTCATTGTTATTACATGCTCCAACTCGTATAGCTACTTTTAATATAGGTGGAAAAACAATAAACTCTTCTTTAAAAATTCCTATAAAATATATGGAATTGTTGAATGGCCATACTTTAAAAATATTTCAAGAATAAATGAGGAACATTAATATATATTTTGATTGATGACTGGTATTTATAGTTCCAAGTTTATTCATACATATATGCTTGCGAGAACCCTTTCCTGAAAACAACTCTTCTCCTTTTGGTGGCAGGTCCATGATTCTTGTGGATAACCTTGGGAGAGTACCTCTTGTTAAGGATAAACCCTTCTATGTACATAAAAAACATGAAAAGTGTTGTGTAAAAGCTTCAACATTTTAGTTACTTTGAATAGAATTTATAGCAAACAAGGAGATGATCCGAGATAGGCACCTTTCCACAATATTTTAACTAAAATTAGAAACACGGAGCCTTTTTTGGATGGTTGGGATATTCTTATGTCGTTTTTCAATAAATTCTTGCATACAAAGGAAAATAGTTTATTTGATTGTTAATTTCACTTGTTTGCAATAATGTCATCAATTTGCACAATCATAAAATGCTAAAATCATTAAATTGTCCAATTGTAATACGTGTTGCAAAATTTACTAGAAGAACAAAAATAGTTAACAGTTATGATGATGTTTCAAAGCATGAAGTGTTACCGTGTCGCGGAGAGTGTGTAATGCTAACATGTAATTTGTGGGTTGAAGTTGGGTTGGCTAATGGTACACTTGGATATATTAAATATATCTTCTATGCACCTCGTTTAAATCTGCTGCAACACTGACAATTCACCATTGTCATTTTTGAAAGGTACGTTGAGAATTCACCATAGTCATTTTTGAAAAGTACGTTGGTGTCCCATTTGACATGGATTGTCCAAAAATTGTACCCATACACCTGTCATAAGGGGAAATATTAAACAAATTCCTTTAAAAACGTCATGGCCTTGATTATACAAAAATCGCACGAGATAACTTTGCAAAGAACCATTGTATATATTGGAAATATGTCACACTTAGGAACAAAGAGGAGGAAGGATTGAAGTCATTCTCATTTTGAGGTAATTATCTTGAATAGAGTTTAGTGCTTTGGCATAGTTTTGAATCTAATATGAGTGCTGTTTTATATTTTTTGTTGTAACTTGCAATAACTTGTATGGACATTAATAAGTTATTTGTTCTTCTTCTCGGTGATTTTCATACATTGTTAGTAATTAAAGTTAATAGATTAAATAATTAGAAAAAAATACATAAGTAAATAATTTATTGTGGTCCTAATTTTTTTTTGTTGTCCATTGTTTTAACTATGTGATTTTTTTTTTTTAATAAATTCCTTTTTTATATTTTTTCTTGCAATTATATATATAGAAATATATGTGTAGTATTATTTTTAATCTTTTCATCATTGAAATGTAGATATGGAAACTGATGTCATGTATTATGCCTCTTCACTTCATGATATTGATGAAAAAATAATTTGATAGACAACTTGAGTTTCATCCTGGTTTTGTTGATAAACATGTTTTTGTCTTAGATGAAATGAAAATGAAATAAAATCAAATGTAGAATCATGTGCACCAAAGAGAATTTGGAAGAAAGATAAGAAAAGATTTGATTGCAAAAAGTGAAAGCTTAAAATTCTTAAAATGACGAAGACTTAGTTAACTTTAATCACCTTAGAGACTATCAAGGTGCATGTTTTATGCCTTAACTTACCCAGCATTCAATTTGGAGAAGCCAATTTTGAGTATATCTTATCATCCAATTAACTAGTTAAACAACTTATCAATAGACCTTTCATAAAAGTGAAATCTATTGATTCCATAAACATAGAAGTTGGGAATATCTTATTGTTCTAATAGTTTGCACTATGAGTTACATGGAAAAACGTGCATAAACACCAATTGTCCTATAACCACCTATACTTTAGAACATGTAAGACATATAATTTTCTCAAGGTTAAAGTAGATATTATAAAAAATGAAGCACCTAACTTGTAAACCTATTATCCAAGGTAGACTTCGTGTAGGGTCTTTAATTGTAACCCCGTTCTTATGATGCATCTTATTTTATAAAAAAAAATAGTGTGTGAATTAATTTCTAATATGAATTGTACAAAGCATAGCACTATGATACTATATGAAGCATGTCTAATTAAATTGTTTTTCTTTAATATGTATTTCGATTAAGGATGGAGGTTTGTGGACAATTTTCGTAAAATTCTAATCTAACGGGCGGGATTGAAAGTGAAGTGAATATCAATGTGATATGCTTAGTTTGAGTTTTAAATAAATAATGATGGATATAAAAATATTTATGTCTTAATTTGTTATTATTTGAAAACAATTATCCTAGTTCTCATTTTATGTTATTTTGCGTCATTAGATGGAATGTTAAATAATTGAATATTTTTAAGCCATTCTATTAATAATTAATAAAAAAACTAATAATTAAGATGTTTAATAGGCATATTCTTAATATTCTTAATTAATTAAAGTTGTTTGGTGAACATTTTCTTGATAGCTTAAGTTTTCTTCCTCTAAGTTTTGCAGAAATTTTTTTATCATCGCACACATAAAGAACTGAAAAAGAAAGCAGTGAAATTTTTGATAGCACTGAAATTTTTTTTGAAGGAGAGGAACCTCCCAGAAATCTTCATCACCCGAAATTATGTCTGTGCTTCAAGTCCTTCAAAGCCATCAAGGTCGTCCTGTAGAAAAACAATGACAGCTTCTGCAGAACTCATAACGAGGAAAATTGGACAGTTCCCCCATTACTGAGTATTCCAGAAGTAATTGCAAACTATAGAACCTCCTGTAAAAAAATCGTTCTAGCTTCTGCTGAAGAGATGCTCGGGCTTCCTGAGAATTCAAAAGCGTTGTTCCTGTGGAGATCGCTAGGCTTCAGAAGAAGAATCTCCAAGTCGGATGAACCGCACACACAATTCATTCTCTCTTTTCCCTATGCCGAGAATGGTTCTGCAACTTCTGAGACAACCCAAATTTTGTATGCAGGTAAACCACATTTTTGCAATCCTTCCAATAGGTATTGAATAAATAGTTTTTTTTTCACAAAAAATTTACTCAGAATATCGTATTATTTCCACATATATAAATTTATGAGTTATTCTATTGCTTTGTTGCATTTTTGAACTTTAGGTGAGGGGATTAATAGGCGACCTTTTCCATGTATAAACCCTGAAGCTCTTCTTTGTGGTTACATGGCTTGCACATTAAAGAACCCATCTCAAAAGGTTGTTTCTTCAATGATAATTTGGAATTGACTATTTTTATTTTTAAAATAATTTTCTATTACCCTTGGCAATGAATTAAATCGATCCATGGTTTATTTATTTTACAGTGACTAGGGAAGTTGAGAAGGAATCATATTCAGGGAAAATTCCCTTTTAGTGATACTTACTATTATTTTCCCTTTTTGTGGCAATTATTGTTAGTACATTGACCCAAACTTACTTATTGTGTCTATTTTATGGAAGTAATATTTCTGTACAGTTAGCTTACCATAAATATTTATCTATGATCAAATCCAGAACCCTTTTTCATATCATTTTGAAATATTCTTACCTTCTTTAATAATAAAATAAAAATTTATAAAATTATTTAAATTCATCCGTATTTAACAAATAAAAATAAAAAAATTATTAAATTATTTAACTTCACTCTCATCCATCTAACTTCAAACTCATTCTGTGCAATTCAATTATTCTGGAATGCTCATATGCTCCTTTTGATATTTCAATTATGTAACTATTTTCAGCCCTCCAAAAGGTGTGGCTTCACTTTTTTTTAAGGTTGTTGTCTCCATCCACGAACACATAATTCAAATTACGGTTCTTGAAAACTCCCCTCCCCGCTAACTTCAGCTTTTGCAACCAAAATCTAAATTCCTGCAAATTGCAGAAATCATCATGTACTTCTCTGAAATAGTAGTTGGTCCATGCAAAGCTACCTAACACAAAACCGGATCACAGAAAATGAACAATCAAATAGAGAATCAAGTGTTTTTGCTTCATATTAAACAACGGAGCAACTTTCGTAGCTGTAGTCCCTGCTGATGGAGGGAAGAAGCATAAAGATAAAATTGGTTATGTATGATATGTAAGCTTAGTATTCCAAGTTTGAACAATCAACATCACAATCTAGTTTTTCAAAGTTTGAACAATCAACATCACAATTTGGTTTTTCTAGAAGAGCGTCTAGTTATAACTCATTAATTCTTAGCCATCCTCAAAGTGTGATCTATTGAGAGGAAGCTTCTGAAGACATTGCTTCTACAGGAAAATTAAATTATTTTTTTGTCATCTCAAGACATTAGGGAACTTGTTCATGACAATATCTAAATAGATTCATGTAAAATGTCAGAGTCGAGATAAACATCCATCTCTCTAGTTACTTAAATTTTGGATCTGATAATCTCTTCAAGAGAATGCCATTGAGTTGTTCTTCTGTATATAAAATACTTGGTAACTTGACAATCACATTTTGAAGCATTAACTCATCTATTGTTGAGACACTAGCATAAAGATAAAATTGGTTATGTTTGATATGAAAACTTAGTGTTCCAAGTTTGAACAATCAACATCACAATATGGTTTTTCGAGAAGAGCATCTAGTTATAACCCATTAATTATTAGTCATCCTGAAAGTGTGACTTATTGAGAGGAAGCTTCTAAAGTCATTGCTTCTACAGGAAAATTAAACTATGTTTTTGTCATCCCAGGACATTATGGAACTTGTTCATGAAAATATATAAATAGATTCATGTAAAATGTCAGAGTTGAGATAAGCATCCAACTCTCTAGTTACTTAAATTTTGGATCTGATAATTTCTTCAAGAGAACGACATTGAGCTGTTCTTATGTATATGAAATACTTGGTAGCTTGATAATCACATTTTGAAGCATTAGCTCATCTACTGTCGAGACACTACCATGATGAACTTCAAGCTCTAGGTTTTGCAGTGATGTCATCAATCTGGCTGCCGGATGATTCTTCTTAGCTGACTGAATTTTGAGCATGGTTTTTGGACCAAGGATTCGAACTTCCAAACCTAGTGCAAAACATTCCTTTGTGCCAAACCGTTTGACATCGGGATTTTGAGATTTTGATGAATATGAAATTGGTACCGTTTGACATCTAATCATATTGTTTAAAGATAAGAACAACAAGGTTAAATGAATCATGAAATTAAAAAAAAAAATTGCACTATTTTCCAAAAATAAACACTTCATTCATGTTTCCTAAGACATATGCATAAATAGGTTGCACTGCCCCAAATCAAGGGAGGAAAAAGTATTTATAGATACCTGAGTGTCATATCTCTTAGGCAATTGACTGATAAAATTGTGTGCATTAAGACTTGCATAGCTGCAAAATTTTAGTGCTGTAGGAATTTTAAGCATGGTTAAATGAAGCATAAAGAGAAAAATAGCAAGGTTAAAGTTGTAGTGCATAAAGAGAAGAACAACACTATCATCACAAAGAATTTTTTCCAGTACCTACTCAATTTTGTTATTAGAATCTATTGCTAGTACTTTCTCAGTCATCTGTATTATGCTATGTGCAGTAATGCAAATTTCATTGAAGTCTTTAATGTTATGAAGAGCAATTCCAAGAGTCCTATCAACACACCAATTACATGTTAAAAACAAAAAAATTAAATTAAATGCTTTCTGAATAAATTACATGTATTGGAAGGTTAAGTATCCTTACAAGCTTCCGTTGATGAGTGAAAGGGTCGTTGCAAATGTGTTTCCATCACTTTCTCCTTTGTCATTTTTTAATAGGTGAATAGTTGTATTAAGGTGAATAGTTGTATTAAGATACAAAGTCAGTAAAAAGAAGCTAAAGTAATTTAATTCAGAGGTATATATAAGGGATCTTACCAGCTATATTACTTTAATTCAGAGGTAAGTATAAGGGCTCTTACCAATTATGTTTCTGTATAGCTGGATGTATATTCTAGTTTTTGTTCCTTGAAGCCACTGGTTAGGTAAACTACTTTAATTCAGAGGTACGCTTAAGGGCTTTTGTATGGATGGATGTATATTTTGTTAGACGGCAGTAGTTGCTTTGAATCTCTACTCCTGTGCTTCTGTTCTAATAACATTTGTTCATTTGATGGAAATCTTAGCTTGAACAAGTGAGCATGAGTTTTCAAAGTAGGATTTAGTTGCCTACTTTATGTGGGTCATCCATAGTGGGCCTTTAAAAATGTCTTAAACAACCAATATTCGCATCCCCAAGACCACTATACCTTCACCAGCTTCATCCGAAAGATAAATAAAAACAGTTCTTGTAACATTAATGCATACAACTATTTTCTGGTGCTAAAAATAGTTCTTGTAACATTAATGCATATAACTATTTTCTGGTGCAGGTTGCTTGTAAACGAGGCTTGTACAATGTAAACTATGAGCAGTGGTCAATATGCTAGACATACCTAGAGTTGCAAGTGTAGGTTCAAAGATAAAAAATCATTTGAAGAGAGATCATATTCCTTGCATTAGCGAGTCACTACGTAACTATTATTTTCTTCATTTCAAATCCACTACCAGCTCTTATCAGGGAAGCCATATATCATCCATTTGAACAAATTCAGAGAATAATGTGAAAAATGGATGATATGGGTGAAAAAATATAGAATTAGAGCATTTGTAATATGAGTGGTATATTATGTTGAAAAAATGGTTTGGTGCTAAATGGTGTAAAATGCCGTCAGCGTGTCACTTCAGCAAGATCACCCAAATCTGGAATTTCTTTAGCAAATGGAATGAAAGGGCTTGTACGAGTGCCAAGTTTAATTAGATATTGAAAATTGGGTTTAATTGGCCGCATGTGCAACATAGATCCATAATATTTGCATATATCCTAAAATGGATGATAATTTTGTGTTGTTTTACACTAAATTAGTGTTAGATAGCAAGCTTTTGAGACAGTAATAAAGTCAAATTTGAAATCTTAGATGTATTAAGATTTGAAAAACTAGATGATATTTGTATGCACAAAAAGCAAGAAAAGAGTGGCAAACAAGTCAAAATGGATGATAATTTTGCAATACTAAGTGTGCCTAAAATGGATGATAGTTTGCAATAATAAGTGTGCCTCAAATGGATCATAGTTTCTGCTTCTACACACTAAATTAGTGAGACAACAAGCTTAAATCACTTAGATGAAAGAAAATTGATGAAATCTTTATCGATAGTCTTCAACTTCATATTACATGAAATAGGAAGCAATGACAACAATAGCTGCAGAGTCATCCAACCAGTACCTATGTCTTAATGTTAGTTTTCTATCATAACTCTTTGTTGATCGACGATGAAAGGGGTCTCTAAATCTGACAAATTTCTCTGGAGAGGGTAGTGTATTAATATGCTAATTTATTGACTGTGGATAGGGTCTCTTTACAAAAGCTATGACCTTGTGAATTCAATACTTTTTCAATTCTTATGAACAACGTAGGGTAAAATTAGTCAAAACGCTAGGAACACCGCACACTTTTAACTAATTCCCACACAGTATTTGACTTTAACAATTAAGATCATCAAAGGAATTATGTAAGCCACTCTTTTTGGAATCCGAAATGTTTATATCAAATTAGGCTTTCACCATGTGTACATCAGAAAATGGAGCTCTATGCTTCCAACTTTGGTACTAATCTCATAGTGGAATATGAATTTTAAACCTGTGGGTGACATAAACATGTAGCGAACACCATGAAACAAACTCCTAAGGGAATGAACCACCAGTTAATTTCTAAATTTATGATAAAAATACTCAGAGGCCTTTAGGATCAGGCCAGCATGTTCTCCGTGTGTCTCTATATTTCTTATCAATATATTCGATTAGTCCACTAAAGTCTTTGGTTTATCACTCACATGAACAATTTAAAACAAATATTATTACATACGCACTTGTATAAACAATAGGTTCACAATGATTCTAGAAAGCATACTTAATTTGTAAGACATTCAAGCCAAATCCATAAATTTGCAAATATGAGGAGATACAAGTAGATGATGAGTGCTACTAACCTTGATTGCATCAATGTTTTTGTGCCTGATGTCAGCAACAAAGAGAATAAATGTGAAATTTTCCAAAGAAGTCACAAAAACATCACATTGTGTCTACAAACACATCACAGAGGTAACATGAATTGCATGATGGAAACCTTCAAGGTACTGGTAGAAGACCACCTCATCGTTACTTTGGTCAAGAGAAACATTGAATGTTGATATCATTGGAGCCCAATAAACCTAGTCCACCATGAATAGTAAGGTTACCACATCTGTAGCAACATATACACAGACCTGCAACTCCCACAACAAGAGTTTTGTTACATTTAATTCTGAAAACTCAATTTACAAGAGGTCATTGCATCACGAGATTGTTAAATTTACTTACGCAAAATTTCTAGTGTTTTCCTTAAACTTCTCTTGCATGTGAGGAATAACATCATTACTCATTTCCAGAAATTTTTATTTCCCCATTTTAAAAATGACAATATTTAGTATGTTATCTAGACATAAAATTATATTTTCATTTATGGGTACTTTGTGGCATTAAATTAGAATATTCATTTTGATTTCATTTTTCACAATATGGTCAGACAAGGTTCCCTTATAGTCTTTTGGTAAATCTTTTCCATCATCTATACTTCGGTTATTTCCTATGAAATCTTCCTTTCACATATGTAATAATACTGCAAGTTATGAAAGAGTAAGTTAGATAAAGGATGATCCCAAAAAAAATTTGAAATATGATGGTCCATGAGAACTGCCAATGAATTGCACAGATGAAAAATGCATAACTTATTCTTCACCATTGGATGATGCATCTGCAATAGTGAAAACATTTGCATTGCACTTACAATAGTGCTCTGCATTTTTTTTGTGATGAGATCAAATTTCTATCCTTCTCTGGGTAATATAAGCCCTTGTAAGAAGGCCCTTATTGTCTCATAAAATTCCATCCCTTCAAAATTAAAGTAGTCAACATATGTATGCATCACACTCTAAGAAAAATCATCCCTCTGCCCTAAATAGTCACCAATCAAGGCCCTGTCAAAACCAGATGCATTTCTTACAAAAGTAGTTATCTCCTTAGGGGAGTCTCCAACCTTGTTTGCATTGATAAGGAATTCAATGCCACTGTGTGGCTTCTAGTTGAAAAGGGGCATAAATTTCTATATCCATTTCAATTATAAGTTTCTATAATTTTTTATGGGAAGTTCTATAAGGCATTTATAACATATCTAGAACACTTGAAAACATGACAGGAGAGCGTAGAAGAGTAGTATCTTGATCTGAACCTCTAGCTTATAAGCACAACCTTGTTCAAATGTAGCATCCTCTGATATTTTACTACCTACTTCAGGATGGTGTTTCCTTCCATCCAGAGACTCCTCCCTGCCCTCATTTTCCATAGATGCACCATTTACATAGTCTACAATAACATCTTCAACTTCAACAATTTTCAAAAATTGGGAATTTGGAATCCTTAGTTGCTAATTCATCCAATGTCCCATTGATCTCAACAACCCTAACGAATACATAAGGGCATCAATTTTCATGGTGGCATCCTGAGGTGTTGACAATGTATCTGGCATTTAGTTATGTACTCAAAAATAGTAGCTTTCCTTGAAAATCATAACAAATAGTCACCAAAAGAAATTGTAAAATAATTTGACTTTGGGAAAAATACCAGATATATGACTTGGAAAAAAACACCAAAAGCATATTATGGGTTGTAGTATGATTTCTATATCAGTAAGGCTTGAATAAAACATGTCAGTTAACAACCAGGGTGACAAGGAATTTTTGTCTATTTTTCTCGCTTCTCGGCAGCTGGTTGTGACCTTCCTTCCCCTGTCTATGCGAATTGAATTATATAGGCATAAATAGAGTTCTATCCTCGAATCATATTGTATGCGCATGAAAAACCCAGGTAGGATCTCATAGCATTGTCAAGGAAGGAATTTATCTCAGACAGAGTCAGAAAAATCCACAGATCTAAAGAGTTTAGAAATGGTTTATAATATAGAAACATCGTGTGTTGTGAATGAGATAATGGAAAATATACAGCTCTCCCGTAGATCTAAATCGGGATTAGGTTCATAATAATAATCATTTTGTCTTTTTACTATACTTGAATTCACTGTTGCTCAACTTATTGTCTAAAAATTAAAAAGGGAAAGCGGTAAGAATAGGTAAAGGCTTCAATTCTTGAACAAGACATGACCTTTGCTCTGGATTGGCTTGACTACACAAGGTATAATTTCAAAGATGAATGTCATAACATATGTGTGATATCTCTCACAAATTGGAGAGAATATCATTACCTCTATGTAAATTTTATTAGATTTATCACATTGCCATAAGAATTTTGGTATTTTTTTCTATAGTTTAGCAAAATTTGTGTGCTAAGTTAAAAGCTAATTTTTTTTTAAGGTCAAAATTTTGAACTAATGATACCACTGAGTACAAACTACAAAGGTAGCATTTATACAATGTTTTTACATGAAAAAAAAAATATTATTGCGTTAAATTATTATTGCATTTTGAATAATAAATTGTTCCATTGCTGATCAGTATGGATGAACTGATCATAGAATTGCATATAGCACAAACATGCTCGAAAGGAGTTGAGTAAGAATTTGATGCCTTTAGCATACCTTCAACCTCTTTATAAAATATTCAAATGTTCATGTACTTTAGCATACCTTCAACTTGTTTATACCTTCAAGGAAGTGAACATCTTAATAGTCATACAAACAAAATACTTGCACAAAATACTTATAAGATACTTGTGTAAACTCTTTAAGATAGCTCTGTAAATACGGGTGTAAGACATGAAAAATAGAGTTCATATGTGGCCTAGGATTCTACCATTTGTGTGCCCATATGGGCCCACAACCTTACTTCTTATTCCATTTGTCTACCCTTGTGGGCCCATAACCTTACCTCTTATTCTTCTTTGCGAAAACTCAACCTAGAATTCTCTATGCTTTCTGAAGTTGTTGCGATGCCAACTCCTGAGATATTTATTCTACAATGAAAAGAATTTTTTAGTAGTTTTATTTTGATGCAAAATTAGGCTATAAAAACCATCCAACTAGAGAAATTCGGCAAAAGGTTGGGCTAGAGAAAGCCGGTAGAAGGTTGGGCAACATGTCAAAATTTTTAATTAGAGAAGAGGCAAGGTCCAGATAAAAAAACTTGTTTGTTAAATAAATAGTAGTGTAGGCTCCTGAGCAGCTAGCCCCCTACAGTGTGGAATGCAAGCTGAATGAAGCTGTTGATGATTGTTCAGAATTGTCATCCTTTTGCCAAGTTCACCATAATAACCAAGGAAGGCCAACATAAGCCTTTTCCTTTAACCCTTTTTCAAAGCCCTTGAACGGAGGGGGGCCTATCTCACCCTGAAACTTTAACCTGAAACCCTAGTCTTACTGTGCCCAATCGGCTCTAAAACCCCTTACTACTTCCATTTCGCTTTGATATGAATTTTATAGGGACAGGGAGGGATGCACCTAACCCTACAACCTTTGTCCCATTGTTGTTACTTGTGCAATTCATCTTATGGAAAAGTCAATGGAAAAGGGCATGCTTGAGTAGATGGACAAGAAGGGAAATTTTCTCAATCATATCAATGAATCACAATAGAACTTTCTGCTTCCCTTCTATTCACATGGGTGGTGTTCGACTAAAGGAAGGACCACCGAAGGAAGGAAAGCCACTGCTAAAGGGATTAAAGCCAAAGAACTTTCTGCTTCCCTTCTATTCACATGGGTGGTGTTCGACTAAAGGAAGGACCACTGAAGAAAGGAAAGCCACTGCTAAAGGGATTAAAGCCAAAGAGGTAGTCGTCGAGGGCAAGGAGGAGAAAAAATCAAGAAGGATAGTCGCCAAGGGGAAATGAAATAAAAGCAAGAGATATCTGCCAAGGGGCAAGAAGAAATAGGAAGAGGGGCAAGGACTCTTTTCCTCTCAACCATCAGGTTACCATCGTTTGCATAAGACAAAATCGCATTTCATGAGGTTTAAGAATTCACCTGACCAACCGGCATTGCATGGTTGTTGGCAAGATCAGAAGAATAGATGAGGTTGAACCACCCTAACAGGAATGGGGGGTGACTAAAGATAAGGAAGGCGTGGTCTTTCCATTATCCATTCAGCAAAATACCAAGCCGAGGGAGAAAAAAAACATATGCCCTGGTAAAGGCCGTAGCAAATTTAAGAACCTATATTCTATATACCCATGTATTGGTATATGTCACTCTACCCCCTATCAAGATGATGCTTAACCAGCCATTACGTGAAGGGAGATGGGAAAATTAGCTTGTGACGTTACAAGAATATGACATAGAGATGAAACCCCTGAAGATGGTCCAAGGACAAGGCCTATGCAAGTGAATTTCTGGTATCCGCCCAAAATATTTTCCAGTTCCAGATCTATATTTTTAACCACTGGCATCCCGGTCATCACCTTTCTCGGTTCTAGGTTCATCCGTAGCATATCGAATTGAAGACAGTATCGCACTCTGTGACAATCATTTACCTGAATAATGGAAAGAAAACTACACTAAAATCTAAGCACAAGCATGATCGCAGATGTTTCAACACCTTCATCCAACACCACCACCAAGGAGCTTCCATTCAAATAGCTATCAATAGCACCACCTGCAGAAAAATCAAAGACCAAAGTTAAAAAGTTCGGATAAACAATAAAAATTGAAAAATTAAAAGGCCAAAGTTAAAAAGTTTCAATAAACAATACAAATCAAAAGACCAAAGTTAAAAAGACAAAAAACACTCCAAAATTTGGATAATAATAAAAAAATTTGGTTAAAATGTTTGGATCAACAAAAAACAGAGATAAGCTGACAATAAGAGGTCCATCAAAAGCTTTGGCATAAAAATTTGAATGCTGAAAATAAAGATTTGAAAATTTTGGATAAATAATATTAGCATGTACAAAACTTCAGTCAACGCAACAACTAATAGAAATTCAACGATCTATCGATCGCTATAGTCCAGGCAGGGACTAATAAGGCATTTTACTATGGATTGCATATTGCAATTGAATTATAAGTAAGTATTGGTTGCATGATTTAATAAAAATTAATGTTGACCTATTAGTGTGTGCTTATGTGTATATATATATATATATATATATATATATATATATATATATATATATATATATATATATATATATATATATATATATATATATATATTTAATTTTATTTTTATTTGTCACACATTTATTTCAGGAGTAGAAAAATTGAATTACTAAAATACGAGTCTTCATCTAATGTAATGTATTAAAAGTATATATAAAATGTACACTACAATTGTATTTGATCTTCTTTTTAAGTGTCTTTAATATTTAGCCAATAATTTACTATGCATGTTATATAATATTTATTTAGATAGTAGATTGAATTTTTTAATGCATTACATTTGTTAGAAATTTCAAAATATTGGAATGTTGAAAGGTTTTCAAATTTGATTATTAAACAAATTTAACCACTAGCATAGCTAAATGAAACAAGAAGGATGCAACAAATCAAGGTGTCCATACAAAACAATCAAGAAACATATGTGTATATAGATTATATCCAGTTATTTAGGTCATCACAACATCAAAACAACAATACACATAGAAATATCATAACTTAAATTAAATACATATAGATGAATTATATTTAAAGAAGAGTTGCACCTATTCTCTATAGAAATCATTCATTTCATCCAACATTTGTTTCATTTTTGCGTATGCTCTCTCTATGAGAGGGTCACCCTCAAGCTAAGGCTATGACACCATAAGTATGAATGTCTAGGCTAATTCTAATAGACATAGAAAGTAAAGTTTTTATGGTGTTGCTTTCTAATAGATGGCACAACAATTCTGACTTACCAATTATCTTTCCACTCCAACTTGCCTAAACCAAGGAAACAAATATCCTTATTAGTAATACAATGCTTTAAGATATGAATCCTCTTCTTTGTAATATATTCCCCTGGGATATTCCACTTCCTTTGAGAGCTTCATTACAAAATCTCTAAGAAAATATAATCCTAGAAGCTCTCAAGACTCTGAATCATTTAAAATTTTTCGATAAATACTATAATTCTCATGTACACAAATCTCTTCTTAAAGTTGGTAAAACCAATAAGCTCTTACAACCAACTTACCACAGTTCTCTCCTCTACACCCTAGTAACAAGTTTCATAATTAATTTGAAAGGAATATAATAATATAATATGACTTTTTCTGCTGGAACAATAGCTCCTAACCTTATTACATTATTATACTTTCTTACCTTCCATTGTATACAAATATATATGGCTAATTAAATATCAAAATTTGGGTATTAGAGAAACTATGGTAGATAAATCATACAAGTATTTGATATCACATTTAAATTATATAGTTAATTTTTTTTTCTTACAAGTATTTAGATATAATTTTCTCACAAATACTTTCACCTCATTTAAAATTAAAACTTTTTCTAAATATTTTGTCTTACAAATATTAACATAATTTTTTTTTCAAATACTCTCATTTTATTTAGAACTAGAACTTCTTCTAAATATATTTGAGAGTTTTTTGAAATAATTCTTTTTTCCCAAATACTCTTATTTTATTTAGAATTAGAACTTCTTCTAAATATATTTGTGAGTATTTTCAAATAATTCTTCTTTTCCAAATAATCTTATTTTATTTAGAGCTAGAACTTCTTCTAAATATATTGGTGAGTATTTTCAAATATGATACGTCAATGTATAAATTTTTTACATTGCTAGAGTGGAAAGATGTTCAAAAATTTAAATTATTCATGTAAAAAAACTAATCTTAATATATTGAATTTGAATTTAAAACCTATAATTTTATATAAAAATATCTTAACAAATACGTTTTACACCCATTAATAAGAAACTCTTTTTTTATATATTTTTTGAAAAGTCATTAAATATACATTAAAATATTTTCCAAAGTTATATTATTCTTGGTTCTTTATTATTATATTTTTAATTATAAAAATATATTATTCAATTTAATATAAATTTAAGGGATATATACCTTACATCAATATTGAAACAAGATTGGGATCAAACCAAGGATCACTTAATATCAAACCTTAACAAACAAAGGTAAATATCATACCAATGGTAGAAGTTAAGTAGTGGTACTTGGGATAAGGAGATCATTGGGAGATGAATTTTGTGTGCATGTAAATTATAAAAATAAAAATAAATTATAAATCAATTTTTTATACCTATAAACTAAAATAAAATAAATATTATATTAGAAAACAAATGAAATAAATAATAAATCATTAATATTAATATCGCAAAACCAAAACCAATTTGGGTGATAAAGATGTGATGTCACACTCCTAACATTCTATAAGAGTCTTTAGAAATAAGTTAATTTTAGAAATTTTAAAATTGTGTGAGTATGCAATTTCCACCTTTTTTTTTTTAATGTGTGTAAATTTATTTCATTATTAATACTATTTTTCATTATTAGGTATAAATAGCTTTATCTTTGGGGAAATTTTCGACTCTTTTTTTTATTTTTTTTTAAACTTAGGTTCTGTTCTACCGGATAATGAGGTAGGGAAGAATAGGTTTTCCTATTCTTTCCACCTGTAGAAGGCATGTGATAAAAATTGGGATGATAATTATAAGGGTCACTAGAGTTCTCTCATTTTACAAAATTGCTATAATCCTTTGTGAACACATCTTTCAAACTATATATAATTTTCTTTGTATTGATTAAGGTTTTCTATATCTCAATGAAGTGATTTAAAAAAAAAATGAAGGAATTGTACCAAAAGTACCTTTGATTTCAAAGGTAGAAAATCACAATCTATTTCTTTATTTACAAGGCATTCATGTTGGAATAAATATACATTGTTTTTAAAATAATACCTTTGATTTTGAAGGTAGAAAATCACATTCTATTTCTTTATTTAAGAGGCATTCATTTTGACATAATCATACAAGGTCTTTAACTTCAACATTTTCTTAAATGAATTTTCTTAGTGTGTGACCGGTGAAATAATAAAAAACATTAATCTTAAATAAAATAAAGCGAAATTCCATAAATTGGAATACAAAACACCATAAATTGGAATACAAAACAGTGGAATACAATAATAAAACACACTAATCTACTTTCTTTTTTTTAAATTTAAATAATAATAATGATTAATATTTTCATTATTCATGATGAACTAAAATTAAAACAGTGAGGAAATAGAACTAAAATTTATTTTAAAAATATAATTATTATAAATAAAAAATAATAATTTATCGATTATTAAATAATGAGAAACATATTTTAACTTTAAAAATTAAAAAAAATATTATAATTGAAAAGATGATTAAAAAACATAATTATAAATATAAAATGTAATAAATTAATAATGGTTAATTTAAGAAAATAAGAAATATATTTATTAAAAATATAGATATTAGTTTAATAATATGAAAGAAATATAAATTTAATGATGATGATGATGATGGTTAATGTTTTTAAGACTTAGACTGAGTTAAGACCCAATGAGGTTTATTGGACTTTAAGAGAGGATAAAGAATCTAAATTTGATTATTCAAAATCTTGTTTCTATGGTCAAAGAGAAGGGAAATAACTGGTCCAAGATCCCTGTTGGTTGGCTTAATAGATCAAGAAGATTTGAAGTGTGGTAAATAGTAGGGAATTGAGAGTTAATATGAGTAAGAGTTGGGCAGTCTAAAAGGAAGTACTTTTCATCTTCCACCTATTTAGAATGGCAAAAATGTAAGCTGTTCAAAAAAAAAATATAAGTCGTCATGACCCACTTGGTAAGAAAATGGTAAGAATATGTTGCCTTTCCGCTGTTGGCTGTCAGGACCCACTTGGAGGTTTGGTCAGACAGAATTGGTTTTCGGATCCATGTGTTGTTTTGGTGGAATCACTGTCAAAAGTTTGGCTGCACGACATTGTTGTTTCTTGGCATTTGCTGCTAGGATCAAATTGGCTGGGTGGGCTCGGGTTGTGAGGATTTCTGTTCTGTAGGTTGTGTCGGCCTTTGTCGTAAAAGAAAGTAAGAGTCTGTGCCAAGCATCAAAATTTAAAAATTTTAAAAATTTTATCCCATGTTTATAGTTCAGTAACGTTTCGTAACATTAAGTAATAGTCAATTGGAAAAATTCCGAACAAAGAATATCATTGAAAAAATAACCCAATTTTTTTTTTTTTGTGGACGTCTAGTACATGGATACTCCAACAGAGCTAGCAATGATTTAGCCGCTTGGCCAAAGAAAGAAATCATCCATATGGCCTGTAAACTTTGAATAACTGAAATGCGAAATCCGATAAAAGATAACAAATGTAGGGAAAAAAAAAAATTCATACATTTCCTTTACAAATTATTCAGAGAGAAAATGCATACAATGAGGTTGCTTACGTTCAATGCATACAAATTATTTCATAAAAGAAAAGAAAAGAAATATTTGCAAATTGTAAACTAAATCTTGGTTATTGGTTTTGTGTAAGAGTATTTGTGGAGGAAATATGGAAGTAGAAGCTTTATTGTAACAATGTACGAGCTGGGATATGCAGTTGCCTGTGAGCATACCTTATAGGTGAAGACATATAGTAGCCTGGGTGGGGACCCAGGATATCCACAGAGGTCGAGCCATTACCAGGAGCCTAATGGTAACTCCATACCCCAAATAATTAATACATAGCTATCAAACTTATGAGAATCAAATTGACAAAAACCTCTGGTAAATGAAACAATTCTTACTGAGAAAGAAATGATAACTATATTGACAATATTTGAGCAATAATGGCAATGAATAGGATGATATTATATAAGTTACTCATTAACGGAGAAGAAAAGAAAAACGCAAATGAAACCCTAGGTACCCTGGTTAACCTAGTAAGTAGAAAATAAATTATGAATATTATGAGTAAGAATTATGCTGAAACCGTGATTTGCTAACTGGATTATGCACATCAGCAATTACCGAAGTGCCAAGAAAACTATCCGAAGTGCCAAGAAAACTATCGGTTACACGAAGAAAAGAAATGTAAAGAATACAACGTCGTAATAGGCATCCCTTTTTTATACGCTATAGCGGAAAACTGAAACTATTTTAAGGTAAATTCAAAAGGAAATAATCATACGAAACTCTATAGTGAACCATGAAAAAGAAGGGTATAGAAACCCTCCCAAATTTAAGGAACCATAGAAAATCTACTCTTGAATTTACTCATTGGTATACTGGAAAGAAAAAGGTCTACGCAAATATATTTATAAAAACCTTCCATTGATGGTAGAAAACAGTAATGTTGCTAACTTGATGAGTCAAATATATCGGTTGTAGGGTTTACATAATTAACAGTAACAAGAAAGGGTTTACATAAATAATAGTAGCAAGAAGTTTCGAAACTATGCATGTCCAAAGTGAACCATTAAACATATTTTACTAATACTAAACCCTGGAAAGAATAAACCCAGAATGAACCCCACATAATCGAGGTTCGAAACTATGCATGTCCAAAGTGAACCATTAAACATATTTTACTAATACTAAACCCTAGGAAGAATAAACCCAGAATGAACCCCACATAATCGAGTTGAAACATATTACTAAACCCTAGGAAGAATACACCCCACATAATCGAGTTTAATTGGCACCTTTAAACAAACGAAACCCAGTGTAAGTGCCATGGATGATTGTGGATAAGATGAAATTGCCCAGAGCGAGAATAAAACCTACAGCATCACTGTAAATACATCAATACCAGACAATAAACCTGGAAAATCGGAGGGGTTGAACAATGTTAAAGGAAAGGGGAACTTACGGAAGTTTAGTTTGTGAAGCTACAACGTCCATGGTCGACTCAAATACCAAGCCATCAAATACCAAAAACCCCAACTCAAATTATAAAGCTAAACCTCCATACCAGAAAATGCAGAATGGATCGACAGTAGCCTCATGATACGAGGACGGTAGTTCCTCTAACCACCGCATCAAACATGAGCAGTCGATCTCAAATTGCTGCACGGAAGCCCTTGATCTGGAAACCCACCGATTACGAGGAGCCCAGTATCCACGAACGCTTAGATAGTTTTCCTTACTAGGAGGGAATCCTTAGATAGGCTTTACTGTTTATGAATAAATAATCACAAGTGTGACTATAGTCGCAAGTATTCTACACCTTATGCCCAAAGGATTAATAACCACACCACTTATAAAAGAGGTATTTATATAAGTAAAGGAGGTACTGAAACGTATGACATATAACTGAACGTATGACATATAACTATTTGCTACATTGGTAACAAAAAAACCATGGAAGGGTATATTACAAGGGCTAATATGTGATATGCGATATATTATTATCTTATGTTTTTTTAGTCATCGTTTATTTATATTTTTTTCATTATGTAATTCTTATAAGTTTGTGGTTTATTATGAGAGAATCTTTATATTTTAATTATTAACTTCTAATATTTTATGAAATGTCTTTAAATTTTATTGAATCTATATATATTTTAGTTTCTATCTGTTATCCATTTAAGTTATTATTACTATTATTATTATTTTATTAAAATTGTTGCATAAAAATTTTAACAATTTAATTTTCAATTAAATGGTTGAAATGAAATAGTGTTGTTGTTATAGTTTTAGCATTGAATTTATTATGTGATATGAGATATATTATTATCTTATGTTATTTTAGTCATCGTTTATTTATATTTTTTTCATTATATAATTCTTATGAGTTTGTGGTTTATTATGAGAGAATCTTTATATTTTAATTATTAACTTTTAATATTTTATGAAATGTCTTTAAATTTTTTAATATTGAATCTATATATATATTAGTTTCTATCTGTTATTCATTTAAGTTATTATTATTATTATTATTATTTTATTAAAATTGTTGATTAAAAATTTTAAAAATTTAATTTTCAATTAAATGGTTGAAATGAAATAGTGTTGTTGTTATAGTTTTAGCATTGAATTTATTATTATAGTAATTTTATTGTATTAATATTCAAATTTTTATTAAAATGCAAGAAATGTTGTTTTTATTAAAGTAATAGAAATTGAATAAAAGAACTATTAAAATAGTGATTTGAAATAGACAAATACTAACAATTTTTTTAAAATGCCATATTTTATTTAAAGTCAAGATGTAATTTTTTTCTTATTTTGAATTTACATATAAATAGATGTTTTTGTGACCATGAGCTATGCCTTGAGCTCCATATTTATGGTTGCGCCATCATAGAGCATGTGTGTGTTAATGTTTAGTTTTGTGGTGGTTGAATATTTTTTAATAATGAATTTATTTAAAAAATATTGCAAGCTTGTTAGAACATGGTTTTTTTTTAAATGTGTAGGACAAGTGTTATAATTTGATAGGGGAAGTGATAAGAGATTGTAGAGTTATAATTTAACAAATAATTTTTTTTTTTTTTCTCTAGTGATTTGTTATCTATTTCATTTTAATTAATATCTAGTCCAATTATTTTTTTCTATGATTTGTATTATTGATGTGGAAAAACCTAGTCATCAATGTAGAAAAGCCCATAGAGAAAAAAAATATTGATTTTCACATAACATGCATTTATGGAAGTGTGCACACACTAATGTTATTGAAATTGTGAAAAATAATTATAATGTTATTTTTATTGGGATTATATTGGAATGTGATTTTATTCTTTTCTTTCATTGCAATGTTGTTTCTATTACATTGGAGCTTGATATATATATATATATGTGTAAAGATAATTTTACACCCTTCATAGATTTGTTGAAGGATGTTGGATCATAGTTTGATAAAGGATGTTGAATCATTTTTTATATACAATAAGTAAGCTACCTAAAAAATTGTATGTTGATTGCAATGGAAATATTATGTACGTAGATATGTCCCTTATGTTGAAATTGGCAACAAGAAATATTGAAAATGGAATACAAAGGGATTCTAATTTAATTTACCTTTAATTAAATTAGAAGGAAATTGTAATCCACATCACATGACAACTTGTATGAGTTAACTAAGTTAGGAAAACTTAGTTACATCAAACAATTTGAGTTGAGTGTCAAACTCGAGGCATGTAGAGTTCTCCCTCAGATTTAGTGGGCCGAGTTGCTATTTATTTTGAGTTGTAATTTGTGAACTCAATTATTTGAGTTAAAATTAGTTTAACTAGTTCTAACAGAGAGATGACCTAGTGAATTAAATATGATTTAATTCAAATGCAGTGTAATCATATAACTGATAATTATATATGATTTAATTCAGATACAGTGTAATCATATAACTGATAATTCGTTGTAAATAGTTATTTTATGTCAGCTCAAAGGAAGGTCCATCTTAGATTGGTTTTAAAGGGAAGTAGACTATGATTTGTATGATTAGAAAATTGTACAGTTCATGCATGAGGTGACCAAACTTGTGAGGATCGGAGTGAGACAATCAAAGATAGTGCAGAGGTTTCTCAAGAAGGGAAATATCATTTTATTGTTTCATATTATTTAATTAATGAAATATACAAATAGTGGGGTTTTTAGTTGAGGCTTTCCTGATATACATATTTGTGTTGTGTGATTGAAATTATTTATCTTCCTTGTTCATGTGATTGTGCGATCATAATTGGTTTCCGTAATTTGTAGAATTGATTCAGTATTTGTTTTAACATCTTACAAGATCAATTGAATCTATGTGGATTTTCTATATGGTATCAAAGCAAGAATTGTTTCGGCGGCCAAGTTGGAGAGAAAATATGAATTTTTTTTTGAAACATTTTGAAAATCAAATAGTCGATATATATTCTTTACAAAAAATACTGAAATTAAAAAAAATAATCGGTCAAATCAGAATTCGGATGAGGGAGATATCGTCACTTTAAAATAAACTCTTTTCGTAAAAAAAATTTGTGACATGATAGTTACAACGCAGATATGAGTTTCCAAAGTTCCTAGATGATGTGATGTTTAGAAAAGGGAAGGTTTTCCTTACAGAAATTTCCATAGGATAGATGAAACAGATCAATGTGTGAGTCAAGGACCTGTATGCTCTCCAGGTTGAAGATGCATGGAAAGCCTTAATGAGCAAGGAAAAGGTTAGAGGCTTGGTGGTTGAGAGAGAGAATGAATTACCACTCAACATGCACCCTCAAAATAAGTCTTAACAAGTTACGGAGTAGCCAAAATTGGAGAAGTAGGAGGAGACCAAGTGGAGACATCCACTCAAGCAGAGACCTCTAGTAGGGGGGAATTTTGAGCCAAGTGGGAAGAGGGAGCACATGCAACCATACGTCTACGTGACAGGTGAGGTGATGTGAAGAAATAGTCCCAAGGGTGCAGAAATTTCTATAGGGTCCATTGAGATGTCTTGTCTCATGGGCCATTACCCAGCTATGTGATCCCACAGTACATCGTAGAAGGATGAATTAGTGGCACTTGATGCAGTAAAATTTCAGATTGATAGATGCAGAGACTAGTAGAAGCTAGATACTAGATCGAAAAGAAGAGTTGACAACAATGCAGATGGCACAGATGTAGAGTCAGAAGTAACACAAAATTTTCAATTGATAGTTTAGTAGCTACTAGTAGTTAGAGACTCTAGTGAAATATGCATCATATTGACAACAGATGGTTCCATTTGGATGCTTTCCCATTTCAGAAGTTGCAGTAGCAACATAAATAGAGAGATGTGTTGCATACAAAACATTCCAAGGGTACCATATCATGATAGAGTTTAATTTCTTTCTTGTTGAGAGGGACTGTCGAAATTAACAAAAATAAACATTAAAAATGGCATACAAAAGATTCTAAGTTAATTTACCCTTAATTCAATTAGAAGTAAATTTTAATTCCACATCACATGACAAATTGTATGAGTTAACTAATTTAGCTTAGTCATTTTGATTTGATTGTCAAATTAGAGTGATGTAGAGTTCTCCATAAGCTATACAGGGTCTAGTTGCTTTTTATTTTCAGAGATGAGCTAATGATAGGTCCAGTGAATTAAATATGATTTAATTCACATGAAATGATCAATCAGATAACTGATAATTCACTATAAATAGTTGTTTCATGTCAGTTCTAAGGAAGGGCTAGTTGAGATTGGAGTTAAGGGGAATTAGACTATCAATTGTATAATTAGAAAATTTTATAGGGCACACAGGAGGTCTTTGGGATGCCTTGGATGTATTACTCAATCAATTTATGGGAATTTCATATTTAATAGGGGCTCAATTCCCTCAAGAATTCGTAAGCGAGGCTGGTCAGTGAGGTGGAATTTTTTGGTTAAATACTGCACCAAACTTGCTAGGATCAAAGTGAGACAGGTAGAGATAGTGCAGAGGTTTCTGACGAAGGGGAATAACATTGTATTGTTTCATATTCTTAACTTAATAGAATATACAAATAGTGGGGTGTTTAGCTTAGGCTATCCCCACATATATCTTTTTGTTGTGCGATTGAAATTATTTCTCTTTCTTATTCATGTTATTATGTGTTAATAATTGGTTTTCATAATTTATATAACTCGTTCAGTATTTTTTTTGACATATTACAAGATAAATTGAATCTATGTGGATTTTCTACATGGTATCAGAGGAACAATTTTTTGGGCAGCGAGGTTGTAGAGAGGATCAACTATTTGTGAAAAAAATCAAAAACAAATAGTTCATATCTATTCTTTGCGAAAAAAAATCCCAAATTCAAAAAGCAAAATCCGTCAAATCAGAGTTAAGATGAGGGAGATATAGTTGATTTAAAATCAAATATTTTTTAAGAAAATTTTATGACAATGAGACAGTTACAATGCAGATCTAAGTTTCCAAAGTGCGCAGGTGATGTGATATTTAGAAAAGGAAATGTTTTCCTTAGACAAATCACCATGGGACAGATGAAAAATATCGGTGTACGAGTCAAGAACCTGTACCCTCTCCAGGTTGAATATGCATGAAAAACCTTGAGGAGCAAGGAAAAGGTTAGAGGCTTGGTAGTTGAGAGGGGGCATGAATTATCTCTCAACATACACCCTCAGAAGTAGTCTCAACAAGTTGTGGAGCAACCAAAGTTGGAGAAGCAGAGAGGAGATCGAGTGTAGGCATCCACTCAAGAAAAAACCTTCAGTAGGTGGGAATTTCGAGCCAAGTGGGTAGAGGGAGCACATTCAACCATACCTCCAGGTGAGAGGTTGGGCGATGTGAAGAAATAGTTCCAGGAGTGCAGAAATCTAGGTAGGTTTGACTGATATGTCTTGTCTCATGGATCATTACCTGGCTACAAGAGACCATAGTACACAGTAGTAGGATGGATCAGTGGTATTTGATGCAGTGAAATGTCAGATTTACAGATGTAGAGACTAGTAGAATTCAGATACTAGAGCGCAAAGAAGAGTTAATAGAAGTGCATATGGAATAGATGCAGAGTTAGGAACAACACAAAGCTTTCATTTTATAGTGTATTAGATAATAGTAGTTAGAGACTTTGGTGACAGATGCATCATACTAATAACAGATGATTCAGTTTGGATGTTTTCTAGTTTCAGAAGTTGTAGTAGCAAGAAAAATAGAGAGACGTGTTTCATGCAGAACATTCCTAAGGTGCCGGATTATGATAGAGTTGATTTCCTTTCTTGTTGAGAGGGAGTGTTGAAATTGGAAACAAGAAATACTAAAAATGTAATATAAAGGGATTCTAATTTAATTTATACTTAATTAAATTGGAAATACACTGTAATTGCACATCACATGACAACTTATATGAGTTAACTGAGTTAGGAAGACTTAGTTAGCTTAGTCAATTCTTTTTGAGTTTCAAATTGGAGGCATGTAGGGTTCTCCCTAAGTTATAGGGGGTATATTTGTAGTTTATTTTGAGTTGTAGTTAGTCAACTCAATTATTTGAGTTTAAATCAGTTCAACTAGTTCTGACTAAGAGATGACCTAGTGATAGGCATAGTGAATTAAATATGATTTAATTCACATCCAGTGATCAATTGGATAATCGATAATTCACTATAAATATTTTTTTCATGTTAGTTATAAGGAAGGCCTAGTTGATATTGGAGTTAAAGGGAAGTAAACTATTAGTTGCATAATTAGAAAATTGTACAGGTCATGCCTGTGGTCATCAGGATGCCCTGGATGTACTGTGTAATCAATTTACGAGAATTTCCTATTTAATAAGGGATCAATTCCCTGAGGAATGCATAAGACAAGTTAGTCATTCAACCGCAAGTTTTTTGTTTAAGTATTGTGCCAAACTTGCCAGGATCAGAGTGAGACAATGAGAGATAGTGCAGACATTTCTCATGAAGGGAAATGACATTGTATTGTTTCATATTCTTGACTTAATGAAATATAAAAATAGTGGATTTTTTAGCTAAGGCTTTCCCCATATACATATTTGTGTTGTGCGATTGAAATTATTTCTCTTTCTTGTTCGTGTGATTGTGCGATCATAATTGGTTTCAACAATTTGTAGAATTGATTCAGTATATTGTTTTAGCATATTACACGATTAGTTGAATATTTGTTGATGTTATACATATTTTAATTTTTTTTAAAGGTAAATATTGATTTTGCTAGAATGAGTTAATCGTATCATTGTTTATTTTTATTTTTCTTATTGAAAATTATTTCCTTTTTATGCAATTGTTCATTTAGTGCATAATGTTAAATTTTTTACAATATTTAGCATGGAGAAATAAAACTTTTCTTGTGGTATACATAATCTTTGTGAGAATATTAATAAATATTTGTTAATAAATTAATTGGCTTAATATTTTAGCCATTTTGATTCATATGTTGTATGTTTTTCTTTGCAATAAAATATGTAGTATTTTGTTTTTTTCAAGGAAATTTGTATCTTTTGGCACAAATTCAAATTTTTTGGAAGTTTTTGTGGTTTTTGATTATTAATCTTATATTTCATTTCCCTCCTTTCTCATCGTTGATGATATTTAAGTTGGTATGTAGAAAATGGTGTGTCTTATTGGAAAAACTGATTTTTCTTTCCAATTGCAGTCAATGTGTTGATAAAGAATTTGGATTTATTGCTTGGTAAACTTGTAAGGCCCGAAAGCCTTTTTTTGGATTCTACCTTAATGGTTAAAATAGATACATTTAACATTTTTTCCTTTTCTTTAATATTCTGGTTATAAAATTCAATGTCCAGTAGGATCAAGGATTATTTTTAGTGCGCCTGGAAGTTATTTGTGTTAAAAGAATTATTTCGTAGTGAAACCTTTCAAAAAGAACTTTAGAAATATTAGTGTTCAAACTCTTGGGGAGTGGGGATTCTTCTCTTTGTTGCAGAAATTCAGTCCAAGAAAATATGAATGGGTTTTTGAAAAACATGTGTCTAGAAAGATGCATTAATTTTTTTTATTTGCAACAGTGTTAACATGGTTTGGAAGAGGACAAAACTTCCCTATGGTGGCGTAACACCCCAAAGTAGGTTATCTTCTATAAATGAAAAATTTTCTAGCTGTATCTAGGCTAAGATTATGATGATTACCCTGCATATGGTTACAATATCTATTGGTTGGATATTAAAAGAAATAATTGGGGTTTTTTTGTTTGTTCATATTGTTGACATACAATATATGTCATTAATAGTATATAGGAACCAACTTATTTGTCTTGTTAATAGTGTTTCTACCTCTTTTTGGTCATAGGACGAAATTGAAAAAATTGAAATTGGTAAAGCTTTCAATGAAAGAAGCTTTCAATATTTCAAAGATGATTCGGGGTTTAGATGGAGGTTTCTCAATGCTATCTCTATTTATATTAATAGTAAAAACATAGAAGTACTTTTGATGGATTAAAAAAGGTGAAATTAAAGGTATATGATTTGTTGACTGGATTATGCACATCATGCACATCAGTAATTGTTGATAGTATATCCATGCTCAAAATATCATGGTTCCATGTGCGATGGGTTGAATATTTCAATTATTTTATTGAAAATTAAAATGATTTCTCGCTCATTCCCACTATAGATTCTATTGTTTAGATATCTCCACTGCCTGTGGATATCGTAATTTAGCCTTTGAGGTTTGAACATGTTTGTTGTTTCACATATTTAGAGAACTTATGCTTGTTTAATATTCTGAAACATTGTTTAATATTCTGAAACATTTTTCAACATCATTGTAGTTCAAATTTCGATGTTATACCGAAAACATAGCTATGTCAATTTTTGATATGTTTATAAGAGATTGGTTTTGTTATCTAGTTGAATGGAAATGTTTTCCCAATTATTTCAAGGAAATATTTTTTTCATATAAAACCACAATTTCCTAGGGATGCCATTGTTTGAACATTGTTTGAACACGAAGGCTGGAAATTATTTGGTTTTATAGATTTAAATATACGATTTGCGTCTACCATTTCTTTGATTTTCTTAGTAAGCATAATTATTTTGTGAGTTCAAAGTATGTGCTAAAAAAGATACTCATGTAAATTTTTGTTATCTTTCTATGGATTACATGTACTATTCTGTTTTTTGCTATATGAAAAAATGCAATTGATGAATATTTTGTTATTGCAATATTTAACATAATGTTTGTATATGTATGTCCTGGATATTTGAAATGTTGGTCGTTGGTATTTAAATTAATTTGCTGTAAATGTTTAGTTGATGGGTAAAGTTAGAGAATATTAATCCTCCAATTTTTTCAAGATGCTAGATTGGATTTGAACCTATTTGGAAATTGAGAAGAAAGATTTCAATAGGGTTTAAATTTCGTGTAGGATTTTTTAGCGAATGAATGAGCAAGTGTGGTATGAAAAGATCTCCCTCCTGGTTCACGTACGAGAGAAAACGAATATCAACGACAATGGTACCACCAGAATATAGATGTTATAAAAGAGAGGAAAAGAGTTTTATACCAGCTAAAAATTGAGCTTCAATAAATCATCAAAATGATGAAGTCATTAATTGTAAGTATGACGAAAGGAGTGGTGTAATGAGAAGAACATTTCTTTAAATTTTTGTTTTTCTATATGTTGAGGGTGTACAAAAAAATTTTGTCCTTCCAAACTATTCTAACAATTCTAACAATAGTATTCATTGGAAACATTTTCTTTGCAAACAAAGTGTTAATACAAGCGACAATAATGAGTCATATGAAAACAATGGTATAAATGCAATATTGGAATATGGGAAAAACAATGCCAACGAAAACTCTGGGGCATGTGGTTTATTTGATGATAATGGTAAGGTTCTTGGCATGGTTGAAAATTTGGAACATTCTATTGGAAATGTGGGGTGGGGAATTCCTTGCAGCAACCGTAAAGTCAATATCATATTCCTCCCAGTCTGTGCATTCTCTACTTGTTGCAACATCACATCTACTTCAAGTATTTTTCTTTTCACAATATTTTCTCATATTCATGAAAATTATTTATTGTTGTATCGTTTAATTTTTTTTATCACTTTTTGTAGAACAATGTTGCATTGAATATTGGCTGGGAAATAGATAAAGAATGAATCCAACCTTTATCAGTTACCGAAGTTTGACCTCGATGATTGAACATCCAAAGTTGAGGAAATGGAAAAACTGGTGATCTCCTTAACCATGAGTACGAAACCTAAGGTATTTCTTTGAAAGAACATTGTTTTCAAGAGTTTCTTTCCCCATATGTTCCACATATCCAAAAAATTTCCACTCTTCCAAACATTTCCTTACATATATCTTCCTTGGGAAATGACGGAAGAGATGCAATAATGGAATATAGGCACAATGATGCCATCGACCAACTAGCTACATCAGATGCTTTTGCCAATAGCAATATGATTGCTAGGATGGTTGAACTAGCGTTTCTCGGCGTAACTCTGTAGGCAAGAGAATGTCTACATACTTGTCTTGTTGGCATAAGAGAGGTGTTTGATGTAAATTTATTTTCAAAGGGTTTGTACATTTGTACGTAACATTTTTTTATATATGGATCTTTTATTTTATGTTTTTTTGGAAGAACACTATTCAAGTGAACAGTGGTTAACAAATAGTTTTGCAACATACAAAACCAATATCGGTTCCTTGACTTCCACATGGAAGATACAACGACCAGAAAAATGTATATGTAGTCTCTCTTCAAATTGTTGTTCACCTGACAGCTGAGGAAAAGTTTAGGAGGATGAAACAATTTCAGTTTTGGACAGCTTATTATGCTTATAGATGGCCAACAGACCTGGTTTCCTGTGGGCAGGTTGAGGCCAAGTTTAACAGATCTTATTTATATTTTGTCGCCTGCTTTTAAAAATATAAATAGAAAATGGACTGGACCCACCGAATTTAAAAAAAAAATAAAAAATTGTTGTTCACCTCAAAAATTAAACTTGTCATTTTTTAAATATTTGATTTTTAAATTATCATTTATAATTTTTGAAAAAATAACATACTCAGTTACAAGCAATTTAGAATAATGGATTTCCATCATTTTGTGGAAATAAATGGTCCTAAGAATGCTTTGATTGGACACGCTATTTCACATAATCATGAACCTATTTTGGTATTTGGTAGAGAAAAGGAAAGTGCTCGCTATCATGTTAGCACGTAAATGATTGGAGTTCATAAAAGCTTTTGTTCCAACATTGATAATTTGTTTGTTGTGAAAATGTTCCAAGTGTGCAATTAATGATATCATGGTATACAAGTTGTAAGATGGCATGAAGGGACCATTTGTAAAATATGTAGGAGTGAGAAAGAATATCATTTTTTTTCTTGCTTTAACAACATGGATTTAAGTGAATAACACGAGTAAACTCAATATTGAAAGTGACACATTCTCACGGTGGTTAATATGGATATAGAGGGAACACAATAAGTTTTAAACAATATATATATTTAATTTTAAAGAAGCTTCCACTACGTGTTGAACAACTTGATTTTGTGATTGTGAGAAGACGTGGTGTTGAACCAAAATATTATGAATATTATGTGAAGAGAAAACATGTGATGGACCCATTGCTTTATAAAGTATAGATGGAAAAATATTACAGTGTGTTGAAATTGATATGGATCCATTTGCTGGTCTCCTAAAAAGACCTACCAATTTGTCTAGAAGGCTACAATATGTTGATAGTGATTATGATGAAATAGGAAGAGCTCATAAGGAGAATGAAATGGAGTGGGGTAATTATTTCCACTGTCAACCATCCTACTTTATTTCTTGATTTCCTAATGAAAGCAAGGAAGGAGATCGAATAAGAATATGTACTGAAAATGAAAATTCTACATCTGATGAACCATTGGATTGGCCAAATAATTGTACATATCCCAATAAGGGATATAATTCTGACGGGTTGCTAGACATGACATTCCCGACTTTATTCCCCACAGGTGACGTTGATTAGGGTCATTCATGTATTTGCAACATTGAAATGCACGAATATGGTTTAAATCTACTTTGTTATTATGATTAAAGGTTTGAAACTCATTCTCACTTTTGATATTTCCTATTGAATATGATTGTGTACCATCGTAGCGAAGGAATAAATTCTTTATTTTTGAAGAAGAATCTTAATGAAAACACACGAAATTGTTCAAGAGTTGTTTCAACAACTCTATGATCTTCCTAATAACAAATTGGTTGAGAAATTAATGCATTCTGGTTCTTCTCTTATGGGTACAAGGGAATATTGGAAAAAAAATCATTTTGAACTCACTGACATGATTACCCAATTGTGTTTCCCTACTTATTTTTTACATTTATTGCATCTGACACAATGGGCCCTCACTTGTGTAGTCTTATGCCATCAAAAATACATTTTAATCAACAAATTGAGCATGCAAAAAAAATCAAAAAAATTATTAAGTATCCACATATAGTTGAAATGTATATGCACGAAATATTTAATATATTTTATGAGTTATTTCTACAAAAATATATTCGTGCTAAAGAATTTCTATATAGGTTCCTTATTTTTCCTTTTGTTTTGTTGTTCAAGGATTTGGATCAAAATCTTTTTGTTATGGTAGGTTTATATATGTTAATTGCATATTTTTTTTTTTTAGGTACGAGTGCCAACATAGAGGTTTGATGCACATCCATTATTTCTTGTGTTTTCCTGGAGCTCTGAATATGGAAATATTGAATTGGTCCAACCCTTTCGATATCCATGCAACATAGTGTTATCTCTAAAAATATTTAATAAATTGTAATCCATGTGACATAAATCATCAAAATGTTGTGATCCATCGAAGCCTGAATGATGGTCCATGCTTTTTAATACTCGACATTTTTTTTTCCTGCAATCCTAGAGAATATTGTGAGCCTTTGGTGAACCGAGTCCAAAGGTATACGGAATGCAGTATGGAATCTTGTTTATGGAAAAAGGGATTTATCATTTCTTCCCACTATGATGCTCCATGGTAGTTTAATATTAAGTCTATATTGTTCATAGATGAAAAAGGGAAAAATAAATATGAACCAACATGAAACAATGAACGTTTAACTATTCACAATGTGGAGAGAATTTTTTTTTTCAACTAGTTGTCTCTCAACAGGAAGTTCTAAAATATATTGTGAAATATAATTCAAATGCAGAAAGAAGATAAAATTTTATCAAAAAATGTTGACAAGGTTTTCTAGTGCAAGTGGATATGAGGCTCCTCTGTTATCTGTATATAGAAGGTTCCTTGTTGAAACACTTGTTGAGTGTGACATGGGAGCTCAAGGAACATCCCATATGTTGCTAAAGACAACTCGTGTTATATGTACTAACAAATTCATCCTATTGAAAATTGGGAAGAAAGTATACTAAAAGCTATTAGTGCATTCTGATGAAAGTTCATATGGAAACAGTTTTGTTCAGCTTTACCAAACGCAACCCCCTTTTTTCGAACATTAGTGCTTGATATAAACAAAAATATCATGTTATTTTGATGAAAATCATAAGCAGTATCCATGTAGACCATGATTTCTCCATCCCATTTTTTGTTTCTAGCCATGGTTTTATGTTGTTATCGATGACGAGGAAGAAGAGTTTGAAACATTTTGCTGGAATGAGTTTCTTTTGTACAAGCTATTTTGTAAAATTTCTTCAGATATAGGACTTCCGAGTAAAATTATTATTGATAATTGGAGTAATTTAAGATATGGTGCATGGAATGTTAATAAATATCCTTTTCCAAATGAAATCAATGAGGAATATGGTAAGTCCCTTCTTCATGAATAATTTTTTTCTCAAGATTAAGAAGAGTAACAATTTTTTCTCAAATAATTCCTCCAAACAATGTAAACATTTATGACCTTAACAATCTTAGTAAAAGGGACTTTCATATTCATTTTAAACAACATGACACAATGGTGTCAAATGATATTGCAGAATAAGCTATCTATTTCATAAAATATGCTCATTTTGCAGGTGTTTTTAATTGCAAGAAAGTTTGGGATAGAAATTTGTCGCCTTCCGCTTTATCGAAGAAACAACAAGTTTCTTTTGAAGTTGTTTTTTTGGAACTTTTTTAATGGTGGAAATGATGATCCTTTGAAAACAATTATTTAAGGATCCCGTAACATGGTTACTACACATGGAGCAATATTTTGATCTCCATAATGTGCAAAATGCACAAAAGGTACGCATTGAAAATTTATATTTAGAACAAAATACATTTGTATTGTATCGATGTATTTTCTATCATAAAACAATTTTCACTTAGTAAATTTTTATGGAGGAAATGATCGCACATTATGAGATACAAAGAGAAACACCTTCTTTAGCCAATTGATAAATCTCAAACAAAATGGTTCAATGGTGGAACACTTTGAGGACTTCCAAAAATGGAATATAAAGGTAATTGATATTCCAGAGGAACACAAGATTGATATCTTCATAGGGACTTTAGAGGATAACATCCAACATGAGGTTCACCTTTAGGAACCTAATTATTTTAGGAAGACATTTAGGTTGGAAAGAAAAATTGAAAGTAAAATTATGGTGACAAGAAAGCCTACCACTCACATCTATAAAGGTGGAAGGGTTCCTAGTCCTAGATTTCAATAACCTATAAGGTTGAAACCACAACAATTGGAAGAAAAAAGAGCAAAAGGGCTTTGCTACAGTTGTTATAGAAAATACACTAAAGCTCATAACTGTGCTAAGAAGAAATTATGTTACATACATTTTGAAGACGAGGAAGAAAATGAACAATAAACTTCGAAAGAAGAGGATATACACTGGGAACCAACCCTAGACAAAGAAGAAATGAGTCCAAACATATCTTGTAATGCATTGGCAGGAATTATCACTCTTCGAACTCTCAATATAGAAGGACAAATTAAGAAGAAAAATGTAATAGTTTTTACTGATTTGGCTGGTACCCATAATTTTATTCATTGTAAGGTAGCAAAAGGAATTGAATTGATTCCTATACCCAACACTAGAGTTTCAAGTGATGGTTGCAAATGGAGGAACTATAAATTTTTCTGGAAAGTGCCATAATATCAAGCTAACCATGGGGGAATATGCATTGAATATTCCAATTCTTTCCATTCCAATAGGAGTTGATGATGTTGTAATAGGAGTAAAATGGTTGCAATCTTTGGGGATAGTAGCTTTTAATTTTTAAAAAATTTCTTGAATTGTTTTTCGGAAGGAAAGGAAGTTGAAATTTTAGGTATCACAGGGAGGTCAGGAAAGATAATAAGCTATAATTTCATGACAAATCTTCTGAAGAAAGAAAAATTAGGCGTACTTGAACAATTATGCTCACTAGAAGTTCCAACATCAAAATCACATATTCCTCAAGATCTCCCAAAAGTCTTCGACAATAATTACAAGGTATTTGAAACTCCCAAAGGACTCCCACCTATTCTTGATCATGATAATGCTATTCATTTGATTACAGGAAGTGTTCCTCCAAACATCAAGCCTTACAGATATTCTTATGTCCAAAAGAGAGAAATTGAACGTATGATTGCAGAAATGTTAGAGGCTGGTATAATTCGACCAAGTCAAAGTTCTTTCTCTGCTCCAGTAGTATTGATGCATAAGAAGGGCAGATCATTGTGCATGCGTCTGTATTATAGGGAACTCAATAAGCTCACTATTAAAGGTAAATTTCCCATTCTTGTGATTGATAAATTATTGGATGAATTACATGGAGGAATTTATTTTACCATGTTGGGTCTTCAGTCATGATATCATCAAATGAGAATAAATACTGAACATTTTCTGAAAACACCATTTCGAACTCATGAGGGTCATTATGAGTTTTTGGTCGTGCATTTTGGCCTTACCAGATCACCTTATACATTTCAAGGATTGATTAATTCCATTTTCAAACCCTTCCTTAGAAAAATTGTGTTAGTATTTTTTGATGATATACTAATCTATAACAGGTCCTTGAAGGATCATGTTCAACATCTTGACAGGGTGATCAAACTGTTGGAGGAGAAACAATTATATAAAAACATCCAAAGGTTTCTATCAAGTACAAGTGGTGGAATATATGGGTCATATTGTATCTTAGGAGGGTGTTAAGGCATACCCTAACAAAATTAAAGCCATTAAGGAACGGAATGTCCCCACAACCATAAAGAAGTTGCGAGGATTTCTCAGGTTAACAAGGTATTATCATAATTTTATTAAGAATTATGGGATCATAGTAGCACCTCTAATAACATTATTGAAGAAAGATGCATTTTCATGGAATCCTGAAGCAACTAAGGCCTTTGAACATCTTAAAGAGGCAATGTGCCAAGCACCGGTCTTAGTTATGCCAAACTTCAAAAAAACCTTTATTGTGGAATGTAATGCCTCAATAAATGGAATTTGTGTTGTTTTAATGCAATAACGAAGACCCATTTCTTTTGAAAGTCATCAAATCAAAGGAAAGTATTTACAAAAAAATATTTATGAGAAGGAAATGGTGGAAATACCACATGCACTAAAAAAATGGTGACCCTACCTAATGGGAAGGCACTTTAAGGTAAAAAATGATTGTGATAGTATTAAATACTTTTTGGAACAAAGAATATCTTCAGAAGAGCAACAAAAATGTGTCACAAACATGTTCGGTTATGACTTTGAAATCATCTACAAAAAAAGGGAAGCTAAATGATGTTGTATATGCACTCTCAAGAAAGGATGAGGAAGTGTAAGAATTGCTTTTTTCCTTTCTATTATCCAATAATATTGGATAACCGAAGCAAGGGAGGAATGGAAGAATGATGAAGAAGTGTGGACACTCATTCAAAAGTTGCAACAATATCCCAGTACATTTGATACATTTGATTGGAAAAATGATTCCTTATGGAACAAAGATTGCTTATATCTTTGTAAAAATTTCCAAATAAATAAAAAGATCCTTTTGTAATTCCACACCTTCCCCTTAGGAGGACACTCAGAATTTTTAAAAAGCTATCATGGGGTGAAGAAATATTTTTTTTTTGGATGACCTTAAATCTGATATTCAAAATTTTATGGCAAAATGTTCGGTTTTCGAGAAAAATAGAATTGAGATAATGAAGACCCCAGGTCTTCTACAGCCTTTATCCATTCCAAGTCAACATTGGGAGGAAGTTTCAATGGATTTTATCATAGGTTTACCTAACTCCGAAGGAAAGAGTGTCATCATGGCGGTAGTTGAGAGACTTACAAACTATGCACACTTTTGTGCAATATCTCATCAATTTAAAGCAAGTACAGTTGCTACTGCATTTATGGAAAAAATTCAAAAGCTACATGGAAACCCAAAGATTATTGTAAGCGACAGAGATTCCATTTTCACTGGAATTTTATGGGCGGAATTATTTTCTTGTTTCAGTACTCAACTATCTTATAGCTCATCTTATCATCCTCAATCCAATGGGAAAACTAAGATACAGAACACATATTTGGAAGGATATCCTCATTCTTTTGTATTTCATAAAAAAACACAATGCGTCAAGTGGTTACCTCTAGCTAAATGGTGGTCTAACACTTCCTTCCATACTGCAGCAAAAATAACCCCATTTATGGCACTTTATGGATATCATCCACTGTCCATCACATCATATTTAAGAGAAAATTATAAGGTTCAAGCAGTGGAGTATCACATCGAGCATCAACAACAAGTTCTCCTAACTCTTAAAGGATAACCTAAGTTTGGCACAAAATCGAAAGAAACAACAGGCATATCAATATCGCACCAAGAAAAGTTTTAATGTAGGAGACTGAGTATTTTGACGGATACAACCATAGCAAAAGATATCCCTCAATAAAGCTAATAAGGATTATAAATTATTTCCAATGTATTATGGTGCTTACAAGGTTTTGCAAAACATTGGTACTTTGAAATACGAATTGGAGCTTCATGCTTCTTCCCGACTGCACCCAGTTTTCCATGTTTCATGCTTAAAGAAGGTTATAGGTGACAAATTTCCAGTTCAAACAATATTCCCAAAACTTGATTTGGAGGGAAAAATCATGTTGGAACCTGAAGTAGTCACGTAAATGAGAACTCGACAGCTATGAAATAAATAAATTTGAGATTAACTCGTCAAGTAGAAGAACTTACCCACTGAAGATTCCACATGGGAGGATGATAATTTTATACAAAAGCATCCAAAACTACTCAAGAATTTAGGACAACACTTTTCTGAAGGAGAGTGGCATGTTAGGTCCATATATTACTAGTGTAGTCCCCTTATTATTGTTTCTTTACCCTTGTAATCCCCTTATTGTTATTATTGTGCCCCATAAAATACCATTATTGTTACTGTTGCTCCCTTACATTATCATTGTTAGGTTGGTTAGGATTATATTGGGACCTCATGGACTCCTATATATATAAAGGACATTTTTTCATTTGTATCATCCAAGAATTGTTCATTTATGTAATGTAAATTAGGTTTGCTCCTCGAAGAGGATGATTTCTAAGTCGTTGATCTCTCTTTTATTCTATTTTGTGAGCTGGTTTCATAACAGGAACAAGGAGCTAAAATATGCATCTTTTCATAATATTTTAACCAATATTAGAAATGTAGAGCCTTTTTTCGATGATTGTGATCTTCTTATGTCGTGTGTCGATAATTTCTTACAACCACAAGAAAAGAGTATGTTTGATTGTTTTGTTCACTTTTTACAAGAAATAATCTCATCAATATGCACAATCCAAAAATGCTAAAATACTTAAATTTTCCAATCGCATGATGTGTTTCATAATGTACTAGAAGAACAAAAATAACTAATGGTGATAATGATGTCATGTAGTGTGAAGTGTTACTATGTCTTGGAGAGTGTGTCATGTTTGTGTGTAATTTGTGGTTTGACACTGAGCTGGTTAATGACACAATTGGATATATTGGAGATATCTTCTATGCACCTGGTTCAAAGCTACGACAATTTCCACAATTCACTACAATTATTTTTGGAAACCACATTGGTGTTCCTGTTATACCTCTGTTTTGTTTTGCTTTATATCACCTTTTACTTGAAATACATTATGCTTTTGTTTAGTTTGAATGGTTATCTTCATGTTTTTGATGGAGTAAGTATTTACTATTTTGCATGGTTCCCTTGTTTTAAAAATATTTAAACATTAAAAGAATCATTAATAATAGTTTAATTTTTTGCAGGTTTATACTGAGTTGATTATATTTTTATGCATATGCGAACATGTCTTGATCTTGGATTCACCTTCCTATAATACGCAGTAGATTCTTGTACCAGTTGGGATTTTTTCACCACTTTACTATGGGTTTCCCACACTCTGAAGAGTTCTTTCACCACGCATGAAGTTCCCCTACCACGCATCAAGTTCTTGCACTGCACTCACATTCCTCTATTGGAGCCAAGGAATTAGTAGAAAACTTTAATTATTCAAATTCAAAGGATATTACTTAGCTGACAGTTTCAATAGAAGTTCGAGGATATTTTGGGAAGTAATTTTTGGTTAACATTGCACTTAGTTCACCATCAATCTCAGACTGAGAAAATAGGAGCCATTTACCAAAACATGAGGAAGGGGAGGAGATGGTCCCAATGTAACATTACACTAGCATAGTTAATATGCATATCACTCCCTCTCTTTGATGTAGTTTGATATTTTCCTATACCATGTAAATACTAAGATTACAAAGATTAATTGAAGCAGTTCAATCTATCTTATGTTTAATTATTTTATGAGTTTTATTATAATCTCTGTGTGAAATAGATCGTTGATAGAGGGTATGAGCTAGCTGGGTTGGCTGCCCGACAAGCTTGACAACACTCTAAATTTTTTAGGATTAGGTTGGATTGTGTTTAATTCATCATTTATTTTGTGAGAAGTGTGTGTAAGATCATATCGTAATATTTATTTCTTTTCAATATATTTTCTTCTTTAAAAAGGTTTTGTTACATAGGGATAGATGAGGCAAAATTAGTGCAGACTTGTTAAGAGGTTTTTGTACTTCCCTTTCTTAATTTTATTTTCACAAAGAATGGTTTTGAACTAGCCTTGAATAACTTTCAACATTTGCAGTCTTATGTTTCGATGTTGTTCAAGCATTGCTTGGTCTCTAGTCAAACAATAGTTAGGATTTACCTTTTGTTTTCCAATAAATAGGATTTCATTTCGCAGTTGCTAATAGTGCAGGTTTTTTTTTTTTTAATGTTTGATCGAATCTTGTTTTCAATTGTCAAGATTAGTGTTTTCTTAGGTTTCCTTTGAGGTGCAGGATTCAATTTAATTTGATGAGATTGACGCACAAGTTAGACTAGAATTTTATTTGTAGGTTTATAGGGGCTCTCTCTAGCATTTCCAGTGCTATGCCTCGAATTTCACAAACTCTGGGATTGAAAATTAAATGTTGGTCCATTAATATGCCCTATAATACTCCAAAAATTTTGGCATCATTTTCGGGAAGGCGCTCATGGGATTGACCTTGGTGACATGTTTCACTTGGTTTAATTTTCACCTAGTTTCTGTTCCAAATTTATTTTCTTTGAATTTATTTGTTTCCCGCACATCTTGGTTATTTTAAGGTTTTTCATTTTCTCTAGTGCTATAAGAAACCATCCTACATATATATACATTATTCCTTTGTTGATGAATGTATGATTTGTCTTATTGAAAACATGATAATGGTATTTTGAGGAATCATTCAATGAGGAGTCTTGATGCTGCTATACACATAAACAAATCATCCAATCATGAACTCATCAGTGAAAATTTTAATATTTTTCTTGAACATAAAAATAATATTAATAAATATTTGATTTCAAATTTGGATGATTTTAGGAAGAACAGAAGAAGGATGAAGAACCGCTAATAATATTTTGCACCAACTGTATGAAGAATCACTTCCTTGTAAGCTGTCCACTTAGTATCCCAAAAGTTTGAAAATTTTTGAGGAGGGTCATTCAACTAAAACTTTCCCATCACTACTAGGATTACGAAAGGTACTCAAGAAATCAAGGAATCATATCAATTTCCAGGTATAAATATAAAATTTCCATCATTCAATACTTGGATTAATGCTTATTCTCCTAAGTAGGTTCCTCGACATGTTTATAATCCTACAATTTTGTGGAAAATTTTAAATCCTCCTCTAATTGAATACCTCACTTCATGGCCACAATGGCCCCCTCCTCGACCCTCTTATTCCAGTGAGATATCCCATTGTCCTCAAGAATGGTTGGACCTTTTTCTCTAAAGAAGTATTTCATGAAAAATAAATTACTTAATCAACAACAACAATCACAATTTTCGTTCAATGCACTCTCAAGTCATTCTCCTCCATGGTGCCAGTTACTTATGAAAATTTACCCTAATCCATACCCTAACCCTTATCCTACTATATCCTAATCCTTATCCTTAATCATATCCTAGCCCCGATCCTAACGTTAGTCAAAACATTAATTCATACCCTAGACCTAACCCTAGTCAAAATATTAATTCAAATCATAAGCCTAGCCCTCAGTCAAACCCAAAACCTGGCCCTCATTCAAACCTTAGACCTAGCCATTATTTAAATCCTGGCCGTAATCTTAATTTAGGCCCTAGACCTAACCTTATTTCAAACCCGAACTCAAATTCTAAGCCTAATATAATCCTTAGCCGAAAACATAGCCCCCTAATCCAAACCAACAAGTTGAACAACAATTTGAAACACCTATTCTTCCTGTCAATTCCCCTATTGAATGAAATGTTACATCTTCCATATTGGGGAAGGGATTAAATTTGGAAACTCCCCCCATTACCACAAAACATTTATCTTGGGAAGAATCCTTGACTCAAAGACGATTAGAGGAGAAATATTCGATTGAAACCTATTCTAAAACAACTGTTGAAAATCAAAACCCTATAATTTCCTTTAATCATTTTTGTCAATATGAAAAGAAGATATTTCAGCCAAAACTTTAGGGACTTTTCTTTTTTCTTTCACCTGATTCAGTATTCCTTCAAGAGAGTGTTCGTAAATATTTGAAAGATTTGTACGAGTTAGATAATCATGAATATGTGGATGTCATTGAATCCTCGTTTCAGGAAGTCATCAACATGCATCATTCCCTCATCATTCGAGAGTTCTTGGTACCATATCAATTAAAGTAACTGATTTCTCATACATTGGTATGTATTGAAGTTTACTATTTAAAACTAAGTCTGACTATATTTAGCATTCTTTATGCACATGTCTACATTGGAAGTGCGCCTACACTTAAAAGCAACATTCCTCTCTTTAAAATAGGGTACGGTAATATAAAGTAATGAATATAGATGTCATCTGAAATAAAATTGTATAGCAACACCCTTTAAATTGTGATTCTCTAAGGAAAATCTTTTTAAATATTTGTCATTAAGAGCTCTTATGGGAAGACTTCTAAGAATCAAATCACTCTTAATGCCTAATATTTTAGAAAGTGACTTTTATTATTGACCAATATGTCAGTGAGGGCTATTGTTTATTTCTGTTTAATACTTCCTAACATACTTCTTGCCTATTCATTCTAAAAGAAATATCATCTAGGATACCTTTTCAAGTTCCTCTTCGGAGGTATTGATGAGAATCCTGCCATGGTGGGCCACGCCTACAAAACTATAACAAGCTTTCATAAAAACCCTAGGATGATCAATTTGAGGATTACTTTTAGTCATTATCTAAGATGTAGAAAGACCAACTAGTAAATACTAGTAATTAAAAAAATTTGGTGCCATCTTAAGGAGCATAATCGCCTCCCCACCTATTAAGTAACATTTTAAATGTTGATTATAATCCGAGTTTTTTTCATAAGAAAGGTTAATTTATGGATAGGATGTCTCATTACGAGCCAACCTACCATGATCATGGGTCCTAACTAGAAAGAAATTACCGCTACTCGTCATCAAGCCAAGGTAATGGCTTTCAATTGAAAATATGTATGAAACAAGGTCTCATCATGAGCCTACTTCTTATTTCCTATTAGTTCTTGTGAATGGAACTATCCTTAGTTGGTTATCAAGCCAGTACAGTGGCCTTTAATTAATTTAAAAAAAAAATGTGAATTATTTCAAATGACTACGAATTTATATCTAATAGATGGCAAACATGAATTTCGTTGGGTTAAAAGGAATCGATATCGAGACTATGGACGCCTGCTGGCCACAACACCATGCCTATGGTATTAAAGTTAATTTTACACTATGATTTACTTGGTTGTTTTTTACTTTCCCTGAATTCATTATCATATCTCTTTGAGAACGATTTTAATATCCTTCTGTTGTTATACCTTGGAGTTCTATCCTTTTGGAATAATTTGTTTTTATTGATGTGTGACCCTTAGTGTAGGTAACTAACCTTGCTCAGAAAAGAGGATCTCTGAATATATGTGGATAATGGTAATATGGTCATTATGGGAAGGTATTATTCTATCTACTTTTAATGCCATGGCTTTCAAATCATGTCACCCATATTTAAAATGAGGATATTAAAGTGAATTATGATCACAGATGCCCTGAGATGTTTGTGTAAATTTTAATAGTTGGTTATTTTTTTCAAGTAATAACACCATCCTTTCCATTTAGAATTCCTATGGTAGCCCTTGTGTTAGACTTTCTTGAAATTAAGTCTAAATAAATACAGATCCCAACAGACACTATGTTTTTAGAACAAGCTCTATCTAGCGAAGGAAATGTTGATCACACAAAATCGCAGGAACATTATTACGAGTGCCCATAAATGTTTTAATATATTTTTTTGCAAGGGAGCGACAATACAAAAATTGATTTTCTTGCATGAGGACATGCAATATCATCAACATGGGGAGATGTTAGGCCTCTATTTTGTCTCGCATTATATCACCTTTTACTTGAAATCCCTCATTCTTTTTTTTCTTGTTTGAATGGTTATTGTCGTGGTTTTGTGCATTCTCAGACACAATAAAGTAATTATTTACTATTTTCCATGATTCCCTTATTTTAATGTGATTTAAACATCAAAAGAACCATTAAAAATAGATTATTTTTTTCAGTTTTATACTGATTTGATTATATCTTTACGCATATCTGAAAAGGGCTTAATTCTACATTCACCTCCCTATACTATGCAACATATCCATGTACCCATAGGGATTCCTACACCAGTTTAATATGGATTGCACACACTCTGAAGAGTTCTTGCACCACACATCAAGTTCTTTCACCACACATCAATTTCATGCACTGTACTCACGTTCCTATACTGGAGTCAAGGAATGTATACACTACTTTAGTTATTCAAATCCCAAGGACATTACTTAGAAGAAAATTTGAATAGAATTTCGAGGATATTTTGGGAAGTAATTGTTGGTTAACATCACACTTAGTTCACCAGCATTTTTGAACCTGTTGAAGCCCCGAAAATCGGGTCTACAACAAGGGGGATACCCACCCGTTCCGGACCTTGGTTGGCAGTTCCTTTTCCGTTTAGTGTAGTGGGTCCGACTGGGGATAATGGGACCAGTTTCCCAATATGTGTGTGTGTGTTGAGAATTGATATTTTGTTTCGAAAAGTTCCTAACTGAAATGATTTTATTCTAATTCTAATCTAATAACATGTAATTATATTCTAATTAAACAAAAATATCTAATTCTAAACTAACCTGGGATGTAATATTTCTGTTATGCGATCTAAAATGATTTCAAATAACAATTGGTAATAAAGATCATTCAACTGTTATAAGAAAAGAATTCAATAAAGATAAACCATTTCGTATAAAAAGCTAGACGAAACAGTTGTGAAAAACATATTTCATAATAAGCTACTCATATATTAAGAATAAATAAATAGCTATCACCGTACAAAAGTGCCAAATGATAACTCAAGCATTCAAGCATCAATATATAAACAACTGAATCATAAATATCACTTTAACACAAAGGAAGAAATAGTTAAGAGATAAAAGTACCATTTGTAACTAGTTCTACTCATGAGCTTCAAGCAATAATGACTTATCTCTTCTTAATCCAACATCCACTAAGAGTAAAAAAGTGTAACATCAGTAGTAGATATTAAACGCAGATATCAATCAATCTTGTTCCATTCATTCATCAAAACCTCCTCGAAGGGTGCAAAAGTGCATGTTCTGAGGACAAATTTTTGAAAAAATTCAGGACCTTTCTCTAAATGCATGAGAAGGGTTTAAATACTACAAACTAAATCTAAAAATAATTTATTACAAAAATGTAGGATACGATTTAAATGACCTTCCTCATTTTAAGAAAAAAATAAAGAAAAACTAATACTAAATATAAAATTAAAACTTAACAACTAACTACTTGTGAATCTGTTCTTTGAAATTGCAAGCGTTCAGCACTTGTTTGAGAAGAGTAGGTTGGCCGACTTCAGACTTTAACTGTCCTATGAAAATGGAATCGGCAAGAGCTGGCGCCATCTTCTTGGAAAAATTGATGATACATTTGAGAGTCATGCACTGGCTGTGTGGTTTTACCAAACACGGCCAGTAAGAATCCCAATTTAACTTTGTTAATATTTTAATCGATTCTGCCTTTTCTTGAGCCTTCTGTCTCCAGTCTGTCTACAGTTGCTGTGCTTTCAGTAGATACCCTGGAGTAGTTTCAGAGATCATATTTTCCTTGTGCAAATTTATAATTTATACAATCAATAATATTTCTTGCTGCTGTGGCTACTTCTTCTGCTGCTTGCTCTGCTTTCCTGATTTGTGCATCCCAATTATTAAAGAGCATTTCTTTGTGATTTTTATTGATTATAGGTGCACCTACTCTTTTCCCCTCCTCTATTTCTTGCCAAGACAAATATTCTGTAACTATTTTATCAATTAAATCATAATCATGTCGTAAGTCTACAACTTGATTATTGATTTTATCACTTTCTTCACAATAAGAGTTCCACTGTGATATTCTTTGGCATAATATTTCCTGTTGCTGCAGTAGCTGATCATTTAAGGAAATGGAATCTATGATATATTCTGTAAGCTTGGGATCATCTTTGTGCATCTCTTGCATAACCTGTAGTTGTTTTTCTTTTCAACCAAAATTTTCTGGTATCCTATTTGTATTTGTTGAAAATCTTGCTGTAATTTTTCAAGATGTTTCTGTGCTTCATTGTTGGCGTTGGCTTGTTGCAGCTGTTGTTGCAAAATCTGTACTTGATCTTCTTTCTCATTCAGTAATTGTCGTACCTCATATGCTTTATCAATGGCTGCAGAGGCATATGCTCCTGTGATCTGAGATAATTTAGTGAGATTTTCAGTTGGATCAGTGGTAGGATCTTGCCATAGGACGTCTAATTGTTCTGTATCATGAGAGAGCACATTTTCCAATTTCCTTTTCTTCTTTTGTCTTCTTACCACTGCCTTGTTTTTTGGACTATAAAATACATCAAGAGGAGGAATTTCCTCTAATTTGAGCATAAGTTCAAAGGATGGGGTAATGGGAATATGTTCCATTTCTGATACATTGCTAGTTATTCCTATGATTATATCTTTTGTTGTCTGTACATTACTCACAGGTGTCTGTGTGTTTTGTCCTTCAATATTGATTAAATCATTGAATGTCTCCCATTCCTTATCTAACTCAGTTCTAACTGATGGTTGCTGTACAATGAGAGGGGGAAGATTTAGCTGAGGAGAGGTCAAAACCTGTTGCTATGGAAGCTCCTTTGACTGGGCAGTATCCCTTACTAAACCTTCCCTTTATTATGGTCATTGTCATATCTCTTACAATGTTCCAACATTTCTCTCCCAGACTTGGATTTATATCTATATGTACCTGTAGTTCCACTGAGGCTAATACTGGGAGTTGGTTCCCTTATGGGTTCCAAGCGTAATTTATCCAAAGGGATAGTAGTTAACCTCCTTTCCCTGTATATCTTGAATTCTTGAAATTCTGTTGGAGGGAACTATATTTGGGCTGAATTTAGAACCTCTTTAAGTGTGCCCTTTTCTTGGAACATGTCATCAAAAAGATCATCTTCTTTAGAAAACACTCTTATCTTGACTGCAGTAGTGAAATTTTTAACAATATCATAGGGGTCGAAGGGTCTTATTGGAAACTTGAACAAATATAAACATGTAATTTTGTTTACTTCTTTGAATGCATGACCTACATCAAATAGTGAAAAGGCTCCACAAGCCACATGAAATTGCAGCTAAATAGCCTTCTTTCTGTCCTTCAAATCTTTAGTCAAACCTCCTTCTCCACAGGTTTTATAAGCAATTTCTCGTGCCATGAGTTTATCAAGAACATACAAAGGTAAGACATGAGGTGAAGAAAAAATTCCAAATACCCTAACATATGTAAACAATTCTTCTCCAAACCATATCTCAACAGGAAGTATGTCTACCTCTGCTTCAGGAGAAAACCTTGGAGCATCTTTATCATATAACATTCTGTACAGGGGTAACATGACTCCATGACATATCTTGTAAAAATAGGAAATGAACTTGGAATCCCATAATTATTTATGATAAATATGAATGTGTAAGCGGTCTTGAGTCATCCATTTCCAACCCATTAAAGGAAATTTAGAAATATAATAGATTGAATCCATCACATAAGTAGATAAGTAAAAAGGGGGATAAATTCTCTGAGAAACAGTTCTTTTAGACCAGTAATTCAAAATGGCCATTGCTAAGTTGTCAGGTAATATCTTAGCCCAATCTATAATAGTAGCATTAATAGCAGCATTCAATAATGGTATCCATTTAGATGAAAAATTATTAATGTCTGGCTTTCCAAAAAGCCTACGGAGCATAGCAGCAGCAAAGCAATACGGAGAAGTGAGAGAGCCAGTACTATACAGACCGTGTTTATCATTTTTTAATGGTTCGTCTCTCCTCGACCAGTCCTTGGTGCATTCTTCCAGGTTTTCATTTTCTTTGGCAAATTTCTCCATGAACTGTTTGTTATAAGTTGCCTGTGGCTCTGGAAAATGATACATGAGTCTCAAATCTTGTGGAGTAAATGAGCCGATGAGTTCTTGACCTTGAGTCTTAAACTGTCTGTTTTTAATATTAGTGCTATCGAGTACCCATTTAACCATGTCTGTGTATGGAATAATTTTGGGTCTCGCTGCTATTCGGTGCAAGAATGAACAAGCTAGCTCTATAATGGATGCATCAGAAGACCCATGTGAGCCTGCAGTAGTTGTAACCTCCATTACTGTGGGGTTCTCTTCCTAAAGTATATTATACATGCCCTCCCAAGTAGTAATACCAGCGTCTTTGTTATAGGCAGTGTCTGTATACAAGGGCGCCATTTCTTTATCTTCAGAAGTCAGAGCCTTATCTTTCTTTCCCATAATACCCTGAATACTACTTTGTATATTTCTCTGTTCTTTGCTCCTGCAGTTTACGAATTAAGTGAGAATAATGATAGGAAAAAGGTGATGGGAAAGTTTTAAATGCTGAAGACGTATAAAATATACCACCTTACATGAAATACCTCTTCGATCAAAATGAAACCATATTTCATTAATGAATGACAACCAATTCATTGATTAACATTAAAGCGCATAACCAAGTCTCGATTTACGGAAAAAAAATTTTGTACAATGAGGCTTAAAGATCTACGATAAGGCGATCTACGATTTGCTTCACAATATTTCAAAATCGAAATATCGCAAATTGAAATCTCGTAAAATTGCAATATCACAATACCGCGATATCGCAATATCGTAAAATCGCTAGATCACAGCAAATGATAAATCTGCGTTAATGTGTTTTTTATGCGAAATGTGATTTGAGATATATGCCATCGCATATCGGTGGTAACACATGTTCATACCACTGTAAATAGGTAGATGAGGAAAGCCATAGAGAGATCAAACACCAAAAACTCTTTGTGAATCCTAAGTAGTAAAGCCAATCTGTATTAAGCTGAAAATACACAGTTTTCTACAATAACATAGTATGCTTTCTAATAGAAAATGCCAACCTTGAGGAATTCAACCTACTGTCTCTTATAGATTTATCATTACAATCTAGGATTCCCTCCTTCATCTTGAGGAGAATTCGAATTTCCAAGTTTGACACCTATCTATTCTGAAACAGACTCTTAATTACAATTGACAGTTAACTGTCTCTTTAGGAGTCTTAATACAAATAGGATTGAAACTCCTTATTATGTCTAAAAAAACCTTATATAAGACTTACATATTCTCTTTGACAACTTCTTATCCATATCCTTGACCTTTATGATGCCTTTAACCTTGTTATGAGATCCTGCTGACTCATGTCTTATCTATCCTGAAAACCAGGGAACATGTTTTCTGCAATTAAGCCTTTATCTTCATTGATGATCTTTGAACATTTTTGCTGGAAATATTGACTATTCCAGATAGGTGACATATGCTATCATTGCCTTGTAACCTTATCCTTCCACCTCTTCAAAAATAAACTTCGAAAAAGGTATAAAAGAGATGAGATATATCTGCGCTACGAAAATAACAGTTGTTTTTGTAGCGCAAAATTTGTATCATTGAAAAACATTTCTTTAACACCCTCTTTCCTCTACTTTAAAACCTGAGCTTTCATCTGCGACTCTTTTCCATCCACCACCAGCAGAAAAATTTGAAAACCAACTGTTTTTACTACCAAAATATATATGAAAAATGCCCAAAAACTCACCTACAGCAGTTTCGTAGCACGCTACGAAAATGCTGTGTATGCCCTTTTTACACAGTTTTTTCAAAATTCTGAGTCTTAACGGTATTTTTGCTTCTTCAATAATTTCCATAGATTTTAAAAAATAAAAAAAGTTGGCTTTAAAAATTCATTTTTCCTCAAGAAGTGATCTCCTTCTCAATGAAAAATTTGATTTAAGAATTTATTACTTGTTGCTCTATTTTATCTCTGTTGTAGCTTACCTTCAGAGTTTGTTAATTAAATTTCTAGGTCTTCAATGTACCTCTTCAGCCTCCTGTTAGTAGCCCTTAATTTAACATTTATCATTATAAAAAATATAACCTCTTTTATTATTCGATGTGTGGAGTCGCCAAGGTAGTTCTATAGCCTCGAACAGATTCTGAGCTCTTGCTACCTTCAGAATTTCAGCTTCTTGATTTCGGGAATGAATAATCTTCAGGCTCCCAGTAGACGCACCAAAATGTTATCACAAAATCTGACCCTGATAGGCTGATCGTCAATTAGACTCTGAGTAACTCTTTCAAACCAATCTTTTGGTTGAGGCTTAGCCTCCTCAACCTAAGACGACTCTCTCAACGGGTTTAAGATTTTTCATTAAGGATAAGATGGCTATCTCTAGGAATAAAATGGATAAAAGTGTATAACTGGTTGAATTACTGATTAACAAACATATATTGGGCTATGGAGTCAGGGTTTCACATTTAAATATATATGAAGAGTGAAATCCATTGATGGTTTACGAATTTCACCACATTTCTCTTTTGAGCGTTATGAAAAAATGAAAAATAATGCATATGTCACACTTAGGAAGAAAGAGGAGGAATAATTGAAGTTGATATCATTTTGAGGTACTTATATTGAATAGATTTTAGTGCTTTGGGCATAACTTTGAAACTAATATGAATACTTTTTTATATTTATTGTTGTCACTGAAATAAATTGTATGAACATTAATAAGTTATTTGTTTTGATTCTTGATGATTTTAATAAAATTGTTAGCAATTAAAGTTAATCGAATAAATAATTATAAAAAATTACATGAATAAATAATTTATTGTGGTTTTGTTTCAGTTTAGTAGGTTAAATTTTTGTTATTTTTTCTTTTAGTTGTCCTTTTTTAATCATATTAAATTGATGTCTCTTTATTTTTTTTAGTGAATTCATTTTTGATGTTTTATATATATATATATGTGTGTTTGTATTTGTGTGTATGTAATAATTTTTATTTTTTCCTTTTCATTGAAATGAAAATATGGAAAATAATGATGTCCTGTATTAGGCCTTGGAAGTTCATGGTATTGCTGAAGCAATAAATTTTCATGCATATATTTGGAAATGTCTTGATAGAAAACTTTCGTTTCCTCCTAAAATTACTGATGAACATGTTTGTTTCTTAGATTAAATGAAATGAATTGTGAAATATTCATTGCATGTGCACCAAATGGAATACAGAATAAAAGCCAGAAGGGACTGGTTGGAAAGTGTGAAGGTTTTGAATTATTAGTGGTACCTTTTGGTATCACTAATTCTCCAACTACTTTCATGTGTTTGATGAAAAAATTGTTGCATTCGTATTTGGACAAGTTTTTGATAGTGTTCATTCACGATATACTGTTATATTCTAAGAATGGGGAAGAGCATGTAGAGCACCTAACAATAGTATTGAGATTGTTGAGAGAGCGTGAGTTTTATTCCAAGTTTAGTAAGTGCATTTTATTTTATACTGAAGTTCACTTCTTGGGGCATATTTTTTTCGAGGAAGGAATAACAATGGAACCAAAATATTAGAGATATAATGGAGTGGATAAATACTAGGAATGTGGATGAGGTTAGATCATTCATTCATGATTACATTATTCTAGTGGAAAGGGTAGAAGGTTGAATGGATTGAGGAGTGTGAAACTAGTTTTGAGAAGTTGAATGAAATGCTAGCAAATGCTCCAACATTGAAGATTGCAGATCTAGATAAAGAGCACATGTCTAGACCATGTATAATGGGCATTCTTGCTGGCTGTGATTCTTCTGACAGCGTGGATTAAAGATAGCCAAGTTTTGTTCTGATATAAATTGCTTATGCTTGGCTTGTAGTACATCTAGATATGTTGTTAGGGTACCCAAGATATCAATTTTGAAATCTTCCAAAATATTACCGAATTCTATGTTGGTCACATTGCCACCGAACTATTTATAATTCCTTGTAGCTGAATCTCGCCTAGTTGGCCTACTTTGCATACGACCTTGAGAACACCTGATGCACAATGAAATAATGTCAAAATATTATTCTTACTAGATTTCCCCTTTTCCCATTTAATAGTAAGTGTTTTGACCCATTCTTCTTTCATTGGCTTAGTCATTGTTTCTTTTAAGATATCTTTAGACAGTGTAGTATATGGAGATCTTTGAAAATTATATTGAAATATTTCAACCTATTCTTCTAATGTCTCATTGTCTCTTGTAGACATATTGAATATTTCATCTTTTAATTCTTGATTCCGGCATTAGTTCTGATATTTGTTAAGAAAAGAGTTTTTCATTTGATCCCAACTATTAATGATTCCTCCACCAAGCCCAATAAACCAACGTAATGTTTTCCCCTTCAATGTAGAGGGAAATAATTTCAACTTCTAAGGGTCAGTGGTGTAATCATATCCCCTACATAAGACATCAAATTCAAATAATAATGCATGTGGATCTTTCGAGGTCGGCCCATGGAAGGTGGGGATGTTTTGCGGTGGAATGAATTTCACAGGGGCATTTACGGCCGGATCAACAATGGATACTCCAATGTTGATGTCTGCCTCTAGTTTTGGTTGTTTTCCATTTGATAAAAGATATGCCAATAATATTCAGGTATTTCTTGTTTTGGGGAAATAATTTGGGTGGAATTAGGGAGTGGATTTGGAGGAGGCCTTACAACACTTCCTCGATCTGGGATACTGGGCCTCTTTGTCTTAGCCACTCTATTAGGGGATTCAAGCTCTGGAGTTTTTACTTGTACTACACTGCTGTTTTCTCTCCCTCCTTCCTACAAATTGCAATAATTTCCCTCTCTCGAAGGGTCAAGAATTACGTGTCAACAGTCTGAAGGCTTTGCTCATACCCTTCTGCTTCACTGTGAATCTCAGCATGGGCTGCAAATGATGAGGACGCTACTTGATGGACTATAGTAGGACTCTGAGTAGGAAAGGTTCTAGGTACTATAGATGTCTGGGATTCAGCCTTCTTAAATATTTCGTCTATGTATGTTGTTATTCCAAGGACTATCGATCCTTTTGGTTTTGTGGATTTAAGTGGGGGGTTTTGATCTATATTTTTCTTCCTAGTCAGAAAACAGGATACCTTTCCTACTAACCTCTGGACAATTGCTGAGAAGCGGGCTGGAGAGAAAGCATTTTTCTTGCTGGTACGTAGGCTCTTACCTCTCATTTTCAATACCCAACTCTTTCACAGCAAAAGGAAAAAGAAATAAGGGTCATCACTCTTAAACACCCTCCCCAGATATGACGCCAAAATTTTGGGTCATAAAGGTGACTGTTTAAAGGTAACCTTAATGATTTTCATTAATTATCAACCTAGGGCAAGTCTTGTTATTTCAAGAGTGTAAGAAACATATATGCAAGTGACATTGGAGGCTAACCACTCTAACGTTTCATAAGGAAGATTATCTAATTCTCGAAGCTCAATCAGACCAACTTGGAAGTGAATTATGAAATGTTTCTGATTATTCAAGTGAGCTAAATCTGTTCTAAGCATATGCAGAAATAACTGTTCAAGACTGGAAAGAATAAAATGCAATTGAATGGCTTGCTTTCTTGAATTGAACAACAAAATTAACGAATTGAACAACAATTCTAATAAATTGAACAAAAATCAATTATTCTATATTTTGCAATGTAATTATCTTTTAATCAACTAATAACATCCTTCTAAATTAAACATCGACCAAACACTCACAATGATGATGAAAACATCCAAACGTTAAATATATGCAAAATTGAATAGTAATCGTGTTGAAACTAATCTAACAATTGTAAGAGAATTGAATTCAGATAAGAGTACATGAATGGTAAACTAGTCTAGTAAAAAGGAAGATATAACATCTCATGCTTGCAATTAACCAATTAAACGATATATTATGAAGTGAAATGGATAACTTGGAAACACAAATTCTATAAATAAATGTAAAGCACAGAAGTAGAAAAATAACCCCCAGGGCTAGGCCCAAAACCACTAGAATCTTGTTACTAAGGAATACTCAGAAGTTGTTTATTCCAAAAATGCCAAATTCTTCATTAATCCACCAAGAAATACATTAGTACAGAACTTGACGATTATGTCTGAATACATTTATTACAGAAAGGTTATATTACAGTAATTATGTTGTCTTGTTCATTATTCGGCCTTTTATAGCTTAAAGGAAAATTCAAAAATAGTAACAGATCCTCCTCATTATGGGACCCTGCTACTTCGTGGCTATCAATTGAGTACTCCAAGCGTGGTCGTACCTCTCCATATTTTGCCAATTTGTAGTAGTCGATATGATTCGTTCACCTTCCTTCTCTTCTATATTTTTATCATCCGGTCAGTGGTTTGGATGCTTTTCTTCCCTATTAATAAAGACAGTGATAAATTAGTTTTTACGTTATTAAAAACTCCTTTTATCATTAGTCCATTCTGCCTCACTTTTGCAGTATTTCCTTTACTTTATTGCTAACATGAAGGGAAAATATATAAAAGTGCATGAAAAATTATGGTAAATATGGGAATGAAGCATACCTTTTTCTTGGCCCAAAATACTCCCCTGTTTAACTTTTTGCAGCTCCTCATGCAAACAAATGGTTGAGGTGTAGCTGGACTAAAGGATATGCAGGGTATAAATCTTCTTTGTAAAGTTTGAAGCCATGTCTCTATTTAATCTTTGCAAATTCTACGTTTGTGTGCCCCTCTGGTAACTCATAATCATGATGATAGTCTTTAGGGGGGTACCAAATGAGGGTTCATTTGTATCTTCATCTTATCCATGTAGGACCCATGTTCAAAATTAGGTTGCTATGCAGAAGGAACCTGGAAGGTGCCACTTTGAAGTTCTTGTATCTGAATCGCTCTCTGTTCTTCACATTATTTATAGAGGCTAGCCATATCTGTTTGGCTACTGCTAATGCTTCCTCCTAAATTTCCTGGAAGTACTCCTGTCCATTCTGCACAACATCCCTGTGAATAGGACCCAATTTGGATATCACCACTTTTCGCTAAATGAATTTCTTATGTTGGGTAAACAAGTAGAGGGATTTAGTAGGTTCCCCTCTGACCCATAGATCGAGTCCATGCTCTCTTTTCTGAAAGGTGTTGTAGGCCTTATCCCATATAATTTGGTTTTTGGCAAAGGACAAGAATTCTTGGAATTGAATGTCCCCTATGAAGGGGCTAGGATTACTATCGCTGTCCTCCTCTCTAAAGAAATATGTAAATATAATTCACACAAAAGATGTTGGACCTGCTCATCCTTCACATTGCAACACTCAAAAAATTCCTCAATGGTTTTAAAAGTGGTGGGCTTCCCTACCTTGACAGCCTTGAATTTCAACAATAAATATTGTTCCACCAAGAATAAATCATAGTTAGTGGCCGGTGCCCTACAAGTGAGTACATCTGAGTAAAGGGAGAAAACCATACTAGTTTTCTCTTTAGCTTGTTCCACTTGCTCTTGTTCTTTCTTCATTTTTTTCCTTTCTTTCCTAAGTTTTACAAAGATTTCATCATCAATTGTAGAAAGGTCTTTGAATCACTTCAGTAGTGCCTGATGTTCCTGTAAAGGTACTACTTCCTTTCTGCATTGGGCCAATTCATGCTGGACTTGAATTAATTCGTTGTGCAACTTCAGATTGGCATCCTTTTCTACAAGGGGGGTATAGGCAAGTGTCACCTTTGTTTGAGTCCCTTTATCTTCTGTAAGTTCTATATTAGTCTACACAGAGGCTTCAGCAGTATGTATCAACTCCATTTATATAGGGGATTCAACCTCATTCATTAACTTAGTCTGTACAGAAACATCAATGGTATCTATTAAATCAGTCTATGCAGAGGCTTCAAAATTGTCCATTAGATCCGTCTGTCTAGGGACTTTAGCAGTATCTATTAAATCAGTCTGTACAAAAGCTTCAACATTGTATATTAAATTGGCATGTACAGAAATTTCAGCAATATCTACCGTTTGGGTAGCAAAATATTTTTGGGTATCCATGGTAGCCAATTCCTTCTTAGGACTCCGAGCCTCGTTTTCTTCTTCCAACTGTCCCCTCAGGTGTTTTATCATTTTTCTCCATTTCTTGCACTTCCTTCTCACTTTCCTGAACTTAATCTCAAATGATTTTTCTTTTGGAAAAGTTTTGGCAGCAGAGGGATGAGCACTGGCTTTAGTTTATGAAATGGTTGTGCCAGTTCTAAGGTTATCAACAATGGTGATTTCTTCAAGCATCCAAGATTTTATTTCAACATTAACGTCCTGACTAGGTAAAATAGTATTTCCTTCAGGCGTCAGGGAAATTGTCTCAATGCTTGTATTTTTTTCTAATAGAACAGTTTCTCCTTACTAGTTTCCAGATTCAGATATTTCTTATGTCTGGTCTTCCCTACTCATCCATTCATTATTAGAGGGAGATAGAACCCTCGAAGCCTGCAATTCTTCATGGTGAGGTAATATTTCTGTGTGGTCAGAGCTATTAGCAATGGCAGACTAGTTCAACATGTCCCTCTGCTCTTTAGATTGTTCAAATAGGCTTCCAATTTCAAGAGACTCTCTCATTTTCTCAAGTACTTGAGCCATTTCTTCTTCGGAGTCTTGTAAAGACATATTTTGAGGGCTTGAAGGTGGTTTATGGGTTGGGCCCGCCTCATCTAAAAATTTAGAGATGTCTTTCCATAGTTGTAGCCTTTCAAACTCCCTATGTTTCTCTATTTCTGAGGTTGAAACATGGGCCCTCTTCCCTCTTGCTCTCCTGGGTATGGTTATTCTAGGGAGTTCAATCTCTGCTCTGACATGGTTTTCTTCAGGGGTAGGAAAGGCAGGATTAACAAATCTATCCCAAGTTATCCCGTGCTTTTCTAGCTCACAAATGATGATCAATTTAATCAATCCGTGGTGGCTGACAACTGCTAGGGGGTTTTTGGTTTTTCCAATTCGAACAACACTATTGTGCAACATAGAATTTAGAAAAAAGGGAAAGTTAACTGAAATGTTTTGCTTGAGAACAACTAATAATTTAAGTTGGTGGGACTTTACCACATCTTGGCATCAATCCCATGTGATATATATTTCAATGAACACTGCCAATTCTTTCCAAGGCTGCTGCAAGGACAAGGGATCAATACCCTTCCCTTTTTGTTCAAATGGTTCACCTAGGTCTTTATATATTGAGATTGCTTCTGGTAGAAGGACATGTTTTTCGATCCATATTTCTCCCTTTGTTGGTAGTCTGGAGACCTCACCGATGGTTTCCTCAGTGACCGGTATGATTCTTCCTGTGACTGTGGTATTCGCTTCTCGTAGGTTTTGCAGGAACTCAACTGTTATCTTTGCGTTAAACCCCTAAAGTCTGTGTGGATATGGAATCCATCCAACTTGCTAGAGAATGGTGTGAATTAATTTTGCGACTTGGAAGGTTGTGGGTTCATTGCAGAGAGAATTCCCCCCCATGGCTAATGTGTTATCCGAACTAGTTTCTTCTTTTGTCTGTGTCTCTTTCGCCCCTGTTGGTTAAAACAAAACACTGCATGTGTTTTTTCCACATATATTATAAAAATTCAACCTCATATCGTAAATGCAGTGATATCTTAGTCCCATTAGTGTATATGAAGGGAATTTCATGGGTAATTCACATGCTTATTCATTATGTATATTTGTACCCCCTCCATCGGGAGAAGGGTGTCCACGACCTTAAGCTCCAGGGAAACAAAAAGATTGCAACAATAATGAATGCACACAAGGGTAAAAAATTGGTAATTATCACAATTGTATGAGAGAAGGGCATCCATGGCCTTGAAGCTCAAGAAAAGAGGAAAGATTGCAGCAATCATGAATGCATACGAGGCAAAGGTCAGAACTTGATAATCATCATAACAGTACATCAGGTGGGAATGAATAAGGAATGGAAGAAAAGTGGGGTAGCAATTATTGTGACAAGATATCCTATTTTGACATTAAAAAATTATGATTGGTGTTTCCATCCTTAAATTCAAACATGAAAAGATAATTCACTCATAGTTAATTATGCGGGTAGGTAATGATAACACCTATTAAAGTAGTGCATTTATTTCAGGAATGGATAAATAGGAAATAGGGAATATAAAATTAATTTTATATTATTAGAAAAATACTTTCATACCACAAGCACAGCCACTACTGCCAGTAGGCATTCATAGCCTTGACAGGGTTTTTATTTTAACCCGTAAATGAGACAAAATCCTCTATTTAAAAGTAGACATTTTTATTATTTTATGGAGAGATCACTATGTTGGTGTAGTGGAAATATAGTCATAGTTCCATTCACTAGGATTGTAACAGAGTTATTAGGTTGACTTGTGATGAGACCTCTTGTCCTTTAAGTAGTTTGAGTTGTCAAGAAGGTCACTACCATGGTGTGTTGGCCATTGGGGGTTTTATCACCCAAATTTTTTCAAAAAAAATCTCATTTTGTTATTTTTATTTTTTTTCATGGTTCAAATTAGGTTTAGAAGTCAATTTAGGGTTTGGCTAAGGGTAGGTTAGATTTTTATAAGTTCAAATCCCATCCTTAAGTTCAAATAAAGTCTTCTTAAGGTCCATTCATTTTCAAATATCCATAATTTTCATTTGTGAGTCATTTCCTAAAGTATCATGTCAAAAATGGTCAATTAGCCAAGAAACATTACTTTCGTAGCGTCGCTAGTTCAAAAAAGTTGATTTGCGCTACGAAACTGCCGAAATTTATGAAGAAAAAACTTTGTTTTCGGGTTTTGAGCAGTCAACTTCCAAGGCCGTTTCTAAGAAACTGAAAATGAATTTTGGAAACATGAAAGAGGTTTTTATTCCTAATAGAAATAAATAAAAATACTACTCTCTTTTTCTTGAAACTCATTAGGATGTGGGAAAAATTGATAAATTACAATGCACTACGAAACTGTTGCTACAAAATTGTCATGTACATGACTCTTTAGCAGTAAAATTCAAGTTCAGTTTCTGGCCAATTGAAAAAGTATTTTGGAATTATGAAATATATTTTTCTTCATAATAGCCCCATATAAAATAACCTCTCTCACTTTTCTCACAAGTGTTATCAGCTGGGAGATACAAGGCTTTCTTTTAAACCCTATTTTCAGAAAACAGAGTTTTCTTGTTTTACACATGTTTTTCAAAAGTAGTTTCTAGACAGCAGGATATGTATTTAAAAAAATCAAGAGAGGTGGTTATTCAAGACATGATGGAATAAAAAAACCTCCTTCATTTTCTAAAAATACATCATGGATTAGGATATATAATCGCTGTCTCAAGACCTATTTTTCAGGTAAAAACAAGAGAAATATGCAAGAAGTTAAGAAGTTATAAAGGCTGGAATGATTTTGTTTTCAGTTCATATGGATTTTGATATGTTTTTAAAATGATGGAATCAAATTTTTTTTTTTTTTTGGCACATTTTCATTCTCCGCTTTAGAAAATTTTGGACAAAACTGCTCACGCAGCAGTTTTGTAGTGCAAACAATGTAAAAAGAGTGAAAAGCACTATGAAACTGTTGTAACAACTTTTTTCACTCTTTCTCATAAAATTATGAAGGGAAAAAGTTTGAATTATAATTTTAAATTGCTAAGGAATATGTATTAAGAGATAATGAAGACAATCCTTGAGGAAATAAATCAAAATTTTGAAGAAACAAGGGTTAAAAAGCAGCACTACGAAAGGCGCTACGAAACTGTGTTGTTTTCGTAGCGCAATCTATTTCATCTCATATGAACAGCTTAATGATGGGTTTTGGACACCTGGAGCTTAGGGAGGATTCTTGCAGGTGCTATTTTAGTTTCCAATAGCAAAGGAACTCGAAATAATGAGTTCATGGTGGTCAGAATGTTTCAAGAAGTGCAAGGAACCCTATGCCTAAACAATAGGAGATTGTTCCTATTTTGATGGAGGTCAGCATCATGGTCATGGAGAGCTGAAGTATATCCTCTGAATTTTACCATGTGTTAGTACACTTGGCAAAGGATGTAACTTAATTAAGATAAGGTGGTTATAGATAGGTGATTAAGAGTTTGAATCCTATTTGTATTAGGCATGTTTAGTAGATTAGTTGTATTTTCGTAATAAATCCCATGTAATATGGTTATGCAAGGTGTCAAAAGTTAGGTATTCGAAGTATCTAGCAGAATATGAGTTCATCTCATGTTGCAAAGCTCTATTTAAGACCAAGGGTTCGAATTAGCAAAGGGTGGGATATTTTTTGGCAAAACTGCTGCTTTATGTAATTGACTGTGATCAATAATGCAGAGAGGTTTTCTTCTTGATAGACCTAAGATTCTCATGGGGTTTTAATGTTTTATTGATCTACATATTATGTTTAACTACTTGTAGTATATCTCATTTCTATTACTCAGAATTCATAACCATATGCTCTAACTTCCTTTATTAATGATATGACTGTGTTTTTTTGTGTTTTATGAGTGAATTTCGTTTGAACCGCTAGCAGTAGATTTCATTACCATTACTCAAAATTCTTAACCCTATGCTCTGACTTCCTTTAGTATTGAAATTAATATCCTAACATATGTTCTTGAGTGAATTTTCTTTGTTAAAAAACCCTATTTGCCTCAGCTTCCATGTTAAGAAACCTTACCACTGAAGCTACTGATTTTTTGACTCCATAAGCCCAATGGTAGCAAGCCTTCATCTTTTCAACCTGAAAACATACCAAAAAAAAAACACAAAAAATAGAGTTATCCATCTATTTATATCTTTATTCCATATCATTAACCATTGAGAGAGCCCTCTCAGGCTGCGGAGGCTAAGCCTCAGTCACAAGATTGGTTTGGAATAGTTACACTGAATTTGTCTAATCAACAGCCAATCAGGTATGATTTTGGTGATAACAGGGGGAATGTCACCTGTTAAACCCTTATGATCATGGTAGGATGGCTCGTGATGAGACCCCCTATTCTTTCTTGAAAATTTTTACGTATACATAATATTATTTCTTTTTGAAAAGTAGGCATTTTTCCTGTTTTATGGAGAGATGATTGTGCTGGTGTGGTGGATAGATAGCCATAGTGCCATTCACTAGGATTTTAATAGAGTGATCAGGCCGGATCGTGATGATATCTCTTATCCTTCAAGCAGTTTGAGTTGTCAAGAAGGTCACTACCCTGGTGTGTTGGCCATTGCGGGAATGTCACATGTTAAAACCTTATGATCATGGTAGGTTGGCTCGTGATGAGACCCCCTATTCTCTCTTAAAAAATAAATTTGCATATAGAAATAATATTTTATTTTTATTTATGCATATAGGGAGGCTCATTAACTCCTTAAGAGTTAGGGATGGTGTGAGAAGTAAAAAGAATGCCAATAAAATTAATACTCTTTATTCCTATATCCTCATGTCAAGGAGAATTACTACTTGAGAGTGTAGAAATATATAGCAGCATAAGACTATGGAAGTGAATTGTGTAATAATATGTTTGAATAGGAGTTTTATATCCCTTCATTACATATATAAACCGTCTTAGCTTTCGGAGTATATATTTCCATCAAAATTTCAAAGGATCACAATATCAGTAATATCATTATTTTTCTCCTCTTCAGGTGCCAATTCCTTTCCAAAAATGGTCAAGGATGTGTAAAGGGGAAGTGGATATTTGAAAAGAGATCATCAAAAATAAGAAAAAAAAAACATGTTTAGAAAAGAAATCAATTGTTCCATTTGATTAAACAGAAAAAATAAAATTGCACAAATACAAAATAATTCAATTGAATTGAACAACAATTTTTCAATTCAATTGAACAACTATTGTTCAATTGGATTGAACAATAGCCATTCAAAGGTTTGAAAAACAAAAAATAAAAATGCCAAAAACACAGCTATTCAATTGAATTGAATAGCAGTTGTTCAATTTGATTGAACAACAGTTGTTCAATTGGATTGAGCATCAATTGTTCAAAGGTTTGAACAACAAATAAACACACAAAAAAACATGGTTGTTCAATTGAATTGATTAGTATCCCTTCAATTTGATTGAACAGAAAAACACATAAAATAAAGGATAAGAGAAAAAAATGCAGCTTTGAGCATAAAAAAGGATGGAATGTGCAACAATTATAAGAAATATAAATTGTAGGAAACATATATACAATATTTACGAGTGGAAATAATAAATTTTCATGGACATGAAGCTACAGGGCCACCACCCTCTGTGGCTAAAATTTGGATGGTGGGATTGTCACACACCTATTGGCAGAAAGACTCTTTTGTATGTGGTTTATGATAGAGGCGCACTCGGTGTCCATTGGCTCGGAAGGTGGAGCCAAATATATCTATGGTAGTCAAGGTAATGGTATCATTGCTATGTACTTCCTGAATTTTGTATGGACTTGGCCACCTTGTTTGTAACTTACCTGGGAAGTATTGGAATCTAGAGTCGTAGAGGAGTGCCCAATATCCTTTCTGGAATGTCTTCTTTTTTATGATGTTGTCATGCCACTTAGCTCGTTGTTGTTTAATTATCACAGTGCGCTATAGAGAAAGTAGTCGTGCTTCATCTAATTCATTTATTTTCTAAAGTCTTCTAGTTTGGGCCTCCATCAAATCCAGCCCCATTTCCTGGGTTGTTCTTAGAGTCTTTATTTCGAATTCATTAGGAAAAAATAGCTCCATTCCAAATACAATATCGTATGGATAATACCCAGTGGTTTCTTGCCATGTTGTGGGGTAATCCCACAAGGCCTCTAGTAGTCTAGTAGCCCGATCCTAGCGATGTGTTGAGATTGTTTTTGTGAGAATTTCCTCAAGGACTTTGTCGGTGCTTTCAGCCTACCCGTTTTCCTACAGGTGGTAGGGAGAGGTGACTCTAAGGGTGACATGGTGGTTCTTTAGAGTGGCCGTAATTTTATTTCCCACAAACTGTGCTCCCCCATCAGTTATCACTTACCAAGGTAAGCCATATCGCACAAATAGCTCAAAAAAAAAATTAATCACATATTCTTCTATAGCTATTGATAAATCCATTATTTCTACCCACTTCCTCACATAATTGGTGGCAACTAGTATGTAGGTCTTCTAATTTGATGGTGGGTTGAATGGTCCCACGAATTCCAGTGCCCATTGTTCAAAAGGCTCCACTACTAATTGCGGTTGTAATGGAATTTCGTGAGATTGGCCAGGGCAGCCCATTCTTTGGAAACTATGGCTGGCTTGGACATATTTCTTGGCATATTTAAAAAATTTAGGCCAATAATAACCCATTTTCACTACTTTGTGCCCCATCCTGCGATCTGCAAAATGGCCACCACATGGTTCATAATGACAAGCTCTTAGGATGTCATAAATTGCGTCTTCTGAGATGCATCTGCGTATATGAATATCAGGTCCTGTATGGAAAATATATCCATCGATCGAGGAGAATCTAGCATTGCGTTGAATAATCAACTTCTATTATTTTGATGTCAAGTGTCTTTCCAGTTTTCCTACTGTCATATAATTCACTACGTCTACATACCATGGAATTTTTACTGCTACGTCGAACAAATTCTCATCGAGGAATTGATCTTCCACTGATAGTGGGTCATCTGATTTTGGAACTCTATATAGGAAATTTGCAAATATGTTCTCTTTTCCTGGGCATTCCTTGATAATTATGTCAAACACTTGTAAAAGAAAAAACCAACGAGTCACTCTTCCATGTGTAATAGGTTTATTAGCTAAGTATATAATGGCAGAGTGATCGGTATATAGGAATGCTTGATAGCTAGTTATATAATGTCTAAATTTATTAATAACATAAATGACAAAAAAGAACTCCTTTTCGGTCACTATATAGTTTAATTTGGCATGAGTGAGATTCTTGGTGATATAGTAAATACAAGAGGGATTTTTATCTTATTCTTAACCGAGAACTTCCCCTATTGTTGTGTCGGATGCATCTGACGAGATGTGAAAGGGAAACTCCCAATTGGGGTCGTGTAAGACTTGTACAATCGAGACCAGTTTCTTCAAATCTAAAAAAACAGTGTCACATTTATCAGACCAATGGAATTCAACATTTCCAGATAATGCATACAATAGCGTAACAATTTGTGAGAAAATATTTATAAACCTATGGTAGTACCGTGCATACCCAAGGAAACTACGTACCTTTGTCTGAGTACAAGGTGTGGCTAATAAAATAATTACCTCTATATTTTTCGGATCTACTTGCATTCTAGCTGCAGAGATGTAGTGCCCTAGGATTAGTCCTTCAGTCATCATCATGTGACATTTTTCGTTGGTCAAACAAAATCTGGTAGAAATACATCGTTCCAATACTTTTTCTAGTGTTTGCACTGCTTGATAAAAATCATCTCCATATGGAGTAAATTCGCCCATGTAAATTTTAAGTTCGTCATTTATTAAATCAGGAAAAATGTTGAGTATGGATCTTTGAAACATTACAGGGGCATTTCATAACCTGAATGGAAATACCCTATAGGAAAATGTACCCTAGGGGCAGGTAAAGGTCATTTTATCCTGGTCTTGAGGGGCTATCCGGATTTGATTGTAACCACTGAAACCATCAAGGAAAGAGAAGAACCGCTTTCCAGCTAATGTATCAAGGACTTGATAAATAAAAGGGAGGGGGAAGTGGTATTTCTGTGTTTCTTTATTCAGTTCTTTGTAATCCACACAGATTATCCACTTTTGATTCTTCTTAGGAATGAATATTAAAGGAGAGACCCATTTTCTGTCTGAAATAGGATAAATGAAGTTTACATCTAACAGCTTTTACAATTCATCTTTTACAATGTCTTTTAGATGCGAGTTTAACCTCCGTTGAGGCTGCCAAATAGGATGAGCATCCTTGTCAGTATAAATGTGATGTGTACATAGTTGAGGATTTATACCCTTCATGTCTGGGTAGTCCCAAGCAAATTCTCCCTTATATTTCTGTAAAACCTTAATGAGCTTTTGTTGTTGGTTACTATCCAAACTACCATTGAAATTTAAAAACTTTCCTAGCTCAATCTCAATTGGTATGTTGTTGCGAACAATAGTCGTGGGTATGTGTTGATTATCAATGTCTGCCAAGGGGTCTTCCTGTGCTGCATTATCAAGAACTTCCTTTAACATTTGGAATTTTAAATTTTTAGAAGCAGATGGTTGATTCATGAAGTCATTGATAACATCATCTTCAATTTGATCTTTGAATTCAAATGCTTCAACTATTGCCAACAGTGAACGGATGTTTTTTTGCTAGTATGTATGTAGTTATTTGTGAATATTTACAGTGGGAAGACTTGGTTTGGCAAGTGATTTTATGACAATAATTTTTATGGAATCACCTCTAGAAATGGTCATGTTGCTTGTCCAACAGCCTATGTAAGCATCAGTGGTTGCTAACCAAGGTTGTCCTAGTATCAGGGGGTGTCCATCTAACCTAGTTTTTGGGTTAATAACTAAAAATTCTGCTGGATACTCCCATGAGTCCACAGAAACCAGGATGTCTTGTAATATTCCTTCTAGTTTGATAACAAATCTATCTGTAAGTTCCAGCAAATTAGGTGTGGGTTCTAACATTGTTATACCTAACTTTTGGCAGGTTTCTGTAGTTAAGATATTAATGGCCACCCCCAAATCAACAAATGTTCTTGAAAATAAGTGGCCATATATTTGTACAGTAACTATGGGGTTCCCTGGATCCTCGTATTTTACTAGTGTTTCTTTACCTGAGAGTAAGTCTGACGGTGCTCCCACTACATGAAAAGTTGGTATAGTTTTTTCTTTCCTCACCTGTTTATTTTCACACAGCTCTTTAATTATCTTGGCATAGTTAGGAATGTCTTGTATAGACTACAGTAGAGGAATTTTAATGAAAAGGTTTTATAATTCCCCTAGGAGATCAAAATCTGAAAAGATTATTTTCATAGGCAATGTTAATTTCTGAGAGAATGGAGGGGAGGAAATAGTAAGTTTTTCAAGTTCTGTTTGGCCAACTGTGTCCCTCCCCTATTCTATCTATGTTTATGTCATAGTTGATTATTTAAATGTTGTTACAATTTCAGACTCAAGTTCTGGCTGGGCTATATCTTCTTCAGGTGAAATAACATGTCCTAATATCAGCCTAAGTTCATTGCATTGCTTCTATTCAATTTCGAGTTTAGGTTTTTGAAAATATGGATTAATTGAACCTGTACATTATTGGATTGGGATTGGGTTGAGATGGTAGTTGAGGACGCATGATAGGCTAAGGATTGTGTTGGACTGGGCATGGAGCTGGTAATGTAGGTTGATTCTGAGTCCCCATCCCCATCGGTATTGTTATCACAAAATTGTACTTGATTGGCTGTTGATCAGACAACTCTATGTAACTATTTCAAACCATATTTTGACTGAAGCTTAGCCTCTTCATTTTGAGAGGGATCTCTCACAGGAAGTTTATGATATTGGTAATTGACAAAGATATATGGCTAACTCTATAGAATTTGTATCTTGTTTTTTAGGATTGTAGGTTGAAAGAAAGAAGGCTTGACATCATTGGGCTTATCGAGTCAACAATTAGTATTTTCAGTGGCAAGTTTTGTTAACATGGAAGTTGAGGTAGATAAGGGCCTTTAACAGAGAAAAATTACAAATAAAACATAGAGCAACACATTCATTACATCACTAAAGGAAGTCAGGGTATAAACATATGAATTCTGAGTAATAGGGATGAAATCTACTGTAAGTGGTAAACATCAAGATATATATCAGAAAACATTAAAAACCCCATGAGAATCTCAGGTCTATCAAGAAGAAAGCCCTTTGTAATACTGATAAAAGTCAAAATACATAAAGCATCAGTTTGGTGCAAAAAATCTCCAATCCTTTTCTACTTTGATGATTTGCCTTTAAATAGAGATCCTTACAACAAGGATCATATGCTTGAAGGCTGGATTCATTGAATTCTTCCTATGACTCATCACATAACTGAAAAACATGTCTTCTAACAAGAAATTTATACCTTAAAGAAGACCTATCCTAATAGGTGTCTAACTCCTATTTATTACATATAACACCTTACCTTTGTGAAACAGTTACATATTAGTTACAAATAAGCATCAAATTCTTGAATAGGCTATGACATGGTTTGATCTGAAAATGAAAATATTTGTATCTGTTATTCAAATTTTCTATTTCCATTTAATTAAGTGTGCAAATTTTTTATCATGTCTTGAAAATTAAACAAAGTGTTTTTGGTAATTTTTTTTGAGTTTATGTGTGAAGGAATGGTAATTAAAATTATTTTTTAACATCTTAAATCAGAAATAAATAGCAACATAACTTCACCATAACAAGAAAACAACATGATGAGGTAGTTCACCCCTCTTGGGCTATATCTGTGGGGTCCAAGGCTCCCAATGGGTATGTCCTTGCTCTATTAAGTTTCTCAAATTGTTTTTACAGTGAGAAATAATCCTAAACATGCTAAAAAAACCGTGAAATTGAATTTAGATAATAGAAATAAGCTAAGAATGGCTTTTATTTCACCTCAAACAGTGAAGTGTAGCCCAATACAACTTCATTTCCCTCATGGCCCTTATGGATCTCCAAGATTCCCTGAAGAAAATGTTGCTGAATAACACCTCTGTTGGCTCTACAACTTATACAAAACTCTCTAGAATGCTTAGAAGACCCAAAATTGACCAAAATTTCGTTCAAATTGGTCCAATATTGAAGAAGTTATAATGAAAACAAGATTTTTCCCAATGCCAATTGAAAACCCCACTTAATGTGGGAGAATTGTAGTTAAACTGACCAAATTGGAAAAATATCGCTAGATTTGGTGGTGAGCTCCAGTTTTAGCCGGGTGGTTAATTCTTGCATTTAATGTTAAGGGTTGACATGTGAATGGTCTGCACTAATCGCCGGCAGAATGGACATTGGCCACGACATTAAACTGTGGCATTTATTTTTTATGTGGGCTGGCCACATGGCATAACTACCAACCTTTTTAGACAGGCGGATAAATTTGACATTGTTATGCCCCTGGTCCTTAGTGTTGATGCATATGGGTTGGGCTAGCTGCTTTTATTTTCCTATGGAAACAACGTTAAACCATAAATTTTTCACATTTCGATTGAATGTTAAGAAACATCAGCATGGCCTGTTGGTAAGAATCAGCACTATTCTTGTGTTCCAATCCTGTGGAGTGTGGTAAAATTTTAATAAACCATTTATGTCTGACCTGGGGCGATGTGGTGGCTTCCAGGCCTGCCACATGGCATCCCTCCATTGGTTGAAATTACCAAAGTCAAACCACTAACAAATGAGCGCGTACCACTTCTCTTCCAACAATTCGCCTGGATGGAATATTCCATGGAATATTCTCGGGAATATTCCTAAAATATTCTAGGGAATATTTCCAAAATATTCCAAGGAATATTCCCAGAATATTCTTTGGAATATTCTTTATTTTAATATTTCCAAAGTCAAAGTCAACCTTGGTGAAACTAGATTTTTGAAGGATGCTGAAAACTTCAAACTTGCATAACTTTCACATACTATGTCAGATTTGAGTGTCATTCACAGTGATAGAATCAAAGCGACGAGGAATATCCATTCATTAAGGTTTCAACCAATTCTGAGCAATTCCATTTTTGAGAATTTATTCAACTTAGGACATGATCACTTGATCACACCTCCCAAATGGGAAGCTTTTGGACCCCAAAATCTCTCTAATTTACAGAAATTGAAGATGAGAACACTGATTCTCCCCTTTTCCAACCTTGAACCACTGAAATCTTCCTGACTTCATCAAATTGAGCTTCTCATAAAAATATAAATTCTTCCTTGAATCTGCTGACCGACCATTGCTAACCTTGACTAAGTCATAATGCAAATTTTTGGAATTTGTTGAACAACAACTATAATTTGCAGAATACATATTGTTTCTACAATGGTCTAAATTTAAAGGAAACTGAAATTGAGATTCACCTTGCCAACTTCCCTCATGGAAATTTTTTTCCAAATGAGCCATGTACTTGTGTCGATTCCTGACCAAGTTTTCTCGCCATATCAATCTGCCATTTTGAAACCAGCAATGACCCATGCTAAAATTTGTGCCCTATTTTCTTGCATGCTTTACCCTCTCTTGGATTATTGCACGACCTTACACTGACACTTTGTTCTCTGCACCGATCGACACCAAAGGCACTTTCTGCAACATCTTGTCATCTTGTTCCAAAGACGACTTGCTTTCAGACTGAAACATATCATCATTTACATCAGCAATAATATGAAAAGGATTATGTACAAAATATTTTTTCTTAACCATCAACAAAGTCATATTTTCACTTGCATTGACAAGCCTTTTCAATTGCCCTGCATTCACTAAATACGATTCTAGCTTCTTCCAATGTGCTCTCACAATAAACTCTTTACCATCCTTGAACAAATGGTACTTGTTCTCATGGCGATGGAAGATCGCTTTTCTGTCATATAAATATGGACTACCCAACACCACACCTATAATTTCAAGTGGTACTACATCCAGTTCAACCAAATCAACATAATGAGTTGTTATGGTGAAGCGCAACATGCACTTTCTTGAAACTTGTAAATTAGCATCCTTGCAAATCCAACCAAGTGGATATGGCTTTTGATGTGGAATGGTCTCAGGTTTCAGCTTCTTGACTAATTCTTCTGAGATGAGATTCGTTTGTGACCCACTATCAAGTAGTGTGTCTATCTTTGTGTGTTTGGCTATTATCCTTATATGAAATAGCTTTATCCTCCTCTTTTCATTTTGAGCTTCTATGTGACAGTTTAAAGTGCTAGAACTGGGATTTGTTTCCTTAACAATGTCTTTCCCCTTTATGTTTCTTAGTACCATGGCTATGCTTTTAGTTTCATCACCTAGTTCACAACCTAAGTCTTGTTCAACAGTTGCAACAGTTTTTCCCTTTTCTTCGGCCTTATCTTTGTTTTTAAATTTCTCTGGTTTCAGCCCCGGATGAAGTTTCCAGCAACGGTCTTCATCGTGGCTTGTTTTGGAACAATTTTTACAAAATAAATTTCCTTTTTCTTTCCTAGATTTTACATTTCTTTTCCTCCCTTTTCTTTTAAATTCACTATCCATATTCTCATCAAAATATTGTTTCCCTCTAGCCTCTAAATGTGTAGCTTGTACACAAACTTTGTCTAAACTAGTAGGATTGAACATAAGGATAATATGTATAAGGTAATCGTGTAAACCACCTATATATTTTAGCAAGGTATCTTGACTATGCAAATAAATTCCTAAAAACAGAGCCCTTCTTCTAAAATCTTGAGTATAGTCTTGAACACTTTGTCCTTTAAGTTGTCTTAAATTTTTCCCATTCATGGTAGCCTTTTGTAAATGAGCTAATGGATAAAAATTTCTGCTTAATTGCGGAAATAAATTTAGCCCATGATAAAGTGATCTTACCATGTTTTTTAATTTCATCCTTTGTCTTGGCTTCCCACCATACCAATGCTACTCCTTCTATTCTTGAAGAGGCTAACTGAATCTTGGTGTCGTCTTCATGAAGGTTTTGTATCCTTAGGTAAACTTCCAACTGTCTTATCCAATTGTCAAGTTTCTTTACATTGACTTCACCGTTAAACATAGGCAACTCAAATTTAACATCAAGCTTTAAAAATGGACTTTTACTAGTTGTTTTAGACTTGTGAGATTGATTCACCAAATTTGAGGATGACGATGTAGAGGAAGAGGATGAAAACGGGGATGGTGGATCACCATTTCCTCTGTGTCTTTTCTTTGACTTGTCATCACTTTTCTTTCCTCATGAAGAACCTCTCATTCTTTTTGGTTTCTAGACCCTTCTTCTGCAAGCTTATCATTCCTTTCTTGGTAGATTATCCTTACCATCTCTGTCATGTCTAGGAAAGCTTTTCGGAATACCCATTCCTCTTCTTTGGGATCCATATCTTCAGGAGCTTCTCCTTCTCTTTAAGACATGCTTGAGGCTTTTTCAATGGCTCTTGGAGGTCGCTCTCTGGCCCTTCTTGGTTTTGGATTAGTTTTTTCACTAAAAAAGTGTCCTTCACCTCTCTTGAGTTTAAGCCTAGTAAGCATGAAAACTTGCAAACAATCAGCTATATCTTTGCACAAAACAAATTCTGAGTAAAAATCTAGCTTCTAAGGCTCAAATACTTAGCTCTGATACAATCTAATATGAAAATGAAACTATTTTTATCTGCTATTCAAGGTACCCATTTCCATTTAATTAAGTGTGCAAAGTGTTTATCATGTCTTGCAAATTAAACAAAGTGTTTTTGGTAATTATTTTTGAGTTTATGTGTGAGGGAATGTTAATTAAAATTACTATTTAAAATATTAAATAATAAATAAATAGCATCATAATTTCACCATAACAACACATCAACATTATGAGGCAGTTCACCCCTCCTGGGATACATCTGCCGGGTCCAAGGCTCCCAATGGGCATGTCCTTGCTCTATTAAGTTGCTCAAATTGGTTTTACAGTGAGAAATAAGCTTGAACATACTGAAAAAACTATTAAATTGAATTCAAAATACATAAAGAAGCTAATAATGGCTTTTATTTCACCTCAAACAGTGAAGTGTAGCCCAATACAGCTCCATTTCCCTCATGACCCTAATGGCTCTCCAAGCTTCCCTGAAGCGAATTTGGCTGAAGAAAACCTCCGTTGGCTTTGCAACCTATCCCAAACTCTCTATAATGCTCAGAAGACCCAAAATTGACCAAAATTTCATCCCAATTGGTCCAATATTGAAGAAGTTATGATGAAAACAAGATTCTACCCAATGTCAATTGAAAACCCCACTAAATCTGGGAGAACTGGAGTTAACTCGACCAAATTGGAAAAATCCTACTGGATTTGGTGACGCGCTCCATTTTTAGCTGGGTGGTTAATTCTTGCATTTAATGGTCCGCACTAACCACCGACGGAATGGACGTTAGCCACAACGGTAAACTGTGGCATTTATTTTTTATGTGGGCTGGCCACATGGAATAACCACCAACCATTTTAGCCGAGTGGATAAGTTTGACAGTGCCATGCCCCTAAGGGGCTAGCCCCTTTTATTTTTAGTCGGAAACAATGTTAAACCATAAATTTTCCACATTTCCATTGAATGTTAAGAAACATCGGCATGGCCTGTTGGTAAGACTCAGCACTGTTCATAGGGTCCTGTGTTCCAATCCTACAGAGTGTGGTAAAAATTTAATACACCATTTCTATCTGACCTGGGGCCATGTGGCGGCCTCTGGGCCTGCCACGTGGAAGCCCTCCATTGGTTGAAATTACCAAAGTCAAACCACTAACAGATGAGTGCCTGCCACTTGTCTTCAAACCACTCGTCCAGATGGAATATTCCAGGGAATATTTTGAGGAATATTCCAAGGAATATTCTCATAATATTCTTTGGAATATTATTTTTTTGAATATTTCGAAAGTCAAAGTCAACCTTGGTCAAAATATATTTTTGAAGTATACTGAAAACTTCAAACCTACTTAACTTTCACATACGATGTCGGATTTGAGTGCCATTCACGGTGCTAGAATCGTAGCGACGAGGCCTATTTAATCATTCAGGTTTCAACCAATTCTAAAAAATTCCATTTTTGAGCATTTTTTCAACTTCGGACATGATCACTTGATCATATTTCATCACCACTTTTCATATTAAAAACTCTCTTAGACATGTGGAACAAAGCCCTATTTTTCAGGGATGCATGACCTTTATCTTCAACGAGAGATTTATTTGATGACCTATCTCCACAACACCTCTTTCAAGTCATAAATATTTACTGTTAAGGTCCCTTGACATGTTGGAGGAGTCCATCTATCCAAAACTATCATTAAAATGCTCCAAAACCTTCAAAAATAGCTTGCTACAAAAACAAGACAATTTCGTAGCGAGCTTTAGTAGCGTCCAAAAAATAGCTTTTGCACCCATAACTTTTTCTCTTTTGTTGTTCCATGGTGTCAACCAAGACTTGACACATCACCACCATTAAAATCCCTCATTAAAAATTTCAAAAAGTGATTTTGGAAGGAAATAGGCTGCTACAGAAATTTTCGTAGCATTTTCCTAGCTTTAAGCTTAGGAAACGCTACGAAACTTTGAAAAACTACAGAATTTCCATATTTCAACACTGTCCCAAAAAATTGACCTCCACCTACAAAAGCTTGGTCTTAAGCATGCCATGAACCTTCTGAAACATAATCAATCTCAACTTAAGACCCCTGTGGTGTTTCCTCTTCATTAATGATCAGTTGAGCTATGGGCTCGTCAACCACAGTCATATTTAAGCCTTTTTCCTCCAGCTCTTCATGAATTAATTCTAATTTCTCTGGAAGGTATTTAAATTTTTCCTTCAGTTTCTTGTTATTAGAATGTAGGTGCGGGTTCATTTTTCTGATATGTTTCACCTATCCTCTCAATGGCTTAGTCCATTTGATCATTTTTTATGTGTTGTCCAAGGTCTTTGAGACACTTATGACTTGATCCTCCCAAATCTCTTTCATTTTTTCAAATTGTACCTTTTGAATCTTGTGCTTCCTTGCCTCTTTCTTTAAAACTGATATTTCATCATTTTCGAACTTCAGCTACTCCTTAAGGACTTCAATCTCTGGTTTTTCAATGATTTTCTCTTTTCCCTTCTTTTTCTTCATGACTAGATCTTCTTTTGTAGGTGATGAGAGGTCAATGATGCTTGGTGGTGGTTGGAAAGTTTGAGTGACCTTATGAGCTTCTTTACTACTTCCCAAGACCTTTCTGGCATGTCTTGTCATTGGTTTCCAAGCCTGAAACATGAATCTTTCATCTTCACCTTCAAACTCTAACTTCTTAGTTGTTTTGGCTTTCTTGAGCTTCTTTCCTCCATCATCTATATCTTCAACTTGGACTATGGGAGTTTCTTCAATATCAATAGCATCTAGAATGTCTTCTAATTTACCCTTACCCACTGTTTGGCTTCTTATAACCCTCTTGCTACCATGTTTACTCACTGTTGGATTTTGTTTTGCAGGTGTAACTTTGGGTGTGTCAACTTTTTGCGATGGCTCTATCTCCATAATCACTGGCTCAATTTTATCTGTCACTGAAGGTGATGGGATATCTCTAGGTTTAGGAGTTCTTTTAGGAGTGATGGAATCTATTTAAAAACCACTAATGAACAGAAAATATACCCATTATCTGACTAATCTATTTAATTCTTCTAATACCATCAAATTCATTAAACCATGATGAAAGAGTGAAGTTTCATTTCCTTTGATTTATCTTAAAATTTGTTTGAAATTTTAGCTAAAATTTTGTATAAGTAAAAAGGTAGATCAAGAGACCTCTTACCAACAAAATGTAGCAGAAGCCTAAGGTGGTAGGAATAAACCATATGATACCTCCCTTCACAAGTGAAGTACTTCTTAATGATTAGCAACAACTTTGAGAATTTGTCTTTCATGTAGCTCCTTGGGATGGCATTTGTGAGATCAATATCACTATGCTCTGGCTTGATAAATTCCTTACAATCTTGCATGGTGAAATTGAAGCCTTTGGACCGTTGTTCTCCTCCTCTAGTGATTCCTTTTTCTGCTGCAATGGTCTCTGGTGTTACAGTGAGGTTCAATATTCCCACCTTTGAAGTTGTCTCATTGAAACTGATAGAAAATTCCTTAGAAACCTGCACATGGCACCCTTGCAATCTTTGGAAAAACTGCAAACACCATGTTCTTCTGAAAACTTCTAAGGCATTTGGGTCTTCCTTAATCAAATTCATGTATGATGGCTCATATCTGAGGAAGTGGCCACCTTTGTTGGTCTTCCTCTTTGCAGCCATGATGATTTTATACCTTCTCTGCCTCGCTTGGTCAGTGACACCTACAACTTTTGAAAATGCCAGCAACCAACTTGGCTTGGTGAAGAAACTCTCTAGACCTCAATAACATGCAAAGATGAAGTGGAGAATGAAAAATTAATCAATTGGTTAATGTTTTAAAGTTTCGATGACAACCCATGGCTTAATCATGACTCATACATGGTAAAAATAGTAATAATGACCTCAATCATGATCATTGTACCTTGATTTAACCCTAAATGACTCGAATGAAATCCACCCTAACACTTCTAATCATTGACTGACACTTTGCACTGAATTTGAAAAAACAAACAGAAAAACCTCTTTTCATAGCAAAGTTAGTTAATTTCTAGGCAGTTTCACTATGAATGTATTAGTAGTTTCGTAGTGAAAACTACCTTTTTACTATGTAATTCACTATGAAAACAAGAAATTTTGGCTAAAGTGACCATTTCGAATTCAAAAACTTGGAAAATTAAATATGTCAGCAAATGATCACTGATGGGACATGATGTGACTTGAATGGGGATGGGTTTGGACCTGAGGATAGGTTAATATGAAAATTTTAAATTTTTCCTTTACCAACTAATGACAAATGAACTCTATGACTATAACTTTGACAAATGAAACTCTAAGACTATGTCAAATTATGTTTCACTTCTCCTAAGTGATAAGCTCCACTTAGGATGGTGTTCCACTATGGTACACCAAAGAACTTGCAGTTCTAGTGCTATCCATCTTCTTGTAAACATAAACTATAAAATTTACCAAGATTTCCTTCAAACTCTAATGGCCTTCACCTTGGGCTTAAGCTTGATGATGAGGTTGTCTTTATTAGCAGTAAAACATATAAAAATGGAATATTTACAATGGAATGAAAGATCAATAGAACTTAAGAGGAATAATGGTTCAAAAACCTTCCATGGACAGGCCCTCCAGTACAAGGTTGTCCATCCATCTCCTGCAGTATGTAAGTGTTGTTTCCATGAAATGAAACCACTATAAAAGGATCTTTCCAGATATTCTCAAAATTACCATGCTTCCCCTTTTCTTCAATCTTGGCCTCCCACTTCAAAACCACATCTTGAATTTGAAATTTTTCCTCTTTAACCTTCCCTTCAAAAGTCTTATTAATTCTTTTTTGAGATTGTTGATTGTTGTTGTAGACTTCCTCCATTTTTTCCTGCGATGCTATCAACTGATTAATCATCCTCTTAATTTCATTTGGCTCCTCCTCTAATCCTTGCAGTAGCTTCATGACAAGCACTCCCAAGCAGGGAAAATTTTAAGAACCCCCCTAAATTTATATATATAATAAATTGGCGAATCCCCATGATACATAGGAAAAATGGAAGGCGATTTTATTAATAATATCATATGTATATATAATTTTTTGGCGAATCTCTCACGAGATTATATTATCTTGTAAAATCATGGCGAATCACCAGTACAAATGGCGAATCACTACTACAAAATGGTGAATCGTTGTCTAGTGGAGTTCGGGGTGTTAGTTCCAATGAAGATATGGTAGTTGAACCAGGAGTAGAAGGAAGAGAACCACCGAGACCAAGCATGGCACATGGTGACTCGTGAGGGAAGTAGTTCTCGTGCAGTTTGGAAAACACATTCTTCTACTTCTGCTAAGCGTATTGTTGTTGCTCATGCTACTACTGGCACTGATATTGAGGTTGGAGAGGAGTTTCAACAAATTGGGATCTTTGCAGATCATTTTGTTTCAACAATCCTCCAACACAAAGGCCCATGCCTCTACCGATTTCTTCAATGAGAAAAAAAAGTCGAACAAAAATTAAAATGCCAATAACTAATGAGCAGAGTCAATATGACAATCCCAACACACCTCCAAACTGACATTTGTGTCTCATTGTCTGCTACACACATCCAAACCAACTCAACTCATGGTAGAATTTACAAATACCTGCAAATTCCATACATGGCACCAAAGTGGAAAGGGAGTCTAATTTTGATTGATGTAAAGGATGGTATAAATATAAGCATAAAATAGTGTCAAGTCACCAGCCATTGTCATGCATTGTTGCTTGTGTCATTGTCATGCAGTATTACTTGAGGCAGTATGCCTAACAAGAAATGAAATTATTTTCCAATTTAGGTAAGTGATAAATTTAGATTTACTTACAAAAGAATCCAGTAACCCAAAAAAAAAAAATACTTACCCTGATTTCATCCACCAATATAGAATTTTTTATAATTCTATAACCATTGCTTTTTCATGCCATATTATTCTTCACTAATGAATTTCCATTACAATTTTCATAGCTCTCACTGCTTTAAAGATCCTAGCTTGAGATGGATAAAAAAATGGTAAAATATTATTCACGGATGAATTTTTATTATAATGGATCTCTGTTACTATTTTTATAGTCATTCATAAATACATTTTTGTAATCCATGTATAAACCTCTCACTGGTTATCAGATCCTGGCATGAGATGGATTTATCTTTCATTGTTATTTCTTTTACCGTTCTTTCTTTTAATAAGACTTAACAGAACTTAGCTTAAGATGGATTTATCTGGTTTCTTTAAACGTTCTCTCTTAAGAGAATGACATTCAAATTTATTTGCATTCTTCTCTCAGTGCAACCGAATAAAATATTTCAACAAGCACTAGACAAAAAATGAAATCGGTAAACCAGTCAATTTCTTGAGAAATAACATGCCATTCCAAAAGGGAAAATACATCTTCATTTCACAGGAAATTAAGTCCTGCACATATCTGGTCAGACTAAGTCACATACAGAAAAAGAGACCTTCAATCCATTGTAATTCATGGTCTGCAGATGTGCAAAAAGACAAAATTTGTTACTTGTTTTGTCGTGTTGTGAGATCTGCAGGATAAAGAATTCCCTTCTTGTGGTCTTCATTGAAGTGGGCACATAGCATCAATTCTATTATGATGTTAACAATTGTAGAGTAGTGCCACAAAAACTCAGCGATTACCATGAATTCTTACAGTAATGCCACTGCATAGAAATTGGTAGTGTATCTGTTTTTCATGCCATATAAGTAGCGCTAAGGCGACCTTACAAGTGGCAAAGAGGGATACATGAATATGAACATTGAGTATATCAAAGACTAGGTACTTGAACTTGTAGAAGGACCTCCCCTGGTCTGCCACGTGTTATAATAATTGCAACTTTGACACTTGTGGGCAACAATGTGAAAATTTACTTTATAAGTTACTCCACAGTCATTGCATAAGATCCAAACCTGCTCAAAAGACCAATGAGAAAGTGGTCAGGTATTCTCTCACGCTACTAATGGGCTATAAAATATGCTTCCAAACCATACCACATGAACATCAGACATCTTACCATTTTGTTCCAATAAGCTTCAGGCATTGGAGACAAAGAAACTTACATGATAAAATAAATTTATTAGAATCCACTCAAGGAACTTAAAAATGCAATTGCCATTTGAAGAAAGCAAGTTTCAAATATGAGAAATCAAAATTAGCAAAAATACATAAAATAAACCACTCTTTATAGAACCCATTACAAGGTGATTTCAAGATGTTCATCTTGTCATATATTGTAATGATATAACAACAAAATAGCTACCTCTCGGTCAAGTTTATCCCATACTTCAGACATATCATAGACAGATTTGGAGCACAGTGGACAAGAAATCTACAAAATACAAACAAACATTTAGAATGGCAAGACGCTTAAGATAAAATTAAAGTTGCGCCAAGCTGTGACCATAGAAGGATAGAGAAGGTACCATAAATGGGTATATCAGTGCAAGTATATCTAGAGTTCTATGATACTATAGATAGAAAGAATAGAAACAAGTATAATCTAAAATTATAGACAAATGGAAAATCTCAAGAGGTTGTGAGCCAGCGCACAAAAAAGGCCACATATGAAACTTACCGAAGATGATTGTGCATCTCTTTTAAGAAATGCACGTGAATAGTATGACCACAAGGAAATACGCTGATAACATTTGTAGATTCGAATAAATACTGCAGAGGAGTCAAAAAACGAGCGTTCAGATATCCAAATAACTTCATTCTAAAATTTAAATTATGCTTTAAAAAGAAAACTACAATTAACACACTATGCAGATAAGTGTGAACTACCTCAAAACACATGGCAGTTGTGGACCATGGTGCATTTCTTTTTCCACACAAGGGTGGCAATCCTTCAAGAGGATAGAGTAGCAACATCCTAGAAAAAGGTACACAAGCAAATAAATCATTCTCACACTACAATGAAACAAGGGAAGAAGCGGTGATAATTTGAGAAGGAGCAGTGGTAATTTGAGAAGTCATAAAGAACACACCACATTTATAATAGTGGAAGAAATTATCCTTGCCACCAGTTCTGAAAACCAACACAACTAGCTAAAGTCAACTGCAAGAAATACATCTAAATACATTTCACAATAACATGAAAGATTACTTTACTACAGAGAAAGAGACATCAGATGCATAAAGAGAAAAGCATACCTGCAAATTCCACATCCGTCGCAGTGGTGTTTGTATTTTGAGTCCTGGAAAACCAAAGTGGCAAGCACAATTAGAACCAAAAGCGTATACATCCAAACCATCATTTTATAATTTTGTGAGAGTAAAGCTCTTTTTTTTCATGAACCAAGGCTATTAAACCTGAAAATCCATTAAGAACGTACCTCGTCATCAAATAAATTGCATTTTTCACAAAAGTACTTTCCCATACAAACACCACAAGTAACGCACGTTTGTTGAACCTGCAAAATGGAAGTGCATAATCTTTTTAAAATAACTCAAGAAACATTATAATGTTTACCTCTAAATTTTATGCACATAACCAAAATTAAAAAGGCTCAGCTCTTACATCTTGTTCAATTCTACAAAGTGAATAGATAACCTGCAAACATACAAGAATAACTAGAAATAACAAGAGCAATATACTGCAAACATACAAGAATAAAAAAAAAAAGAAATATACTAATTCATCAAGTTATATAAGATTTGTTAGATAATTGATCATGTATCTTTTTAAAAGAATAAAAATTAAACCTTTACATCTTTCAAATGTACCTTTAGAAAATATTATGATGTTACACCCAAAAAAACCTTTGCTAATTATAAGGAATACATATGGTTCAGAGCATTAAGACAAACATTATAATGAATAACATCCAACTAGAAAACAAGATAGAACCTTACCTTTCGAAATTCATGGCGAGATATATCATGTCTATCAAGTGGATCGAAATCCATTGAATTATGTTCAGATATGAGTTCAATCCATACTATACCCTCACAAATGAAATTGGAAGAGACATAATTTTCTAGTTCTATTTTGACAAGGATATAAACCAAAGGCAACTGTTGAACTTGAAATAGCTACGAATGCAGTAAAGAAAAAGAAGCATACTTTGGCCTCATTATGACAATGCCTACAGTAAAAGACTTCATTACAACACAGAGCCCTTATTTGGAATCTCCGATGGTAGTGTGAACATCTGCCATCAATTATCAATATCAAGAAAAAACACATCAGTAAAATCATCCCTGTATGGCACATTTTTCACCATTTTGTAAGATGCATGGAGATACCAATAAGAATATATCAAAATTATATATAATTAAATAAAAGGTATAAATGCTACATTAAAGAACAATGTACTGAATATCTCCATTCTATTTCAAGGAAGAAATACCAAATACAGTATGGGTATGCATGTCAAACAATGTAGGCACTCACTAATTAAAACTCACTAGTTATTGTATCAAACATTTAAAACTCCTAATTAGAACTTAGTGTTTGTTATTTAACCAAATTTCGTTGACATAACAGTCATGGGATGTTACCAAAGAGTTAACCAATAGATAAATGCACACCACAAATCATACATTCACTAGAACTTCCGCTCCCATGCATGACCATCTAACGGAAAGGGGAAAAAAGGAAGAAAATAAGTCAGCGAATCATCACAGTCAGCCAATTATTCTTAGTGTCAAATCATTGGAAACTGCAAATCAAGTGAAAATTTAACCCATGCATCCATGGGTTGACAAAAAGAGTTTATAGCAGCCACAAGCTAATCATTCTACGAGTTTACCCAAATCTGACACAAACTCCTAAAACTTGTTGATTAGAAATTCCCAAGAAATTTCACTCGGTTCTTGAGAGAATGAAAGACGAGTGCAAATAAACTTGCTATGATTTAATAACGCTAGGTTTGTAAGTTAGTTCCAACTTCCTTGTATTATATGCAAATGCCTCAATTGTGCATTGAGATTCTCTTTTTGAACTTACTAACATTAGAGCAGCAACAGACATTGCTGAGAATATTATAAATGACCAAACCCATATTGTAAAATTTCATGTTACTCTACAACCTACAACACCTTTACTCCATGGTCCACCTTTTCTATAATCCGGAAGGGAAGTTATCATGAACATGAAAATGTGCAATGTAATATTCACAAAAGATAGAGACAATGAATATCATATATTAATTTCAAAACCTGAATATCACACTTACTTTCGGAATTGTTCTCAAATAAAGCCTTGGATATAAGAGATCAATTGAAATCCCATTGAATTTAAACTGCATCAAGGGAACATTTTCACTCTTCACACATTGAACATTGAAGACAATTAATTAATGCCTGACACGACCATAGCAACAAAAGCATCAAGCAGAGGCTATAATAAGATTAAGTGAAAGTGAGAAAGAACACCCATCATGAATCATCAAGTAATATCATCCACAACATCAACATCACTAACATCACTGTGTGAGGATATCAACTATGTCATTGGGACTGTCAAACTGCAATTGTGTAACTGCCATCATTGCCAGATTGTACATGCCATTTAAAAAATGTCAAGGAACTAGATTAAGAAGAGATATCTCAAATGTCGAATTAAAAAGGAAAATCAAACAATCATCATGATACAAGAAACAAAAATATCAAGTGAAAGAGTTAAGGAAATAGCATCTTCATGTTGGAGGAGACGTGAATATGTAGCCTTAGATGCTAGATGAAGTGTTTGGGGTTTGGTAATTCTCTAAAACCCTTAGGAAATATCCTTCCATGAATGGATATCACTCTCCAAAATCATTTTGGGCATATTCCAATATGTAGGAGCTAGGGAAAAATGGTGCATAACAGCAGTCTATTGTCCACATATACCCACATAAAAATTGGGATTTCTAGAAAATATCAGGACAATAAGGTCAATCCACAATGAGGAGAAATGGATATTGGGTGGTGAATAATGAACGTTTTGATGCAACTATAATGAAAGTTTTGACTTAAATACTCTTGTCATCATATTTATAGTTTCCAGAATGGAATCCCATTTTTAAATAAATCTTGGTAAGCATAACGTTGAACAAAAATATTGTTTCTTATAACACAAATTTGCTCCAAAATTTGCATCCTACAAATTCAGTTTGTTGCTCTTAAATTATTGGTTCTAAACCTTGTTTCTATATTATATGAATTATAGAAGAAAAGAATCATGCAATTTCATATTTGAAAATTTATTAAGCTAATTCATTATCATAGCTATATCTTCCTCATTAAGAATCCACTTTTATCTCTTTCATGTCAGGAATTCAGTTTTGCATGTTCATGATCCATCCTTTTTGCTGACTCCAATACTTCCAATCCAAATTCTCTTTGGTGTCAGGACATCAGTTTTTCAAGCTCATAATCCATCTTTTTTGTTGTCTCCAGTACTTCAAATCCAAAATTATAAATTGAGATTATTTTGGCTTGGAAATGTTTTGACTTCTTGGTAAAACTTAGAAGGAACCACGTTGTAATTATTTTAAATCTTTCAAGGTATTAACCATGAATCATTTCGATATATTTCAATAAAAATTTTAATGGATTAGTTGATGAGATACGTCCCTTGGTTGAAGTAATTTGTTAGTTAAGCACTGCAAAACTCACATAGATTCTTTCATATCTTGAATTCTATGTTTGCAAGCTTTTAATTCACTAGATTATTCGACACAGTCGTATGGACTTAGATTATTCATTGCGCATGTTGGGCTTGTAAATTCCTCAAAGCATAGCCTCACAACTCGACATTTAAACGACCTAGTGTATATTAAAATTCACAATATCCATTTGTAATTGCTTCATAAAATTTATTTTTAACATATAAACAAATTATAACTAGATTGTGTTTATTATGAAAGTGAAACTCTTTGTGAAGTCATTCACCAATATTAGACTAATACTAAGGCTTAGAAGACAATATCGAAGAACTTATTCTCGAATATATTTTGAGAATAGAAGAATATTTAGTTGCCTCAGAACTCTGATTTCCTCTGAATTAATTCAGCATTTACAACTCAAAACTTTGAAAATGAGAATACAAAAGAAGAACTCTTAAAATTCTAAAATTTTTCAAAGGAATTTTCTACATTTTTGCTATAAAACATTACAAATAATACGTGATGGTGTTGTACTCAAGAACTTAGACTAATGAACTTGTTAGTTCCCAAATCCACCTCAGGCTGAAATAAGGCAGAAGAAGGACAACACCAAACCACGCTCAACCTCGTAGCTAGCCCTACGAGGACAGGAGAGGGCTCTCTCCGGGTCAATCTCAATGAAAATATTCAAAGGGGCTTGAGATGACTAAAAAAAAAACTGATCTTAGGCTAGATAAACAAATAGGAGGGTTTGATTTTTATTTTTAGGGGTTTTTGTTGGAAAAAGGGAAAAACAATTTTGGGCTTGGGGATGAGGCCAAATTCTTGCAGAGTTCAAGTTGGGGCGAGGTAGGCAGCGGCTTTGATGTCTTAGATCAAATGAATGGATTGAAAATACTGCTGAGGAGCTGAAGAGGGCAAGAGAGTGCAATGATCCTCTTCAAACTGACGAAAAACATATAAAACTAAACAAAAGTCTAAGGCAGAGCACCAGCAAATCAATGAATTCTACCTCAGTTACTCATTTGTTTAATTCGGAAGTAAAGAGAATGGAAATGGCATACATATGACATTAATGAAACTTACAATAACATGAGAAGAACATCATCAAAACTCAGAAGCCACAAGGATCCCAACAAGTGCTGCAAAACTCTGGTCTTTCCTTTGCCAAAAATCTGAAATGAATGTACAATGAGGTGCCAAAATTTTCCCAAGTATCCAACCCTGAAAATGACTAATGAATTACATGATATAGACCTCCTAACCCATTCCCATGCCTCTAGGTTCGAGCTCATCATTCTAGGAGTTGTTTCAACCATTTTCTTAAAAATAGAATCAGTTACATTAAACTTGGGCTGAATTTATGAAAATAGGTGTTGAAGATGAACTCGTATCTCCTAAACCATAGCACCTGTTACAAAACTGAAAGAAATTTTTGTAGATAAGGTCATGTTGGAGAAAAACCTCTCTCAAATTTGGGAAATTCGTTTCCAGTTGCTCGCAATCTGTTCCACAAAATCATCTCTAAAACAGAAAATCATTAAAAATTTAAATCTGTGAAAATGAGCTGTAAATATCTAGTCACATATCCCAATTCATGACACATTTGGACAGGTTGATTGCATTGTATGTCATTTTTACAACAAAAATACCTTGGAGTTTCTAAAATTAACATACTGTTTTGTAAAATGACACTAAAATAGCTAAAACGAGTAAAAAATATGAAAAATTTCTTTTTTTTTTTAATATGGGCTAAATATCACTATGTCTACATAATGCTTTGTACATAAACAGAAGGAGTTTCTTTTTGGTTATATGTGATGAACAAAAAACCTCTTTCACTTTTAGAAAAAATTCCTTTCATTATTTTAAACTTCAGTTTTGTGCTAAACTTTGTATTCTGTAAATAGCTGACCTCATAACCAAGAATCACTCATTCATTTCGATCATATCTTCTAATCCGGGAGCCAGTTATGGGAGTGTGATATACCGTTGGAAATTTTTTTCTGAGCTTCTTCTGATGGAAACACTTGTGACATGTTTTGTGCTGAAAATCATGTGCAAAATATCTAACAAAACCAGACATAGTAAGAGCTCATGTTGATCTCTGGTGACAGGCTGCGAAGACTGACACTAACATTGGCTCCAATGGGGATGGTAACTCCTTGGAGGTGCCAAGAACAACATATATTTGAGAGAGCAGACAAGTGCCTTCATCCATTAGGTAATGGAGTCAAAAACTCAAACCCAAAATAACTCATACCAATCCAAAACATATACATACTGCAATATGTACATAAACCAATACCAGAAGTTGAACTGTTGCCTTGGGCAGCTTATTTATGAACAAACCTACCCTACTTTGTTGAAAAACCAATAGATCAAGTAACGTTGTAATGCCAGATCAACCAATCAAATAGCCCCATGACAAGGATATGTGAAAATTGCTTCAGGCACAGAGACACGGATATAAATGTTGAGCCATACCACGCACATACGCAGTACGGTTATGTAAAAGACAATTTGATCTATCATTCAAACTGAAAAGAATTCCATGTACGTTACAATGGGATCACAAAAGCAGACTCTGTTTAACTTCTTCAACTCCATAATACCATACTTCATTTACTTTGCTGTCAATGCAAACATCTGTGGGCAGCTCTATTGTTTCTTGTTTTGAAGGAAGGAGAGTTTCCAAGAACTTTTTGGGATCTCGGAATTCATATGATTGGATCTGATCGTTTAAATATTGAATCTCCTCAAATATTTCAAAAATGTCCCCAAAAACGATTTTAGCTTCAAAGATGAAACCGGAGATCTCGAAACATTGAAGCATGACAATGAAAAATTCTTCATTAATTTCAATATACGCTAGCGGTCTCTAACTTCTTTATAACTTCCCACAAAGTACGAGGTTTGCCCTTACCCTACCATTTTATTTAATTACATGAATGAATCGGTGAAATAACGGAATATAAGATTGAGTTGGGTCGCAGGTAGATGTTACGTGCTCGTATGTACGAACATTTTGTCCACCATCAACGATACGAGATCTAGACTTGTTGTATCCATGGTGAGGACGAAGCCTGACGATGTCACATTCACAAGCTAGACCGGAGATTGACTGAAGCAACATTTATCTACTTCGCTGATGCATAGCAAAAAGCATTTCGAAGCTATAGCATAACTTAGGACCACGTACGCAACATAAAAACAAATAACACCAACAGAAGCAAACCATTTTATTCATCCATTATGGTACTTCACTATTTTGGTTCCCAAGTACCTCGAGCTGAAATAAGGCGGAAGAAGAACCCTTTAAAACCACGCTCAACCTCGTAGCTAGCCCTACGAGGACAGGAGAGGGCTCTCTCCGGGTCAATCTCAATGAAAATATTCAAAGGGGCTTGAGATGACTAAAACAACAACTGATCTTAGGCTAGATAAACAAATAGGAGGGTTTGATTTTTGATTTTTTGGGATTTTTGTTGGAAAAGGGGAAAAGCAATTTTGGGCTTGGGGATGAGGCCAAATTCTTGCAGAGTTCAAGTTGGGGCAGGGTAGGCAATGATCTTGATGTCTTATATCAAATGAATGGATTGAAAAGACTGCTGAGGAGCTGAAGAGGGCAAGAGGGTGCAAGGATCCTCTTCAAAATGACTAGAAACATGTAAAACTAAACAAAAGTTTAAGGCAGAGCACCGGAAAACTAATGAATTCTACCTCAATTACTCATTTGTTTAATTCAGAAGCAAAGAGAAGGGAAATGGCATACCTATAACATTAATGAAACTTACAATAACATGGAGAAAAACATCATCAAAACTCAGAAAGCCACAAGGATCCCAACAAGTGCTGCAAAAACTCTGGTCCTTCCTTTACCAAAAATCTGAAAAGAATATACAATGAGGTGCCAAACTTTTCCCAAGTATCCAACCCTGAAAATGTCTCAGAAAATACAATATATAGACCATCCTAACCCCTTCCCATGCCTCTAGGGTTCGAGCTCATCCTTCTAGGAGCTGTTTCAACCAATTCTAAACATGGAGCTAAAATCTAGGCAGCCAAACAACTTGCCTCTATATGCTAGGAAACTGATCCATTCACTCAATTTTCACTTTTTAGTGAATGAATCCTCTAGAACAAGTAAAAACATGCCAAATTTACATCATATTCATAAAATTACATCATGGTAGGTCAATCATCACATGAAAAAGTAAAACTAGTCAAAACTGGGTGAATTTCTGAGCTGAAGAGTGAAATTTGTGCAAAATTCCTCTATGCGCCGCGCCCAAATTCCCTGTGCGTTGCGCCACTTTGGAGGTGATTTTGAGGCACTTCCTGAAGGCCACATTGAGATTATGATAGCTCTTTGGAAATCCCTGGATGTCTGCTATCCAACCCAAGTGGAATTTTTCAATTTGGATGTCATTTGCCACTCCAAAACTGCAATCTCCCAAGACTAGTTCCTGCTGGTGCAAAAAGTGGCAGAAAGGCCATTTTTGGAGTGTTTTTGGCCCTTTAGACAGCCCAGAATTTGATGAAATGCTTCAGCCATTCCTGAACATACATAATATATCATGAAAAACCCAAAAATGTAAAGTTTTCCTCCAGAAGATGTCACAATCATAAGCGCGCGTTGGGTGGCGCGACGCGTTGGGTGGAAAAACATGTTTTGCAACTAAAATTTTCAAAATGAAAAACTCTTCTCCAAATTTGATGAAATTTGGGGTGAAGGTCTCCCATCATGTCTCATGCTCAGCCAAGGAAGCTTCAGCCAAGATTCGGAGTGGATCCGGCCTTTTTCGACGTTTCAGTGCCTTTCTCAACCTTGCTTTCAGGATCTTCATTTTTGCTCTGCAAACGTGTGTGTGGGCCCAATAGTGATTCTTCATATGTCTGAGCATGTCTTTGTCCCTATTGGCCTTTTCCAACAGTTTCTCTAGATGAATGTTGACGTGCGTAAGGCAAGTCTCTCGCTCAAACGGTGTCATGTCACCTGGTCTATTACGGGCCAATTCCCGGTCTTCACGGATTTGCCGCAACTCAATGAGTGTGTGTTGATCCTCCAGTTGTTTATTCCACTGATCCAAATAATGTATAACCCACTGAGCTCTCTACAACCTCATGGTCAAAGTGTCAATCTCAGCCTTTTGTTCCTGGATTATCTCTTTCAGCTTTGAGCTAGGAGAGCTGGCATCAACATCGATCAAAACAAAATCAGTATCTTGGCCTCCCGAGGGGCCCTCATCATGCATAGGCCTCTTGACTCTGTCTTGAACCTGTACCTGTACTGATGTAGAAGGCGAGACCCCTTCCATGCCATGTGGAGATAGTACTCATGCTGCTGATGAAGACAACGAGACCCCTTCCACCCTTGGTGGAGATAGTACTCGTCGTGCTGCTGCAAATAAGGCTTTGTGGCCTCTCTGATATGTCACACACACTGGAGCACTAATAGGCTCAGTCTCAAGAACCTCAAAATGATGTGAAGGCTCTGCCTCATCATGAACAATCTCGGGAGGAGGCTGGGGGGCTGCAATGAAGTCACGAGAAATGAACTCATCCCATGTGATGCCCTGCAAACCAAGATGATGTACCACAATGATTTTGATGAGTGAATAATGATAAATGTTTCTATGTTTGCTGCTCCGTAGTCTTCTTCTGCACAAGGGTATTCATCCGCTCTATGTTTCGGCACATGAAGTATGGAATATTCATCATTCTCACTCTCGTGAAATGCATCAAAAGTCTGATATGCTATGCATAAAGGCGCGAGAATCTACCCTCACAGCTGAAATATCTAATGATGAGCTTCATTAATGGCACATAGGACTCCTTCAGAAACCGAAACGGGAATACCCTGCTCAACTGCCTCAAATATCCAGGCCTGATGTAATGTTCATAATATGCTCTATCCAGCTGTTGTCTCTTATTCCACTCCTCACCAATGTTCAATATCCCGGTCACTTCAGAAATGGTCTCTGGTGTCAAAGTGAAGTTCACTCCAGCAAAATTTACGTGACCATCACGCGAATGTAGGAAAAATAAACGAACTAACTCCGGATGGTGCTGAATCTGAGATATCATCTCACAATACTGAAAGCATGAATGTTGCTGAAAGCATGTCATTGCAAGCGGGCAGGCCTGCAATTGAACCAAAGAAGTAGGCTCCTCCCTGACGTGCCTGCCACTCTTATGAGACCTCCTCGGTACATTTAGCTCTGCGGTGGAATCACTGTCCTGCTCATATCCCTGCTCATATGATGAATTTGTCTCTGACATGGTGCTGAAAACAAGGTGTTTGACAAATAGGTGATGACAAACATATGGTGAAAACAAGAGTTTGTTTTTCAAGACCAAGTGTGCCACATATAAAATAAGGTGCTTTGGAGAAATGTCACAAGGAATACAATAGACTGTCAAATGAATTTTAGTGGTGAGGACAGTCACTGTTTGGGGAATTTAGGGATTTGGGGATTTATAAGTGATAGAGGAAAAAGTGATAGTGATGGGGGCAGTTTTTAGGAATAAGAGTCAATGAAATGGCAACATATATGTGAAATCAAGGACATAGAGGCAGTCCTCGAATGCTGTGGAAATTAGGCTTTTTCAATGGATAGTGAATGATAGGGTTTGAGGCTTACCACATGGGAACAAAATGGAATGAGGGATATGGGATAGCGGAAATGGAGAAGGGACTATTGCATAATAACAATGATAATAGCAGTGAGAACAATGATATGAGTGATAAGAGCACAAATAAACATGGAGTGACAGTGTTTTGGCAAGTTCAAGTTTTGACACCCAATTTCAAACTTGAATCACCTCTCTTCAAACCCTAGGGAGAAAATTTCAATATGGGTATAGGGTTATATTTTTACCATTTAAACTCTTGAATTCCTCCTCTTCAACATGCAGCAAACACACCCAAAAATCAATGAACAGGCTTTGTCAACTTACTTGGAGGAAAATGAATCGAATTGAAATGAGTTTTGATGAAGGAAGGCAAGTTTCAGCCTTTGGGGCTCTGTGCGCCATGCGCAAGCCCAATGCGCCGCTCTCAATGGGTGCGTCGCGCTCGTAGAAATTAACACTGTGTGTCATGGCTCAACGCGCCGCATCGTGTGTGTGCGCGGTGGCCCTTCCCAATGCACCGCGCTGCCTTCAACATATACAGTCGGCCTTCTAAAACGCAGTTTCACTCTCCAACCTCAAATTTGACTTTCTCTTGGAGATTTTCTCAATATTTCTTGTTGCAAATGAATGAATGGGCTTTGAGAAATATCTTATAGACATGGGTTTGATTTTTTCTTATTCAAAACCCATTTTGTAATGTATTTTACCTTTGGCATTTTTTCATTTAATCCAACTTTGTATTTTTGTTTCCTCACTGACTTTCTGAGCTTGAATGATGAAATTGGTTGATTTTTTGCAGGGATGTTGGCATTTGAACCTTGTCAAGGGATGACCAGAGTTTGCACGGTGAATTACATCATGGTGAAAAGATACAATTTATTACAAAAACAAATTTCGACAATTTCTTATTCAAAATAGAGTTTTGAACAAGAAATGTCCTTAAGCATGTTTGATGATAAAAATTTTGAACTGAAAACTTATTGAAAACCTCCTCATGGCCTGCGGGCATTATTCAACATTTCAGAAGACTAACCCCTAGACTTAGAAACTAAAATGACTCTTTTTGACCAAAATAACCATTTATGACTATAAATGAGATGAACTGAACTTTGATGAATTTTGAGGAATTTTGACCAACCCAGCAAGTACAAACATGAGGGAAAATGAGAGAACCAAAACCCTTTCGTCAGTAAATGGCATGCCCCTAATGGAATGCAGATGAATGAGCGGAATGAGACACCTAAAAAATGAAATGAAATAAGAGAAATGATCTCTGACGGAGGGCTGTAAAGACCGACTCTAACAGAACTGACCATATTATTCTTCGTTTTCTTTTATCTCCTACATCCCTAACATTGTCGTCCTCTTTGTTTCTTGCACCTCAGAAAATTTTCTGTGCAGGATTTAGGGTGCAAGACTTACTTGAATTTAAGGCTATTTGATTCAAAGATTTGGACTGGTTCTGGCCATGAAAACCAAAGAAAGAAGTGGGTTGTGATTAGGAACTTGCCATCTATGTAATGTCTATAATACTTGAAAGTAATAGTGCTACTGCGACAAATACCATGATAGGAATTGGGGATTTGGTTCCACGTTAATACTCTCCTAACATTTGGTTCTTGGTAGCAACAACCTCACTTAATATACGTGACATTTGGTTCCACGTATGCTTGCCTGATATTTTCTATCAATCTATCAAAACACAGGGGCACACACATTTTCATTATGTTTCTTTCTCCTCTTGTTTTAGGAACAAAAAGAATGCTACACAATTCAATTGAACAAACAAAGGAAGCACACTATAGTGTGGTAATAATTGTCTAACCCAGAAAACCCTTTGATATTTTACCCCAAGTCTTCAACAGAGTGAAACATGGATCTTTCATACACGAGGTCCAAGGATTACAGAAAGCATAATTATTTCAAGAATCCTAAAGCTCACCAGAACAAAACCTTTGAGATTTTACCCCGAGTCTTCAATAGGGTGAAACATGATCCTTTATATATGATGCTTACACGAAGCAGAATTTTTTCAAGAATCCTAAAACTCACCAAAACAAAACGCTTGTACAATTTGGAAAAAAAACTTGCAAAAAAATGATGTGTTTTTCATCCATATATACACACCCACACACAGTTGCACCATCGTTGTGCCTTTTTCTTCCATTTTTTTGTATAAGTAAGAATTCTACAAAATTAATTGAAAAAAAAAGGAAGAATATTTGAGACTGGCCATATTTGTCTAACAAAAATTCATTCGAGGTTTTACCAGAAAGTTTTACCAGATCTGTTCTGCCAAAAGAACTTGCCAACTCATGTTTTTCTCTGATAAAATTGTGTACTATGAGTTTATCTAATTCTGAAGGGATGCCTTATCTCTAATTTTATAAATACTAGGTAAGATATCTAAGCATCAAGTAATGTATGGCTTGACTATTTCTGTCTTATGTTCAAAGTAAATAAGGTGAATAAACAGGTAGTGAAGAATTGACCTATGTAACTTTAGCATTTTTTATTAATATAATTGAGCATGCTCTGAAGTTCAATTTATCCTCTCAAACACCCAAATTTGATTGTGTTTTCAATGAACATTGAAAGACTCACCTGGGTCACCAATGCATAAAGTGGAAGTGTGATTTAGCTACATAGAAGCTACACAACAACCCTAGCCACATAAACAATCGAATGTAGTCCTCATAAGATGCAAAATATGGTTACTATCAATATGCTCTTTAGACAGACTGAATCTACATGAGAATAATCTAGTACTAAACTAAAGCAGTAAAACTGAAGCTATAAATATAAAAGGGAAAGAACAAATCTAAAACGATAGCCTGTTTGATTGGAATGAGCTCTGTTTACATTTTAGGCAAGATAAATTTCTTTGATAACTAAAAAAATAAACAACCACAAAACTCTATATGTTTAGATAATAAACATAATTACCCAATCGTAATTATAACTATGGTGATTTCAAGCCTCTCATGGAAACACGATTTCAGGCCAAGCTCATACTGCAAGCATATAAAGTCAAAGAGTAAATATGGTGTAGGGATGCAATAGAATTGAAACAATTTAGCTGGATAAACTGAAATTTCTCTAGGTTACCTGAGACTACAAATTTTAACATCGTTACCATAGTAAATACTATGATTCTATACACAAGAATTTATTGCTTATTGAATGAACATAGTGCTTACCCATATCCACAAGAAGAAAGCAAGTTGGAAAGCATTCTGTAGAACATAAGTTAACCATTAAGAAATTGATATTCCCATAAATACTCAGTGAACAGGATTTAGAAATACAATTTGTTAATTGAAATTTAGAGTGCAAATCATTATGATACCTGGAAAAGAGTAAAATGGATCAAGAAAAGGATAAGTTGAGGGCGATTGAACCAAAATAGTTTATTTGTTGGCTGCATATTTGGGGTTCCTTTAACTACAACATGCCTCCCTTGAATTTCTAAGGCCAAATCTGTTATAATAACTTGTAGCTTTTTTCCAACCAACAAAACAATCTGTATATTTTGGAGATAAAATGACATAAAACGCAAAGAATTCAATCAAAAAAATTGCCTTGATTATTAACTCCCATTATCATTAATTCAGTGTCCTATTAGTCCAATATTTTTTTGCACTTACAACTAAGGGAACTAAAGAGAGCCAAAATAATGAATACCACCATGCTCACAGAAATAAATCCAACAAAAAATAGGATGTTAGCTTAAACAGCTGTAGAAACTCCTTTTAAGAATATGCAGATTGAAGTCATTGGAGGCAGAGATAGAGTGTTGAAAACTTACCATACACATTGAGAAGAAAAAATATTACAACAAAAGCCCACAATGGAGGACTGCAGATAATTCAATGAAGATTGCATGTTAGGTAAAAATCAAGGAGAGGTTTTCAGAATACCTAGGGGGTGAAAAAGCAAAGTTTTCTTGGAAGACCAAAACTTTTGTTAACAGAGGAATCTTCACTAACCTGATTCCAAACACCATATTGAAGTAGTCATCCAATGATCTCTTGATATATTTATGAAAATTAAACTTGCTAGTTGGACCCAGGTGTGCCTGTATAGTTCAAAGGAATAGAAGCTTTATCACAAATAAGGTTTTTTACATGAATGATGTGAGGATCGACATAACCAAGACGAAATGGGAAAGATAATTTTAAAATACAAGGTATTACAATTATGAAGCCATGGCGCAAGGTTAGGTAATCAGTTTTGGTTACTGACAGGTGTTGAAAGAAGCATATCTGTAAATCTAAGGAAAGTTAGTGTTGAATCGGAAATGGATATTTCATAGTTAAGATTTGGAAGTATGAATTACTTACAATCCATTTAAGAATTGGTGCTTGGCTCCGAAAACTGATATGAAGCCTTGCAAATGAAGTTTCATGTGTTAATCTGAACCTTGCAGGATCTGCCAGACCCAGAAAGCGAACAAAGCGCTCAAAAATCAACACAAATTTCTAAATAGCCTCAAAAGGTTACCCAATCCCCAAAATATTGATAATGATTTGAATTTTTAAGTTGAAAGCATTACCCAATCAGCATCCCAATCATAATATGCAATCTAGTATCATTTATTACTTCTTAACCTGAAAGTATCCAGACGCTTGAAGAAATACTATCCTAAAAAAAACCTTCTTGAAGAACAACCAAAAGAACTCACCATTTGAAAACTCATAATCCAATGATTATGTTTCATTTTCCCATGATTTCCAACGCCTCATCTGGGCATCAGAAATACTTGCAGATATCAGCTTTAACAAAGGATCTGAATCAACGTAGATATCAAAACAGAAAAAACGAAGGTAGAATTTAAATTGAATTATATTGAGCCTTTCACTTATTTTCGCTCTCCCTAAGCCCACCATTAAGAGAATATAAAACACATGGATAACTACTAGCATAAATATAAAGATATGGAGTTGGTTCATACCAGTTGGGGAGACAAGAGGATAGGTACCCTTCATTAAAAAGAATCGAAAATTAGCATATAAAATTTCAATGTGAGAGAAATATGACAAAAGTAGGGTATGTTGTTTATAGGATGGGAGCTACAATGGTCACTACCCCCTCCAGCCTCAGCTAAGAGGAACTGCCATGGGACCTCCTTTTTAGAAGACATGGATTCCCATTAGCACTTTCGGGGTTCTTTCTCCAATTGTTCACTAGCTACTTTTAGTCTTTGAACAACACCAATTTCACTTTGTTTCCTACAAGGAAGCATAGTAAAAGATATTTTTTGCGGTATAAAAATCATAGAAATGGGCCTCTGTCTGACTGTCAAGAGAAGCGAGATGAAACCAAGAAGCATCAATTCTGCAACTCAAAAGATGAATTTTCACAATATTTGTCAGATGACATGAAATATTGTTCACAAATGCAGCAAATGCTGAAAGAAATCACTATGCCTGTATGAAATTTTAGTTTAATGTTGAATTTAGAAGTTTTCCAAAACAAGCTACCAATACTATACAAACACATATATCTATCGTTAACCCTTGTGCACCTTACACTAAGTCTGGTTTAGCATCTTTCCAACATGTCCATTGAATATTATTTTATGCTCATCAAGGGGACTGGGACAATATGAAAAGATATTGAACCAATGATTGGTTTAATGCATGGTGATTAATATTTGCTCCATATTTACCTCTTTTTACGACCTAAGATTTAGCAAGAACATGTAACTATAAAACCCTATAGAACAACTAACTAACTTCAAATATATTTTCCCAAATAAGATGGCTTAGGGAGAATTCTTGTGAAGGATAGTCTACAACAGTATGGTTGGTGTTAATGGTTTCAAACATCTATTACCTGCTTTTAGTTTTCCAAGCGCTTCATACAGGGCCTTCTTATTTGTTCTAGAGAACCACTGCAAATATTTTGACAAAAGGATAGTTTTTTAGTGCATAATTTAAACTTGCACTGCTTCAATCCTTTACCATGATTTCCTCAGTCAATTCTCACATTTGTTTCATGTAATAACCAAAATAATCACCACTGGAAGAACCCAAATTTTAGAAAAGTCCTACCAGCCAAAACAAACTAATATTTATCAAATTAAACTAAAAGTTTGTTTTTCAGTGTTAAGACCGAAGCATAAACTTACACTGCTAACACGATGAATACTCTGTTCAAGAATTAAGGAGATAACCATAAAATCCAAACAAACAACTGCTACTGCCTAGGTAGGAGTTTTCTCTAAAGAACGATTTGTGCTAGCTCCACCTTCTACCATATTCTTCTCATAGAACTGATAACTTCTTCTCCTTCACAATAACCTTCAAAAAAAAATTAAATATTTAAACAAGTTCCAATAACAAAGGATTGATTCTCAACAACAATATTCAATTCCCAAATCCTGAATTCAAGCACAGAAATTGTTTCTGAATACACATGTTGCCAAAGTATCCATTTTATAATGTCAGCTGATGTAAGAAACTAGCCTCATTAGATTTGAAAACTTCAAAGGACGAACAGAGTGATTGGCATAGACTGTGTTATAGACTATCCCTTAGTGAATCCAACCACCCGACCACTCATGCGTCATCGTTGATTTTTCCATTTTCTGAAAATATCAAATAAAATCATAGGTCAAAAACGAATTCGAACTATGGGAGGACCCTAACAGACCAGAGAGGACCAGAGAGGGTCGGTCAAGTCCCTCTCTCAGCCAGCAAGAAGATCGGCAAGCCTATGCACATCCAAGGACCAACATTCAACTTCCATGCCCCTTCAAATCCCCAACCACCTCTCCTACCCGGTAAATTCTGAGGAACCAGTGAAAAAATATGGGGCGAATCACTCCAACCCCTCCCTTCGACCCTGTAAATCCAGGCGAATGCCATTGAAATCTGCTCCAACCAAAGAAAATCGAGGGCGAATTCCATTTTTTCAGTTTTATGCGCATTTTTTTTGGTGGGCTAATATTTAATAATTAATTATTTTTAAAATAATTATTGGGCTAACTTTATAAAACTATAGAAAATGGGTTCTATATAAAAAATTTGCCCTGTTAAAATTTAAAATACCTTAAAATTCACCCCTAAAATTTTCGCTGCTCCCAAGGATGTAGGAAAAATAGCTTCAGCCCCATATACCAACTCATAAGGTGAAGTTCCAATTGACCTCTTTGTGCATACTCTATCAGCCCAAAGAGCATACTTTAACTTCAAATGCCATGACTTCTTATTTTCCTACAGCACCTTCTTAATAATGCTCACAATTCTTTTGTTAGAAGATTCAGGAAGACCATTACCTTGTGGATAATATGCAGTAGAATGCCCAAGTGTAATGTGACATTGATGACACAAACTAATCAGCCTCCTGGATTTGAATACCTGTGCATTCTCAGTGATGATCTTCATAGGGCAGCCAAACCTAGACAATATATTATCTTCCAAAAATGAAATGATAACTGAATCATTTGCTTACCTAGTTGGGATTGCTTCAATCCACTTGGTGAAATAATCAATTGCTATCAGGATCTAGCGATGCTAAATTGAATATGTTGGATGAATCTCATCAATAAAATATAGCGTCCACTGCTGGAATGGCGCCTCAACATAGATAGGCATCAAGGGTAACGGAACAAGATTTTTATTACCATAAAAAATATGGCACTCATGGCAGGCGTCAATATTTTTTGTTTATATCTTTGAACATAATAGGCCAGTAGTACCCTGCCCTAAGAATCTTATTTGTTGTGGCCTTCCAATAATGATGACCTCCAAAATCTCCTTTGTGAAACTCCTCAATCACTTTTTCTACCTCTTCTTCCAACAAATAATTCAAAAGAATACCACCAGTATCTTTCCAATACACATTTTTATCAATGATGCAGTATCTTAGGGATTTTAGCTTCACAAACGTTGCCTTAGAATTTTTTAATTCTATAGGAGCTCTATGATGGTGTAAGACAAAAAAAATGTCTTTGTACAAGTTAGAAAGGATGTAGTTTTCTTCAATGGGAATCAACTCTTCATCTTCATCTGATATCTCTGAAATTTCTGCAATTAAATTCATATCAAGACAGTCAAAATTGGACTGTGCCATAAGCTTTTCTAGCTCATGACCCTTCACCAATGTTGTAGGTCTATTTTCTATATCATATCCCAGTAAGTTAGCTATCCACTTCCCTCTTTTACCATCAGGATCAGCTTGAGTTAAGATGTCCTTCACAACAACGTTAGGAACAAATGTTATAACATGAGAATTAAGAATGTAAATTCTGAAATATTTGATGGATTTGACCAAAGAATATGCCTGCTTCTCTAAGATGTTATACTTCAGCTCTAAATTGGCTAAGGTCCTGCTGAAAAATGAAATGGGTTGGTAAGTACCTTACTGTCCTTTCTGCAACAAAACTCCAGCAATTGTGTTTTCTGATGCAAATTTAAAAACCATAAATTATTTTGAAAAATCTGGGATGATCAACACTGGTGGTTGAGTAAGTGCCTTCTTGATCTCCTCAAATGAGTTCTTTGCTTCTACTGTCCACTTGATTTCATCTCCTTTCTTCAGCATCTTAGTTATGTCTTTTACAATCTCATCAAAATTGGGAATAAACCTCCTCAGAAAATTCACCCTTCCAAGGAAAGACTGAATTTCCTTTCTGATTCTAGGAATATCTACTTTCTAATTTCCATTGACCCTGTTTGGATAAATATTAATCCCATATTTATTTATAATATTCCCAAGTAACTTCCTTGAAGTCAGAGAAAAAATTCTCTTAGTGGGATTGAGAGAAATTCCAAACCTTCTACACTTCAGCAGAATCTTTTCTAGATGCTTCAAATGTTCTTCTTCTCTCCTTTAGAAAACTGTTATGCATCCAAACAGACAACCACCATGTTATCCTTCTCCTTAGCAAAGGCAATGTCCATTACTATTTGAAAATTCACTCTTGCATTCATCAGACCAAAGGGCATTTTGGCATACATGAATGTGCCCCATGGTGTGGTAAACATAGTTTTCTCCTGATCTTCTAGATGCACAAGAATCTGATTGTACCTTGAAAAACCATTCAACATAGACATCCTTTGGGAAAAAAAAATGTTCTACAGAATTTGGTCCATATTTGGGATAGGGTAGTTGTCCTTCAGAGAGGCTTTGTTCAAGTTTCTGAAGTCAATGTAGATTTTGATTTCTCCACTTTTTTTCCGGAATGGAACCAAGTTTGCAAGCCACTTTGAGAATCTGATTGGAACAATAATTTTAGCATCAAAGAGCTTCTTGATTTCATTCTCAATCAGAGGCATGAGAAGTGGATTAATCCTCCTCAACTTCTGTTTGAAAGGCTTTTCATTTTCTTTATTAGGAATGGTATGATGAATTATAGTAGGATCATATTTCTTCAAATCAACATAAATCCATGCAAAAACATCTATAAACCTTTTCATTATCTCAATATATTTATGGTTCATGTCAAATGAAAGAAAATTTGAAAGCTTAATCATTTTTGGCATTGCTATTGTACGAAGGTTACAACTCTCTACCTCTTCCTCATAACGTTGTATCTTAGGATATTTGAACACATCATTCTGATCAAAAATCTTTTCATGTGGTATGAGACCTTTGGGTATATAATTATTCTTCAACTATAATACTTCAGAATTTCCCTTTGTTTCAACAAGCATGTTTTGCTGGTCTATTTGTGTGCTTTCAAACTCCTCTTTCAATTCTATAAAGTTTTTGACTTGCTGATCATCCTCAAAAACTTTCCAATGAATTATGTTGTCATCGATAGCAGACCTATGACGAACTTCAACCTCATATATTTCAGTGGAATGATCAGGAATAATAAACAGACTTGCAAAGAAAGCTACGGAGTCAGCTACTGAGTTTTGGTCCCTAGTCTTCACAATAAATGAATATTCTTGAAAATTTTATAACATCTCCATGATCAAATTTCTGCATGCCCTCATTCTGACATCCTTATTTTGATATACACCCTCAACTTGCTTAATAAATAAATCAGAATCTCCACAAATAGAAATATTTTGGGCACTTATTCTTTTCAAAATTTCTAAACCCAAAAATAGAGATTCATACTTAGCCATATTATTTGTGCAATCAAAGTTCAGTTTGTAAGAAAAGAACTTACTTTCATCCTCTGGAGTTGTGATCCAAATTCCTGCTCTAGCCCCCTCTTTTCCTGCTGATCCATCAATGTGTAACAACCACCAACCTTCTACATTCTCTTCACTAGTTTGCTGATTTTCTGCCTATTGATTTTCTCCTAGCTTATTTTTTGCTTTCTTTTCATCTTCTGCTTCATCATTCAATTCATTGAAAAGAATAGCAGATCCTAATTCATTATCAACAACATAGATTGGGAAATTCTGAGGTTTTTCCTTACTACTTACCATATAAGCCATCCTTGTTTCTCTGTATAGCCTTATTTTCTCACCAAAAATAAGTTAGGTCCATCTGCATGGTGCCTTTGATCTTTGCTTCCCAAGACCTTGATAACAGCATGCATTACCACTGTCTTGGGAGGGTCTTTTGTAACACCAACAATAACATATTTTATTAAACCAATGCACTGGACACTTTTTTAATCAAAAGAAAACAAGTCCTTATATGACCTAGTGATTTCTAATCCCATCCTTTCCATGATCACTTTGGGCATGAGGTTATGAGAGGCCCTTGAATCTAACATGGCATTGTGTAATGTCATGTCATGAATGCTAAGCATGACATATAAATGAAGCACCTCTTCATCCTGCTTATCCTCCAATATTGGTCCCAAGTATATGGTTGGATGATATTCTTGAACATTAAGGATGTCACCAGCTCCTAGTTGGGAATTTAGCATTTTTACAATTTTACTTCTGTATTCATTCACCTTAATAATTTCTCCAAAAGGGACTAGGATTTTGATGTTGGAGATATCATTCCCCAAACTGAAAATAGAAGAAGATTTTTCAGTCTCTTTGACATGAGGAGGAGGTGGTGGATATTTCCTAACCTCAGCAGATTTAGGGGCATATTTCTTGGGTTGTGTTTTTTTTGCAGTAATTAGAACATTTTTGTTTCTGAGGTTGTATTGTTTCTGCATCTCAAAGGTTGCATGTTGATATCCTTTAAGATAATCATATGGTTCCTCACCCTTGTTTATATCATGATCTGACTCATCGTGTTCTTCCTTTTTCAAAAACATTCTTGATATGTTTTAATCCAAGCAATGAATAGAGTCTTCAGGTATTTCAAGTAGTTCTTCTTTATCAACTAAATTTTGTTGAAAAGGAGGCCTTACATGAGGGTCATGCTGATTTATTTTTTCCCTCAGTCTTAACTAGTTTTGAGGTCTTCTGAACGGAGGATTTCTAAACTGAGGTTCATGTTGTGAGGGACGAGTAGAGGCATTCCCAAGGGCAAGTCTATCCATCAAATTTTCCATTTTCTTCATCATGGAGTCAAATTTATCACCAGAGGTGGAAGGCTTATCTTATTCTTTCATTTTTTTCTTTCCCATATTGGACTTTTTAGCAACTATGATATTGAACTCCACCTTCACAACATCATTTTTCATTTTATCTAGTGAAGGGGATTCTCTTTCTCTTACCAATATAGGAATGTCATAATCAAAGGCCTCAACATATCTTAGTTGAGCTGCTCCTAGAGGAGGCTTAAAATGGGAAGGGATGGAGTCATAAACTTTTTTAAATCTCTTAGAGAAATTTTGAGCAATTTCATCAACAACTCTTTTAAAACTATTGTATTATTGTAATTAGTAATATTTCAAATGGGTCTAATTCCTTCAACCTATCAAATGGGTCTAGTTCCTTTAATATTTTCACTTGTAGGTAATATGAGGAAAATATAATGGAAAGCTAGATGAAGAAAGTTTCTCACTTCCTCTAGAAGTTTCACAACTTGGATTCCAACCAACAATAAAACCCATGTTATGTGGATTCTTAGGATCTCACTCAAAATGAAAAATTACTCTCCCATTTATCAACTCATACAAAATTACCTTGGCACTACAATGGCATCACTCGGCAGATATAAGTTACTAGTGCACGTGGAGAAAGCTAGGGTTGTTCTCCGGTGAGCAAGGTCTTGAGATCTCCAAGAGGAAAATGCAGAAGGAATAGTCCTAGGTCGCAACCTCTCAGGTTGCAACTAACCCTAGGTCGCAGGTCACAAATGGTCGAAGTCGCAATCCAACCCAACAGTCGAGGAGGTGAAGAGTCAAGGGAAACTCAAGAGTCACTTCAGCATATATGAGCAGCTTCAGGAAATCACACCAGGAGGGACATTTTATCTCTACAAAGGAATCTAGGACAACAGAGGAATTGATGCTTGAGAGCTAAAGGCACTCAAATCTTGGTATCAAGTAGGGAGAGAGGTAGCGAGACTAAGGTTTAGGTATCATGCATTGAGATGAATATCCCATGTTCCACTATTGGGTTTTGATGAGCTGTAAATATGTATTTGACGTTGCAACAACATTAATAATATATTCTCTTTTACGACATTGATTCACATTTTTGCTTGTGGTGATAGTACTAACTGTCTAATATATCACTATGTTGTATGTGTGCTTTCATACATGCAATTGGTTATGAACTAATTCTCAGTGGTTGCATGTACTTTTGCCCTTGAATCAATGTTTATTTGTTCATTGCCATGTCAGTGATATATTGTGAACTACTTTGAAATTAACTTTTGGTGTGTTTTCTTTCATGTATGTCTGACTGGTTTTTTCAGCTCACTAATCCCACTCATGGTGTACCCCGTTTTATTTTGCTGCTTAAACTTTCTTGTATCTTTGTTTTGGTTTGTCAATCTTGGGCTAATTTTGCATCACTGATTCGTCATTTCACCTTTGCCTCTGCTTCATCATCTTCTCATCTGGAAACCAAGAGTGGAAACACTTATGGCGGTAGCCAGGCCCATATACTGGATGGGGCTCATATCCCAAATGGTGTGAGGTCTAATTGGGACCTTTTACTGAGGAGACCCCTTTTTGTCTGCAACACAATTTTTCCCGTCAATGAATTTGTGCTAGAAGGAGGGCCAGATGACAAGCTGAGCCCTTGGAGCATGTAGTTAGTCTCATATCTGTAAATGGCTCGTCCCCAAATCATTCTCCCGAGATTTTTTTCGGATTTATTTGGTTCTCAATGCTCAATCCCCGATGAACCTCTATATCACTTATCTCAGTTAAAATTTGATGGTGAGAATGGAATTTCCATAATCGAGCACCTTTTTGATTTCTTTTAGTTTTTTTATTATTACAAAATTGATGATGAGGAGTTGGATTGTGTGATGTTCTCCCCCACTCTCGAAGGTCGCATTAAGAAATGGTGCCACACATTGTCGGTAGCTTCCATCCATTCGTCTAAGCAGCTCGCTGATGAATTTCAACAAGATTTTCACAGGTAAAATTTTCAAAATGTATTAATAAGGTTAAATGAGATCATAATGGAACCTCAAGAATATCTAGAGGATTTTTCTATTATATTTGTTCATTTTTGTTTTGAGTTCCCTAAAATGGATGTCGATTGGGCATATTTAATTGAATAGTTTCGACATGTGGTTTTCGTTTCACTAGAACACCTTCAATCGGCAACAAAGCCTGATCCCAATGTTTGTTCTGATAATCCTCAAGTTGCTAGTTGTCCGGATTCTGCCCCTAATATTTCCTTCTCTATCTCCCTGAGTCTGGAACACAATTAGGCCTCCAAGAACATTATTACTATTTGTGACATTCCTTTTCCTCCTGCTGAATCGTCGTGTAATGGATTTTTGGTCGTAAAACTTCTAAGTGATGATAGATGTGTACAGGAATATAAAACATGATGTATCACCTATGAACCTTTCACACACCTTGTCAAATCAAAACTTGAAAACCATATTGGCCTAATATCTCTCCCTGTTGATGAAACCAATCTCAAGTCCACTGAATGTTCACCTAGGTACAGTTCTAAATCTCATTCAGATTCTAATAATGAATTGTGTCTTGTTCCAAATAAAGTTGATTTCCCTACAAAATCATTGGACCGTGATGTGTATGCAGGATCATTGGACTCTCTAGATAACACTGATATGCGAGTTGAAGGTTCTTGTACGATGGATACCCCCACATATGAATCATTTCATCCATTATTCCCTAATTCATTTCTTTAGTCTTCCACACTAGTAATATCTTCAAATCATTCAAAAATATCTTATACTAGTGTTGACGACAATTGCCAACACGCGAGTGGTGTCTCACAATCACATTAAAAAATTGATGAATCCTTTATGCTTGATATTTTTCATCCGCAATATTTAAACAGCCAAAGGAGTCACTACCTATCTCGACAACCTCAAAATGTTTCTTTTATTGATTCATCCAAACTATTAACCCCAAGGGATTATAACATGCCAGATGCCCAACTTGATCAAATTGATGGCTCCAATGATCGCTACTTATCTGAAAACATATTCGCTCATGCCTATGGGGATTGTCATTCGTATCTACTTTTCGACCCTATGAAGGCACCAAAATTTGATGATCCACTTTGTGATGATTCAAGGACCCATCAAGAAATTGAAGAAATTTAGTGTCTGCTCACAGTTATCTCAGGTTCTCACGATCCTGATGAGACCCCTGAAACAAGTCAAACTAGGGTTTCTCGAATTAGGGTTCTGAAATTACAGATCCCACGTACGACACTTCTCTCAGCATAACCGGGCCGGATGTCAACTCATCTAGGAAATCCTTCGATTCAAGTGATGTTTCTCTAAGCACATCTTTCTATCCCCTCATAGCTGATATGAAACAACCAATATACCCTAATTTATTCGTTGGGAGGAACGAACTGGCCATTGTCTCTAATATTTTTGGTTGTTGCCCAGCCAGTACCAGTTCCACTCTGGTACAAGCGTGTGATTTTTTGCAAGCCTCTCTATTGCCTGAAAATCTCCCAGTCAGTTCATCTCATTTTGGGAAATCTAAAGAATTTGATATATTGGATTGTCAGTTTGTCAGTTTGCAAAAATTTGACCGAATTAATAATAAGCCCACAGATGGTCGTCCAATCACCAAAAACAATGATCACATCAACTCACCAGTTTATCTCACGAAACCATTGAATTTTGAAAGGCCCCCGCTAGAAGGTCTGAAGTTTGTCCAGGACGGTAAGCCACATTAGCCTCTGCTGACGGTTACTTCGGATTCTCACATCCCTGAAAAAAACCAAGGAAAACTTCAAACTAGGGTTTCCAAAGTTATGGTTTCTGCAATTGGATTCATGAGCACCTGAAATTCGCCTGGTGGATGCTTATTTTTCCCATTCCATCAAACTAGTCACACTCAACATCATGACGAGATTCCCGGCTGGTTTGACGAATCCTATCCGATGAATATACCTACAAATAGGCAATGTATTACCCCACTTCCATGGGACCTAGCTTTTTTTGTGCATGGATGTGTGTCATTTATAAATGATTTTAGGTTTCAAGTATGTATTTTTTTATATCAGGATGAAAGAGCAATTCAGCTCGAACAATCCATCCTTGCACGTTATCTAGTTTCACATTCTTTTCAGGTAATTATTGTTGTCGGTGCACAATTTTTTATTGCTTGTTCTAATTGGGAATAGTGTTGTTCTTGGAGGGCGGGAACTAATGTAGTGGCTGCACTAGAAATTTGATTTCACATAACATGATCGCCTCTCTGGCTAAACTAGGGTTTTAGGTTTAGGGTAGCTAGGATCTGTTAATAAAATTTTATTGGTTCAAGTTGCTAATTAGGTTTACTTGCTAAAGTTTTGCTTTATGGTTTAAAATTATGTTTGTTATCTTTTCTTACGGTTAGTAGCTTTATGCATTATAATTTTCCATTTATTTTTCACTCATGCTCTTTCAGTTTTCTTATTGTTGCATATTATTCAAGTAATTACTGCATGTAATTTAACTTGTTTTTTCACCTGCAACTAGTTGATCTTCTGGGCATGGCATTGAATTGCATTATAAGCCCCGTTTATTGCATCACATTGTACAATTGTCTCGCATAATATGCACTAGTTGTTGACCTAGCTCGAAGAGTTTATGTTTATTGCATACCACTGCATGAGCCCTCATTAAACCTGGAGCCTTCAAACCCTCGGTTCCCCAGCTAGCATTCTTACTAATCCTTTCTTGTGTTTAAAGCCCGATGGATCACTTTCACCTCTTTGCACGCACTAAAACCCCAATGGTCTGTCTTGCTCCCCTTGTCATAATTGTTGGAACCCTAACACTATTTTTGTGTGAGTTGTGGCGGTTTCCCCAAGAAGAAGCTTCTCTCAGATTAGGTCATCAAAGTCACATTATCTGCATTATTGCTATGATTATAATTCATTATCAAAGAATATACAAGCAAGTTTCTTGGGGGGAAACCTTATCAATTTGAACATCCAATATCCGCATCCTTCTTCTTGTGCCTCAGCGTAATCTTGAATACCTTAATGATTTGTTTTCATGTTTCACCTGTGGGTAGGAGATAGGATGTGAAGTCTTGGCATTAGGGAAAACCCAAATCAGAATATCTTTCAGTCTCTGTCAAACAAGAAAAAAACTCTCTTGCCCGTAAAATAATTCGGGATCCCTCATCCTCCCATGCAAAATAACTGCCACGAGCACACACAAATAAGTTATACAAGCACATGAAACAAATAAGGGTAAAGGATTGAGAAACACTTTCTTCACATAGAGGTAACATAACGACTCCGTCGGTGTACTGACCAGGGTCACTAGCAGCAGAGAAACGTTTGTGATTTCTTGAGGTGACTCCATGAGGGTACTGTCCAAGCCTGTTGGCAGCGGAGAAACACCAAAGACTTATTTTAAAATTCTGAATATAATAAACCTGCTGCCTTTCTCTCTACATCATTATCAAACTAATGGCATGCGTGAACTTCTGCTTGGGTGTTCTCTGATTAACAAGACTTAGATGAGGCACAAGGATTGGGGATATTTGTAAAGGTCGGAGTAATATGAAAGGTACCTAGATTACCTGTTCAATATTACCTTGCATAACTATCGAGACTTAGATTATTGTAGGGAGGTTGACATAAATGATGGATTCTACCAGTGGTTTGCCAACTATTGTAGTCGCTTCAACACCACTTAAAATTTTTGGTATATTCAAAATTTCAGGTCCCCCTTTGCTCGCTAAGCAATTAGGGTTTCAACCCATCCTTTATTCAGTGAGACCCCGGTGACCCATGCCCACCACACCCTATCACCACACCCGCTTGTCTTAATACCTCATCTATGCACTAGGGATTGGGGGTTTTATTCTTCAAAGGGAATTGAGAGTCCATTCGCGGATTCAAAGACATGTTCCCCTAGTAGTCATCACCAGTCAATGGGGTGCTGGGGTTGGGTAGGTGAGGTCTTGAGTTTGACTCACATTTCGGAACCCTATTCATGGTAGGGTTTGGGAGAAACCCTATTATTTCAAAAGGATGATCCTTTTTTTCTGTGTTTGCACTCCCATTGGATTTGCCCGACATCACAATGGGATTCAAGGCCTCACCTATTCCCCCAACGTGCTTGTTAGGTTCTACCCTTCAACATGCACATTAGGGTTTGTGTGAATTGCATGCCCCTTTGTGCCCTTGCAAACCTATATTTATGTAAACCAGCCTTGCTTTGCATTTAATCCCCACCCTCCAAAAGCGTAGTCTCGGTTACTTAAAAGAAGCCTTCTTTGTCAATGAATCAGTGCTTTGTGGCATCATGAAGTATCAAGGTTTACTACAATAGATGCATAAAACTATAAGTTTTAAGCCAGTATCCAAGCTCAAGTGTGCTCTAATAATCAATTTAATTTGTAACATGTTGGATGCTCCTCAAGTGAATTGTTTTATTTGGTCATTTGTGTATTCTCACCACTACTTAGAGCTAACTGGTTCTCGACCCACCAATTTTAGGGAATTGGTCGAGGAGGCCATCAACATGCATTGAATGATGTAACAATTTCATTTAAGATCCATTACCGTGACACCATGAATATACTCAGCAATTTGAGGCTCTGATTGTCCATACAGACTACTTAAAACATAGTAGCACACTCAAGATATTTAAAAGGTCGCATGGGTAATTACCATTAAGGTTAGTGCACTTCAAGGAAATCCATAGGGATGAAAATGAGGAAGAAGGTGAAAGGTGTATCTTTGTTTTTTATTTCCATTAGAGGTACATGTCAAAGAGGTTGTTTCAGGCATAGCAAAGGTATAAAGAGGCCAAGTGGCTAACACACCTTCGACGCAGATAAAAGGGCCATGCACAATAGATGTTTCAACATAGACAAGGGAAAAACATTTTCAAATAATTAATACTGATGAGGATGCCTTACGAATGATGTCGTGGGTACTATGTAGCAGCGTTTGCTTCAAAAACACAGAGCTAATGATTATGTGTTACGCCCATTATTCAAGTAGCATTTGAATACCACAAGACAAAAACCTTAGGAAAACACGTATACATCTGCGTTCAGCATGAAGAGAAGTTGTGTATGATTTAATTCTCAAACAATCACATGCTAGTGGGGTATGCATGTTAACACACGACGGTTGGGTAACTACGTGCCTCTAGGAGTGGTTGAATCCTTTGCACCATAACATCGACAGGCCGATCATTGTATTTTAAAATCACATTTCCTTTTATAATTTCCCACTGATGCTACTGTGCAGCTACGACATATGTTCTAACACGTCTTGGCAACCGGTAACCAGCCTGAGAATGGTGGGCATAGATGAATAAGAGAAAATCAGGTTCGTAAAGGTTATAGTTGATCGTCCACAAGGCGGAGAAAATATGTGCATAAAGGGTAGTCAAGGCAACTGTGTTTCTTCACCTCCTCGATCGATTGGTAGCATCTCACTCCAGTTCAAAACTTGTGAATGAGAAACTCATGCCCAGAAGGAGATACATGTTTCACATGGTTCATGAGGGGTCACATGAGACACTATGTAATCAAGTCACACAGTCGCACTTTTTTTGTAGCAGTGACAAGTGCGACCCATCTCCAAATGCGATTGTGGGACCTATTTTCAGGTCGCAGACCTCCATAGGTCACGAATTCGCAAGCCTGAGGCATAAAATTAAGGTGCTCCCCAACCCCAAATGTGACTATGCAACTTATTTTCAAGTCACAGAGCTCCACAGGTCGCGAAGTCACAAGCCCGAGGCATGAAAGAAAGATGCGAATCAACCCCAAACACGACTATGCGACCTCTTTTCAAGTCGCATACCGCCACACGTCACGAAGTCGCAAGCTTGACGCATGAAAGCAAGGTGCGACCTACCATGAGCTATGACTATGCGACTTCCATAAGTTTGTATCTTCACTCAGGTCACTAAGTCGCACTCCTCAAAAAGAGCCAGAAACGTTGAGCTGCGACCTTGCTACTACCACAAGTCGCAGCATCCTTCTAAGTCGCAGTCTCTCGAAGCTCTACGGGGGTCACATAGCGCAATCTTGTCCCAACACATACAACACAAATATTTTCCTTGGTTTCCAGCATAATCCATGGGAAGGAAATATTAACCTGGAGCTAGCCATACGTGTCAGTTATGTGATGAATGTCGGTTGACATTTCAAGTTTTATCTCCATTCCATGATTAAACGATCTTGGTATAGGCATGCATGAATTGTTCATGCATTCTTTAGTAGAATAGGACTACACAGGGGTCCAAGATGATTCTTAATTTCCATAAATATATTATGTTGTTCCTTCAACGCATCTACAATTTTAACTGCCATAAATATATTTCATTTGCTTCCTCAACGTATATATATCTATATATATATATATATATATATATATATATATATATATATATATATATATATATATATATATATATATATATATATATATATCTCTGTGTGTGTGTGTGTGTGTGTGTGTGTGTGTGTGGCTAATTTAATATGTTCGCTTGCAGGTAACATGAGGAAACTATAATGCTGACCTAGATCAAGAAAGTTTCTCACTTCCTCCAGACTTTGCACAACTTGGTTTGATATAGGTTTTAACCCTATACAGAAATTATCTATGAACGAATATTAAAAATAGAAAATAAACAATAGCGAGAGCATAAAAGATAAAACCTATATACACAGATAATTTCCCCTGGATCCCAAATCGGGACGACTAGCTTGATTTTTCATTATATTCCTTTTAGTGTTACAACACATATATATACATGCCAAAAAATACATAAACCCCAATCCATTAACCCTAGATTAGAACATAACAGTAGTTCCCTTGACCACATCTACAAAATACCAATGTTCGAAAACCATCATGCCCCAAAACCATGTGTAAGCCCATGCACAAAACCATGGGCGAGTCTGCCCACCGAAAAATAGGGTCCAACTTTTTTTTTTTCAGGGCGTTGCCTCGGACCCTGAATAGGGTCGCTACCATCCACCGTGTTGTGCCTGACGCAACGTACAAGGAGGATATCGCCCCCCCCTGAGGCACCTCCTCATGTGACTAGTTGTGGAAATAATATAACACATACCCAACATTCTCCCACTTCTTGTTTTCTTTCCGCAGGTGACCATAGGAGAGCTTAGTCATTAACCCAGGTTTGTAACACCTATTTTTTCTTTACACCAAGAGAACTTTTGAGTGCTCACAGACTTCGTCAATGCATCTACAACATTCTTCAAAGTGTCCACCTTTACAAGAAACACCCTTTTAACCTCAACCATATATCTCACAAAGTGATATTGAACATCAATGTGCTTTGTCTTTGAATGATAAGCAGGGTTCTTAGCCAAGAAAATTACACTTTGGCTATCAGAGTCTATCCTTATTTCTTGCTGCACCAACCCCATACTTGAACACAATCTCTGCAACCAAACTGCTTCCTTGCTTGCATGAGTGGCTGCCATGTATTCTGCCTCTGTAGTTGAAAGAGCCACTTCAAACTGTCTTTTACTCATCCAATTGACTGCATCTCCAAAGAGGCTAAACACATACCCACTTGTAGATCTTCTTTGGTCCAGATCTCCAGCCCAGTCTGCATCAAAAAAACCGCGAATTTCCAACACTCTTTCTAATCTTGGTCTTCCCTACTAGCACAAGCCATAATCACTAGTGCCACGCAAATATCTGAAAACCCACTTCACTATTGTCCAATGCTCCTTCCCTATGTTTGACATAAACTTGTTCAATACTCCCACTGCATGTGCAATGTATGGTCTAGGACAGACCATTGTATACATCGGGCTACCCACTCCACTTGCATATGGAACACATGACATATCCTCCTCTTCTTCTTGTGTCTTGGGACACTATTCTAGAGATAGATTTACACCTACAGGAATCAGAACATTCACCGGTTTACTATCCTGCATATTGAACCTCTACAATATAGTCTCGACATACTTCCTCTGGTTTAACCAGAGCTTCTTCTTTGCCCAATATCTCTTAATTTCCATGCCCAAAATATAGTTTGCAGCACCAAGATCCTTCATGTTGAATTTGGAGAACAGTTGGGTCTTCAAATCCTGGATAATTTCTTTGTCATTTCCAATCAAAAACATATCACCCACATACAAGACCAAATAAATAACATGGTCACCAATTAATTTAAAATAAACACAGTGATCCTCCTTGCTTCTGGTGAAGCCAAGTCCCCGTATATAGGTATCAAATATCTGATACCACATCCTTGGTGATTGTTTTAACCCATATAGAGACTTATTTAACCTGCATACCAGTTCTTTCTTCCCCTTCACCATAAATCCTTCAGGTTGTTTCATGTAGATCTCCTCTACCATATCCCCATGAAGAAATGCTATCTTCACGTCCATCTGTTCTACCTCAAAATCAAATGAAGCATCAACAGATAAAAGTAATCTAATAGAAGTAAATTTGGCAACAGGAGAAAAAACATCACCAAAATCAATTCCTGGCACCTGGGAATAACATTTTTCTACCAACCGACCTTTGTATTTCTCCACCTTCCCTTCTACATTAATATTATTAAACACCGATTTTCTCCTGATGGGCTTCCTTCCAACCGACAACTCCACAGATCCCATGTCTCATTTTTATGCAAGGATACCATTTCATCAACCATGGCCTCATTCTGGTGTTTTCCATCCTCTGAATCTACTACCTCCCTGACGGTTTTGGGATCATCATCAGTTATAGTTAAAGAAAAAATTGAATAGAAATAAGATGGAATATACCTTTTTGGTTGTCTTCTTTCCTGAACTGATCTTCTCATAGCTAAGTTTGTGGCTCTTCCTCTTCTGAGTCTTCTTCTGTTGTAGAGTCTGATTCATCCTCCTTTAGCTCAAAATCTATCTTCTCAGGTTCCTTTGGCAAGACTTCATGTTTAACAACATATTCCACCTCTCTAAAGACCACATCTCTGTTGTAAACAACCTTCCTTGTTTCCGGGTTCCAAATATTGTAACCCTTTAAACCATCCTTATACCCAATAAAGATGCACCTTTCAAATTTATTATCCAACTTGGTCCTTCTCTCCTTTGAAATATGTACATATGCATCACATCCAAATACCCTCAAATGTGAAAGAGAGGGTTTCTTACTAGTCCATACCTCATGTGGAGTCTTATCTTCCAATGCTAATGAAGGTGATCTATTAACCAAGTAACGTGCAGTCTCCACTGCCTCTGCCCAGAATTCTTGTCCTAACCCGGTAGCACTGAGCATGCTTCTTGCCTTTTCCATCAGCATTCTGTTCATTATTTCTGTAAATTCATTTTTCTGAGGTGTGTATGGAGTAGTCTTCTATCGTTCTATAGCACACTTCTTACAGAACTCTTCAAATTCCTTCTTGTAGAACTCCCCACCTTTATCTTTCCTCAGTACCTTTATCTTCTTCTCTGTCTGGTTTTCCACCACAACCTTAAATTCTTTAAATCTGTCAAAGACTTCAGATTTCTTCCTCAAGAAATATATCTATGTATTCTTTGAGAAGTCATCTATGAATTAAACATAGTACATAGACTTACCTAGTGATGGAACCGACACAGGTCCAAACACATCACTGTGCACAAGCTATAATATGTTGTTCGCCCTCTTAGCACTAGAGGGAAAACTCACTTGATTCTGCTTCCCATATACACCATGTTCATAGAAATAAAAATACAGAGAGCTATTAGACATACTTTTACCATACCATTTCCATGCAGTATTTGAAGGCCCTTCTCTTCAATATTTCGAAGTATTTGATGCCATAGCATGGTATTTTCTCCAGAGACTGCTAGGCTTTCCGCTCCACTTTCGAGAACCATAGAACTATTGCACCCATCAATAATAGTGTTGCCCTAAATATTTTATAGAGTTCCAATCCAAACTCCGCACATTAATACTAGTGCTCCCCAAACCATCTTATAAGTATCTTTCTCGAACACTGTTTTTACACCTGCATCATCCATTATGCTTACAAAAATCAGATTTCTGGCCAATGTAGGAATGTGCAGAGCACCAGGAAGTGTTCTAATCCTTCCACTTTGCACTTGAATTTTCCATGTCCGACGATTCTGGCCTTCCTATTCACCTAAGAAGACATCACCTCCATCATATTTCTCATACTCGCAGAACCACTCCCTATGGGGAATGAAGTAAAAGGATGCACCCGAGTCAATCAACCATGACTCATGATCTACATGTGTATTTGAAGAAGAATCCAAATACACATCCCCACGATCATCTGAGGTGGTTTTTTACTCTGCATAAGGAGCATCATCAGATTCGTTTTCTTTCTCAAGAGCTTTAGATTTGTAGTCCTTTTTGTAATGCCCTTCCTTTCCTCATTTCCAGCACACCTTTACAAAATTTTGAGGAGATTTAGATCTCCCACTCGAAACCTTATTCATGTTTCTATTCTGGGACCTTCCTCGTATAGATAAGGCATTTCCATTCTGACCCTCCATATTTCTTCATCTCATTTCCTCCGACAACAAGGCTGAGACAATGTCTAAAAATTCAAGGTAGTTGTATTGCTACCTATTGCAATAACTAGACTGTCGCACAAGTCTGGTAGAGAACACAAAAAACTGATGCACTTATTGTCATTTGAGATTTTAATATCAACAGATGACAACTAACTTACCACAGTATTGAAGGCGTTTATATGCTCTGTCACCGAGTCTCCATCCTTCACCCTCAGGTTATACAGATTTTTCCGTAGGAACAATTTATTCACCAGAGACCTAGATTGGTAAAAATTCCCAAGTTTATCCCACAAATTCTTCACCGTAGCTTCCCCAGATACATTCAACAATACTGAATCTAAGACACACAACTGTATTGTGCTCTTCGCCTTTTGATCTAATTTTTTCCAGACTTCATCTGACATTATCGTTGGTTTAGTACCTGGATCTACCGCGATCCACTGGTCTTTATCCACCTACAGATCCTCCATCTTCAGCTTCCACAACTCAAAACTTTGACCATTAAATTTCTCAATCTCTATCTCTCCACTGCTCACTATCCTCATCCACCACAAGAATCAATCCCGCAGATCTCCCACTGAATAGGGTCTACTATAGGCCTGAGCAAAAATGCCCTCAGCAATAAAGGCATCCCCTTGAAGCCGAAACAACTCTGATACCAAATGTAGGTTTTAAACCTTTACAGAAATTATCTACAAACGAATCTTAAAAGCATAAAATAAACAATAGAAAGAGCATAAAACATAAAACAAATATAAGCAGATATTTTCCCTTGGATCCCAAATCGGGATGACCAGCTTGATTTTTCATTATATTCCTTTTAGTGTTACAACACATATATATACATGACGAAGCATACATAAACCCCAATCCATTAACCCTAGATTAGAAAATAACCATAGTTCCCTTGACTGGATCTACAAAATACCAGTGGAAAAAAAGCATCATGCCCCAAAACCATGTGCAAACCCATGCACAAAACCATGGGTGGGTCTGCCCACCAAAAAATAGGGTCCAAAAATTTTTCCCGGGGCACTGCCTGACACCTCAAATAGGGGGGCTGACGCCCCCCCTATGACCCCCCTGTTACGCCTGACACAACATACAACGGTGGCCATCGCCCCCCCTATGCACCCCCCTGCGCGTGACTAGTCATGGAAATAATATAACGCATACCCAACAATTCAAACCAACAAGAAAACCCATGTTATGTGGATGCTCAAGATCTCGCTCAAAATGGAAAATCATTCTCCCATTTATTAACTCATACAAAATTCCCTTGGCACTACAATGGCATCACTCGAAAGATAGAAGTTAGTGGTGCACATGGCGAAAGCTAGGGTTGTCCTCCAGCGAACAAGGTCTTGAGATCTCCAAGAGGGAAATATGGAAGGAATAGTCCTAGGCCACAACCTCTCAGGTCACAACTAATCCTATGTCGCAGGTCGCAAGCCAACCCAACAGTCAGGTAGGTCAACAGTCAAGGGAAACTCAAGAGTCACTTCAACCTATAAGAGGGGCTTCGGGAAATCACACCAGGAGGGAATTTTTATCTCTACAAAGGAAGCCAAAATGACAGAGTAATTGGTGCTTAAGAGCTAAATGCACTCAACTCTTGCTATCAAGTAGGGAGAGAGGTAGCGAGGCTAGGCTTTTGGTATCATGCATTGAGATGGATAGCGCATGTTCCACTTTTAGGTTTTGACGAGTTGTAAATATGTATTTGACATTGCAGAAACATTAATAATATATTCTCTTTTTCGACACTGATTCACATGCTTGCTTGTGGTGATAGTACTAGTTGTCTAATATTTCACTATGTTGTACGTGTGCTTTCATGCATGTAATTGGTTCTGAACTAATTCACAGTGGTTGCATGTATTTTTTCTCTTGAATTAGTGTTTATTTTTTCCTTTCCATGTCAGTTATCTATTGTGAACTACCTTTCAATTAGCTTTTTGCATGTTTTCTTTCATATATGTCTGACTAGTTTTTTCGGCTCACCGATCCCACTCACGACATACCCCATTTTATTTTACTGCTTAGACTTGCTTGTATATTTGCTTTTGGTTCGTCAATATTGGGATGGTTTTTCTTCACTTATTGGTCATTTCACCTTTACCTCTGCTTCATCATATTTTCATCCGATAACCAAGAGTGGAAACACTTATGGTGGCAATCAGGCCCACATACCGGATGGGGCTCCTATCCCAAACGATGTGAGGTCTAATTGGGACATTTTACCGAGGAGACCGCCTTGTTTTCGGTAGTACAACTTTGCCCCTCAACATTACGATAAGGAGATATTTCTCAAAAGTATTTTGATCAAAATTGTGACTTGTACATTAAGTTCTCATGGAATCAATCTAGACCTGGTAATGGAATCTGAAGCAATTCTAAAAATAGCAGATCTAGATCTACATGTTTTATGGCTATTGGGTTGGAAAATAAAATGGATAATATGAAGAATGAAATTATGAATACTATTAGTAAACATATATATTCTTTAAAATTTCAGTAAAAATTACTAGAAGAACAAGAGACATTATCGATTTATTGTCTGAAATGTAAAAATAATTTATTTTACGTGAATGTCCTGCAAATGTTAAGAGTGCTAATAATTGTGTTATATATACAGGAAAATTTTTCACTAAAGAATGAGCTTCTATACCATGATTGAAAGTAGAATTTCAAGGAGAGTATCAGGAGCCTAAGCCATTTCATGTTATGGGAGAAAGAAAATCATTGCCTCAGGTAGGTACGCATATGATTCTTGAACATGCACTTATCTGGAAGGAGTGTATTAGTTCTGTTGTGCTAAGTGTCCTTTCAGTTAAATAAACATGTACAAATTGTCTCCATAAGTTTTCTTAAGGTATGAGAGTTTTAACCATGAAAACTAGATGAATTAGTGAACTTTAAGCATGTAAATAAGCCTTAAAAACACTGAACAACAGTACATAACGGAGAAAAAAAATTCATGCATAAGTTTTACATAGTATGCATGATGATGCAGTTTACCCCTCTTAGGCTACATCTGCTGGTCCAAATCCCAATGGCATGTCCCTCTTTGTCATTATGATCAAAATTGTAAATTACATATGTTTTCAAGCCTCCAATGGTTGTTTTCTCTGCACCAATGGATCTAGAATGCTCAAATTAGTACATGTAGACTCTTGTTTCACAAAAATTGGTCGAAAATTGACCTTCCAATGCATTTTCCCCAATAACAGCCATAAAATCTCCACTAAATGTGGAGACTGTTAGTTTAACTGTAGTTAAATTAATAGTTTACCCCAAATTTCAAAGCACACTCCAAATCAGGCGGCCTTATAAGGTTTAACATTTATTTTAAGTGGTGGGGTGGTCACATGCCACCCCTGCCGAATCCTTCGTTGGTGGTTTAAACTCCCGTTGTTTGATATTGGAACCGGGAGTTACGGGTTCCATAACTTGTCACATAACCATCGCAATAAAACTTCATGCATGTGATCAACCTCTATGCTACAAACCCGCCACATAAGCCGTCACATTAAATATTAACTTCCGCCTGTGATCAAGTTCTTCGTGCCGACGATTTAGTTTTGATGTTATGGCTACCCTATGGTCGTGGTTACGGGCGGATGGAGATGTGGTGGGGGGGCTATCCCTTAGAGTCTAGCCTCCCAATTCCTCATCATATTTTCTATTAAACTTCAAATATTACCGACAGCCTATAGGGTTAATTAACACCCCACACACAGAACAACAAGAATTCTTGCATGCGGAGAGGAGGTCGTGGGTTCGACCCTCGTTGACTCCACACAATTTTTGACTACTGTTATGAGGACACATGGTGGCTTGTGGGCTTGCCATGTGTCACTCAATCATTTTCCACCTACAAACACATCCAACGGCCAAGATACTTTCGTACCCTCATCATCCAATGGTGCACAAAGTGCCACGTGGTGCCACCATATTGGCTCTGAAGAAAATGGAATATTCCCATAATATTCCACTAACTATACCTGCAAGCTGACTGGGCATTCAGTCACCACATTTTTGTTGTTTGGGAAAATGAAAAAAATGAAATATCGTCCTCATACGACATCAGTTTTTCAAACTGTTCGTGGAACCATAATCACAACGACGAGACCTTTCTAGACGCTAAAGTTTGGACCTGCTTTGAGAACTTTCATTTTTTAGCATATGACTTGATCTCCCAATCACACCTCCCCATTAGGAAGCCTTTGGACCCAAAAATACTTTATCCCCTGTTCAGAAGATGAGGGAACAACTCCCTCACCTTTTCCACTTCCATCCATATTTCCTTACCAGGTTTTCTACCCTTGAGCCCAATCTAAAGATAATCGACACTTTTTCTTTTATAAGTGTGTGTCCTTCTATCAAGGATGGCATCCTTCTTGATCTCATCCAAAAATTCTGGCGAGAAATATTCTATTTATGGCAGCTGAATGTCACTCCCTTGATCACTAATCAATGGAGGCTCATACAAACGTAAATTCTTCACATTGACAATGGAATACATTTGCATATATGAAGGCAAGTCAAGTTGAAATGCATTATTCCCAACTTGTTTAATAATATTGAACGGACCATAATGAATAGGCTAGAGATTGTTACCTTCTCCTTGCATCCTTTCTTTGCTTATGTGCAACCAAACTTTGTCTCCTTCTTCAAATTTGTGATCAACTCTATGTTTGTCATGCCTCTCCTTGTACTTTCTTTGACTATTCTAAAATTGTTCTTGAACTTGTTGATGAATAATTTGAATTTTTTCAATGAACTTTTGAGCCTTTTCAATATCACTATGCCCATCAATTGCAACATCCTTCTCATAGATGAAGTCTAATGGAAATTTCGAAAAATACCCAAAGCATGCTTCAAAAGGTGAAGTATTTGTATAAGAGTGCTTGGTCCGATTGTAAGTGTGCTGAATGTAACGTAGTTGTTCATCCCATAACTTGGGATGCTTGCTGCAATATCCTCTCAATAGATGCACAACGGTCCTATTCACCACCTCGGTTTGGCCATCGGTTTACAGATGAAAAACAATACTCTTTTTCAACTTTTTGTCCATCATCTTCCAAATATTGGACCAAAAATTCCCAATGAACCTAGAATCCCTGTCACTAACAATAGAAGTTTGCAAACCAAAATGAACCCATATATGTTGAAAATAAAGTTCAGCAGTTTGTTCAGCAGTAATGGTTTTCTTACATGGCATAAGTATACACATTTTACTGAATCTATCCACAACTACGTAAAGATAATCATGATGTTTTCTTGACATAGGTAGACCTCCAACAAATTCCTTGGAGACACTCTCCCATGGCCTTTATGGTATCGGTAGTGGCATGTACAACCCAAGATTCCTATTTCTAGGCTTGCTTGTTGCACACAATGAACATCCTCTTATAAAACGTGACACACTATCTATCATGCGAGGCCAATAACAATACCTTTGTAGATGTGCCATTGTTTTTATTACCCCAAAGTGACCTACAATAAGAGATGAATGAGCCTCTATCATGACACTAATTCTCTCTCCTTGTGGTATACATAACTTGCCCAAATGAAACAACAAATTATTATGCAAGTGATAATAATTTTACTCAACTTGATTCCCTTCACTCAAACTAGCATACACATCTTTAAAATCAACATCAAATGCATATTTTTCTATGTAACTCTCATGTACAATAGAATCATTTTTAAGAAAAGTAGAAGCACTTATAATAGGCCTTGGAAGCATATCATCAAATTTATTGAAAATAACTTTCTTGTACCTTATAACCAAGTGAAATCGTTGAACAAATCCCATTTACCTGAAATGTCGTGATTGCTGCAATTTTGTTTGTGACTGCAAGTACTCTAGCGGTTGGTGGTCGGTATGAATAATCATCTCTTTACCCATCAAGTAGTGCTTCCACTTCTTGACACTTTGTACCAACACATACAACTCTTTTTATATGTTGGATAATTCATTACATCACCATTAAATGTTTCAGAATGAAAATCGATAGGATTACCATGCTGAAAAAGTAATACGCCCATGGCATAATCACTAGCATCGGTATATATCTAGAATGCCTGTCTCAAATCTATTAATGAAAGAACTAGAGTGGAACTGATATTGTCTTTTAAATATTCAAAAGTTTTTTCTTGTTTGCCTCCCCATTGGAAGCCTTTCTGCACACTTGTCACTGCATGTGTAGGAGATATTTTTCTTCTTTCAGCTGATCCAACAAATCTAAATTAGCAAAATATTTTTCTTCTTTTAGCTGATCTAAAAAATCATCTATCCTTGGGAGTGGGTATCGAGTTTTTACCGTTATCTTTTTCAAAGCTCTGAAATCAACACACATGCGCTAAGTCCCATCTTTCTTCAAAATCAGGACCATAGGTGAACCGCATGGCGAAGTTCTTGGACTTATGAGTGCCTTGTCCAACAAGACCTTGATTTTCCACTTTATTTCAACATTCTCCATTATTTACATGTGATACATGTCGATGTTTGGAAGAGGACACTCTTGTTGAAACTGAATCTCATGTTGAATCTCCCTTTTAGGAGGCAAACCTATTGGCTCCTGAAACATCTCATGATATGCATAAACTACATCATATAAATAATATTTCAACTTAGGATCACAATCTTCAAATGACTCATGATTAACATTATTTTTAGGCTTAATCATTACAAGAACAAAATTCTTACTTGAATTCACCAGCCTTTTTACTTGTCGAACATTTACCATTGCAATATTTGTCTTGTTGTGATGTGCTCTAAAAATGCACTCCTTTCCATATTTGAATAAATGGTATTTGTTCTCATGGCGATGGAATATAGCTTTCCTTTCATACAAGTAAGGACTTCCCAACAAAACACCTGTAATATCAAGTGGAAACACATCTATTTCAACTGTGTCAACAAAATGTGCAGTTATTGCAAAGTGGAATATGGACTTATTTGAAACCTGTAAATTTGCATCGTTACAAATCCGCCCAAGTGGATATGGTTTCAGAAGTGGAATGGTATCAAGTTTAAGTTTATTGAAAAAAATTTTAGAAATTAAATTCGCTTGTGAACCATTGTTAAACAGTGTATCAATCTTGGTATGTTTGGATATGACGCTCACATGAAACAATTCAATTCTCCCTTCTTCATTTGGAGCTTCTATGTGACAGTTTGAAGTACTAGTACTAGGTTTTGTTTCAATTTATTTCCCCTTGATGTTATTTAACCCCATGGTTGTAATTTTAGTTTCATCACCTGAATCCTCTCCTAAGTAATGTTGAGTTGTAGCTACAGTTTTATGCTTCCTTTTGTTATTGTTAAATTTGGGTCTCTTTTAGGATGTACTTTCCAAGAGTTTCTCTCTTCATGGCCTTCTCTTGAAAAATGTTTACAAAACACTTTATCTCCGTATTTCTTGATATATGCATTCCTTTTTCCTTTTCCTTTTGAGGTTTTCTCTTTGTTTTTCCCCTTAAAAGGCGTGTTTCGACCCTCTTCAAAAGTATTTTTCCCTCTAACTTCTAAATGTGTAGCGTGAACACATACCTCATCGAAGCTTGTAGGATTAAAAATGAGGATATGATCTCTAAGGTAGCTATGTAAGCCCCATATGTACCTAAGAAGAGTATCTTGACTCTGCAAATATACCCCTAATAAGAGAGCTCTTCTCCTAAATTCTTGGCTGTAGTCTTGTACGTTTTGTCCTTTCAACTGTCTAAAATTTTGCGAGTTCATTATGGATTTTTGCATGTGATCTTTTAGGTCAATGTAATTTTTCAAATTGGTAAGACCAAATAAGCAAGGGTAACATAAAACTAATTTTGGAGTCCTTGGACCTAGCCTTCCTGGACTCAGAGAGGGCTCTCTCTATATTTGTATAAAAGATATAACTTGATTGATTTAGGATGCTGATTTTAGGCTAGTTAAAATGATAGGGATAGTTTGTTTTGTTTTGTTTTGTTTGGTTGCTTGTCAAGAAGAACATGTAGAGTAAGAGAATTTCAAACCATTGGGCTGAGGAGTTTGCAAAATGTTTGAAGAGTATAACAACAAATCAAGGGTGTTCTGTAGGGTAGGTTAACAAAGCCAAATGGATCTTAATAGCTTATATGGGTGTGAATGAGCATTAAGTGGTGAGTTTAGTATTTTAAAAGGGAAATTAAGAATCCTTTCACATATACTAGAACAAGAAGAGTGTCGATTCACAAAGGTGGCTTATTATAGGCAACCTCTAGGCTTCTCATTCAATTGTCAACCCAGGGCAAGTATTCTTATTTCAAGAGTGTAAGCATAGTATATGCAAGTGAGGTCAACTAATAGTTATTCTATATTGCTTATGAAAAGGATTATCTAATTCTCAAAGTTCAATCAACTCAAAGAGAAATGAAATGGTAGAATTCATCTAACTATTATGTCTAGCTCAAAAGGAGAGAAACCTATGATTGAATGACATAATGATGAATTGAACAGTAATCTTAACGAATTGAACAACAACCTTAATGAATTGAACAAAAATCTGAATAAATTGAATCAACAATTTCTTATATAATTTTGCAATGGAATTCTCTTTTCAAACTAACTAATTGACATCTTTTTGTACTTAATCAATAATTGGATGCCTTATTTTATTGAGGGAACAATCTAATTCTTAAATATATATAACATTGAACAGTAATTACTCTATGATTCATAAAGCGACTATAAAGGCGTTGGGAGAAAATGGAAATATATAACAGGGATAAGCCAATACTATAAACCAGAAAGCATGAATGCTAAATTATTCTGATGAAAGAGAAACTGTAACCTCATGTATTTCTATTTTATTGAGTGGAAAAGTAATTCACAAACTGTATCAGATAACTAGCCATCAATTCTGTAACTAACGCACAACACGAAAATTAGCGAGGAAACTCCCAAGCGCTGGGACCAAACCACCAGAAGTTATAACGCAATGAAAAACTCAAAAGATGATTGTTCAAAACATCAAAACTCTTTATTAAATTGAAGGATAATATAAAGATACAACAGTGCAGTTTTGTCCTGCTACGTTGATTACAGAAGGAAATTCCTATTCAACTCCCCTATATAGTTCATCCTTGGTCCTTTTAAAGGTGTTTTCAAGAAATGGGACGATATTTTCCAAACGACAACCTGTTGCTCGTGGTTGTCATTTGGGTTCTCTAGTTTCGATCTGTATTTCTACCTTTCATTAGTTTCTGGGAGTTACTGAGATTTCATGAGTCCGTGTCTGTCAGCCCACTTTCATTTAACATTGGTTTAGTTGCTCTTCTTCCCTGTACACAGAGATAAAATAATTCAAATTTATATTATAAAACGTTCCCTTTTTCAGTTAGCCCAATTCTCCTGATTTTCATAAACCTTCTTTTTCTTTATTGTTAAGATGAGGAAGAATCCTTAAAAATGTATCACAATTCGAGGTAATCATAGTGTGAAAAAATACCTTAATTCCAGCCCAACTTAATCCCCCACTTACCTATTTGTAGGTCCTTGTGCAAAGAAATGGTTGTGATGCAACTGTGTTAAGGAGTAGGCAGGGTGGACTTCTTCGTTAAATGCTCTGAAACCCCGTTTCTGTCTAATTCTTGCAAAAGCAGCATTTGTGTGCCCTTCTGGAAATTCATATTCATGATCATAGCCCTTAGGAGGGTACCATATAAGAGGGAATTGATATCTACATCCTAACCATGAAATACCCATGTTAAAGGCCATGTTACTATATGAGAGGAATCTAGAGGCGTCTGCTCTGAAGTTTCAGTTGCCAAATGGCTCCCTATTCTTTACATTGTTTGTGGAGGCCATCCATATTTTCTTAGTTTCTTTGAGGGCTCCTTCCTGAATGTCTCCAAAATATTCCCTCCCATTTTCTAAGATGTCTTTATGTATGGGTCCTAGCTTGGTCCTTTCACCCTTTCTTCGCATGAAATTCTTGTGCTGGATGAATAGCTGCAAGGGTTTTTTAGGCTCTCCTCTAACCCACAGGTCTAGGTCGTGTTCTCTCTTTTGGAATATGTTATAGGCTTTGGCCCACCTAATCTGGTTCTTAGCGAACAAGAGGAAGGCTTGGAACTGAACATCCCCTTTAAAGGGACTAGGATTGATGTCTGTGTCCTCTTGTAGAAATAAATTGTGCCTGTAAAGTTCACATGAAAGACGTTGGACCTATTCATCTTGATAATTTCAGTAGTGGACGAAATCTTCTATGGTTTTGAAAGTTGTGGGCTTCCCTGCCCTGACGGCCTTGGTTTTTAGCTGTAGGTATTGTTCTGTTAAGAATAGGGAATAGTTGGTGGCTAGTGCCCTGCATGTTAGTGCATCATAATGTAGAGAACAAATCGTAGTGATTTTTTTATTCGTTCTATCCACCTAATTTTGTGTTGTTTTTACATTTTCTTGCTCCTCTCAGAGCTGAGAAAATGTTTCATCTTATGTGGTTGAAAGGTTTGTGAATTTATTTAGTAGTTCTTGATATTCTTGTGTTGGTACTACTTCCTTTTTTCACTGTGCCAACTCATGTCGTGTTCAAATTAATTCGTTATACCTTTTTTGTTTGGCAGCTCTTTCAACTAGAGGGGCATAGGTAGGGGTTTCCTCCGTTTGGGTTCCCTTTTTGTCAATGAATGCTTTCCCTATTTGGACAGAGGCTTCAAGAGTTTCCACCATGTCTGTTTGTACCTAGATCTCAACGGTCCTTTCCAAGTCAGTCTGTATCCTAGCCTCAGCAGTATCTTCTAGGTCAGTCTACATTCCAGCTTCAGTAGTATCTAACAAATTGGTGATCAGTTCTATTTGGGTTTCGGCTGTGGTCAATTCTTTCTTAGGCTTTCGGGTCTTATTTACTTCTAATGTTTTTCTTAAATGTTTCACCATTTTCCTCAATATTTTGCAGGTCCTGCTCAATTTCTTAATATTCTTTTCAATAGAATTCTCAACTGACCTGATTTCAGCAGGTGGTGGAGATGCAGCATTCTCATTTTCAGGAACGGTGTTGCCAACCTCAGGGTTTCCTATGATGGTGTTTTCTACTTGAGCTTTGGATTTTACTTCTATATGAGGGTCCTGACTAGGTGGGATAATGTTACCTTTAGGTGTCAAAGGAACTTTTTCTATGCTTTTTTTTTTCTCTAAAGGGATAGTGTCTCCTGACTGATTTTCTGATTTCTCTCTCTCTTCTGCCTACTCTTCACTATTTACCTCATAATTATCGGGAGGGGACAAAACCCTAAAGGCCTGTGATTCCTCTTGGTGGGGTAGTACCTCGGTGTGGCCAGAACTGCTGGCAGTGGCAGACTTGTCTAAAAGTTCCTCTTGCTCTTCATCTTCTGATAGGCTTCTAGATTCATGGTCTGCCCTCATTTTCTCTAGGACTTGAGCCATGTGTTCCTCATAGTCTTTCAAGGGTGCGTTTTGAGGGCTTGAGGGTAATGAACGGGATGGCCCTGCCTCCTCTATGAAGTCCAAGGTTCCTTTAAGTCTTTTGGTCCACTTTTTCTTGCTTGGTTCTAAAGTTGAGGTATGAGTCCTTTTCCTTCTATGTATGTTTCCCCTGGGGAGCTCGATTTTGGTTTCGCCAAGGTTTTCCTCAGGTACCTGTGTGGGAGGGTTAATAAATTTTCCCCAGGCCATTTTCTGCTTGTCCAAATCATGTATGATCATTAGTTTGATTAGCCCGTAGTGACTGACAACTGCTTAGGGGCTTTTAGCTCTTCTTATTTTAAGATAAGTGTCATGCAATATAGAATTTAAGAAAGAAGGCAGGTTAACTGAAATATTTTTCTTAAGCATAGGTAATAGTTTAAGTTAACAATGTTTTACCATGTCTTGGAATATATCACATGTAATGAATCCTTGGATGAATATCTTCAGTTCCTGCCATGGTTGATGTAGAGAGGTAGGGTTAATCCATTTTCCTTTTCACTAAAATGGCTCTTCCAGATCCTGATATGATGCAACTGCCTCTCGTAAGAGAAGATGTTTCTATATCCATCTCTCTCCTTCCACTGGTATTCCAAAGACTTCAGTAATAATTTCTTCTGTGACTAGTATAACTCTTCCCCTAAGCCTAGTTTGTCCCTCTTGTAGGTTTTGCAAAAACTCAATTTCTACTTTTGTATCAAATCCTTGTAATCAGTGTAAATATTCCAGCCAGCCAGCTTGCTGAAGGATAGCACTAGCTGCATCTGAAATTGGGAAGCTCGAAGGTTCGTTTCGGAGAGAGTTTCCTCCCATAGCTGGTGTGCTTTACTGAGTTTTTTCTTCGGATTATATTCTCTTTTGGCTCTATTGTTTCAAATGAATATTTTATGTAAGATAAATGGAGATTGCATCCTTCTGCAAGTAACTTCATACCTTAATTATGATGCTCCTTTGGTCTCATCAGAATATCTAATGGGATTTGTGTAGGAAATTCACATGGTTGCTTATTTATGACTAATTACACCCCCTCTGTTAAAGTAAGGGCACCCACATCCTTAAGTAAAAGATGGATTTGGCCAATAATGAATGCGAAAGGGGGGAATGTCAGGATTCGATAATCATAGCCTAGACGTGAGAGAGGAGTTCATGGCTTTGAAGTTTCAGGGGATGAGGATTAATTGAGTAGTTATGGGTGTACACAATATAAAGGTTATATTTGGAAGTTTTAACATAAATACATCTCGTGTGGAAGTGATCGGAGACAGAGAGAAAACAGTATAACTATTATTATGATATGATGTCCTTCCTTAATGATAAAGTGTGACAGAAGCAAGGCTGAGATAGGTAATGATTGATGCTATCATCCCAAGGTTCAAACATGTAAGCATATCTCCCTTATAGTTATTTATGTGGTAGACTAGAATCATCACTAATTCGAGTAGTGGCTTATGGAAGAAAAATGGAAGAGAAGAATATATGTAAGAGTAATTGGTTATTGCTGAAACATACTCTCATGCCATAATCAGAGCCACTGCTGGCAGCAGGCATTCATAGCCTCGATAGGGTTGCTATTTTAACCCGAAAAATGAGCTAGGATCCTTATGTAGAAATAGTTATTGTGCCAATTTTGTGGAGAGATCACCATGCTGGTATGATAGCTAGATAACCATAGTGCCACTCACTAGAGTTGTAGCAAAGTGATCAGGTCGGCTCATGATGAGACCTCCTGTCCTTCAAGCAGTTGAGAAGGTCATTACCATTCTGTGGTGGCCATTTTGGGCATGTCACTTGCTAAGCTCTTATAAACATGGTAGTTTGGCTCGTAATGAGACCCCTATCCTCTTTTGAAAATTTTCATGTAAGCATAGTAATTTTTGAAACATAATCATTTTGATTTATAAGGAGGTCACTGTGTTGGTGTGATGGCTAGATAGTCACAATGCCATTCACTAGGATTGTAACAAAGTGATCAGGTTGGCTCATGATGAGACCTCCTGTCCTTCAAGCAGATTGGAAGGTCATTACCCTGGTGTGGTGGCCATTGTGGGCATGTCACTTGCTAAACCCTTATGATCATGGTAGGATGGCTCGTGATGAGACCCCCTATCCTCTCTTAAAAATTTGCATGAAATCATAATATTTATTCTTTATACATGAAGGGAGGATAATTAACTCCTTAAGAGTTAGGGATGGTGAGAGAATTAAAAAGAATGAAAATACAATTAATTTTGCTTATTCCTATTTCTTCATATTGGAGGGAAATACTACTCAAAAGCGTAGAAAGATATATCATCATAAGATCATGTATTGTATGATCACATAATTGAGTTAGGAATGACTTAGCCTTTCATTCCATATATGTACAGTGTTAGCTTCCAGTTTAGATATTATAGTGTCAAATAATCATCATATTGGTAATTTTTACTGCTTTCCTCCTTTCTTCAAATACCACTTTCCCCTCAAAGATGCCTTTTATAGATAGGGTGCGGATTGAGGAGGGGACATCGACAAAGGAAGGAATAAAATGCAAAAATAAGGTTGTTTAATACAATTGAACAACAAGGAAAAACAAAAACGGTTGTTCAATCTGATTGAACAACAGTTGTTCAGTTGAATTCAACAACATTTGTTTAAAGAATTTGATCAGTAAGGATAAAAACATAAAAAGAACGGTTGTTCAATCCGATTGAATAGTAGCTATTCAATTGGATTGAACAGCGGCCATTCAAAGAATTTGAACAATAAAAGGTAAAAACAAAAAAAGAACAACTTTTCAATCTGATTGAACAATAGTTGTTCAATTAGATTGAACAACAATCATTCAAAGAATTTGAACAGCAAAAGATAAAAACACAAAAAGAACGGTTGTTCAATCCAATTGAACATCAACTATTCAAGTAGATTGAACAACAGTCGTTCAAATCATTTGAATAGCGAAAGGTAAAAATACAAAAAGCATAATTGTTCAATCTGATTGAATAACAATTGTTCAATTAGATTGAACATCAGTTGTTCAAGGAATTTGAACAACAAAAGTTAAAAAATACAAAAGCACGGCTATTCAATCCAATTGAATAATCACTGTTAAATTATATTGAAAAGTAGTCGTTCAAATAATTTGAACAGCAAAAGGTAAAAATAAAAAAAGAACGGATGCTCAATCAGATTGAATAGTAGTTGTTCAATTAGATTGAAAAACAACCGTTCAAAAAATTTGAACAGCAAAAGATAAAAACACAAAAAGAAGAACTTTTCAATCCGATTGAACATTAGCTATGCAATTGGATTAGACAACAACCATTTAAAAAATTTGACCAGAAAAAGGTAAAAATACAAAAAGCATGGTTATTCAGTCCGACTGAACAGCAGATGTTCAATTAGATTGAACAACAGCCGTTCAAACAATTTGAATAGAAAAAGATAAAAACACAAGAAGCACAACTATTAAATACGATCGAACAGCAGTTGTTCAATTAGATTGAAGAGCAGTTGTTCAAATAATTTGAACAACAAAAGATAAAAAAACAAAAAAAAGAGAGTTGTTCAATTGGATTGAATAGTAGCCGTTCAAAGAAATTGAACAGCAAAAGGTAAAAATACAAAAAGCACGATTGTTCAATCCGATTGAACAACAACTGTTCAGTTTGATTGAACAATAGCCATTCAAAGAATTTGAATAGAAAAAAGAAAAAATGAAAGACGATGAGAAAAAGAATACACTTTTGAGCATGAGGAATGTACAAAAAAATAAGAACTAGGAATTGTGAAGAAATTATATACACTATTTACAAATGACGGTAGCAAACTCTCACGTACTTGAGGTTGTGGGGTTATCACCCCCTGTTGTCACAACTTGGATGGTGTGATTGTTTCATACATGTTGGCAAAAAGATTCGTTTGTGAGAGGGGTACAATATAGTCACACTCTTTTCCCATTCACTCAAAATGTAGAACCAGACCCATCTATGCTGGTCAAGGTGAGTGTGCCATTGTTGGGTACTTCTTGAATTCCGTATGGACCGAGCCACCTTGTTTGTAATTTTCCCAGAAAATCTTGGAATATGGAGTCATAGAGGTGTGCCCAATCTCCTTTTTGAAATAAATTCTTCTTTGTAATGTTTTCATGCCACTTAGCTCGCTATTGTTGGATGATCGTTGTGTGCTACAGAGCCAGTAGCCACATTTCATCTAGCTCATTTATTTGTTGGAGTCTTTTAACCTAGGCTTCTGTTAAGTCTAACCCTACCTCCTGGGCTATTCTTAGAGTCTTGATTTCAAACTCAATAGGGAAAATAGGCTCTCTCCCAAATACTAGATGATATGGGGAATATCTAATGTTGTTTCGCCAAGTTGTGTGATAGGCCCATAAGGTTTCTGGTAATCTAGTGGCCCAATCCCGACGATGTGTTGATATTGTTTTGGTAAGAATTGCCTCCAGAACTTTGTTGGTTCTTTTGACCTGCCCGTTTTCCTATGGGTGGTAAGGATATTTAACTTTATGGATGACATGGTGATTTTTTAGGCTACCTGTAATTTTATTACCTAGGAACTATGCCCCCCCATCGGTTATCACTTCTTGTGGAAAACCATATCGCACAAATAGCTCGAAAAAGAAATTAATCATAGATTCCTTTGTGGCTCTTGATAAGGCCATTGCTTCTACCCATTTCGTTACGTAATCTGTGGCAACCAGTATGTAGATTTTTTGACTTGATGGTGGGGTGAATGGTCCAACGAAGTCTAGTGCCCACTGTTCGAACAGTTCCATCACCAATTGTGGTTGTAGTGGCATTTCATCTGCTTGGCCTGGGCGACCTATTATTTGGTAGGTATCAAAGGCTTGGACATATTTTTTAGCATCTTTGAAAATCATAGACCAATAATAGCCTAATTTTAACAATTTGTGCCCTATTCTGTGATCTACGAAATGGCCACCACAAGGTTCATCATGACAAGCCTGTAGGATGTCATATATCTCTTCCTCCCTGATGCATCTGAGTATGTGCATGTTGGATCTTGTTTGGAAGAGGTATCCACCAATCTAGGAGAACCTTGTACTGTGTTGTACAATCAGTTTTAGATCTCTTGATGTTAAATGTCTGGGAAGCTTTCCCACTGCCGAGTAATTTTCCACATCTGCATGCCATGGCGTTTTTACCGCTACAACAAACAGATGTTCGTCAAGAAATTGATCATTGAATACTAGCGTGTCGTCTATCTTTGGAACCCTGGACAGAAAGTTTGCGACCACTTTCTCCTTTCTTGGATGGTCCTTGATAGTTATATCAAATTCCTACAATAGAAGCAACCAACGAGTTATTCTCCCATTCGTAACTGGTTTATTGGCTAAATATCTAATGGTAGAGTGATTAGTATACAAGAGTACTTGATAGCTAGTTATATAATGTCTAAATTTATTAATAGCATAAATGACTGCCAGGAACTCCTTTTTAGTCACTATATAATTTAATTTGGTAGGAGTGAAATTTTTTCTCATATAATAAATAACATAGGGTTTTTTTTCTTCCTCTTGGCCAAGAATTGCTCGTATTGTTGTGTTGGATGCATATGAAGAGATGTGAAAAGAAAGCTTCCAGTTAGGCCCTCGTAGAATTGGTGTTGTGAAGACTTTAAATCTACAAAAGAAGTGTCACATTTATCAGTCCAGTGGAATTCAACATGTCCAATTAATGCATACAAAGTTGTAGCTATTTGTGAGAAATTCTTTATAAATCTGTGATAATATCTTGCATATAACAAAAAAATATGTACCTCCGTCTATGTACAGGGTGTGGCTAATAGAAGGATCACTTCTATTTTTTTTGGATCTACCTGTATTCTGGCTGCAGAGATGTAGTGACCTAGGATTACTCCCTCGGTCATCATCATGTGACATTTTTCATTGCTTAAATATAACCTAGTAGCAATACATCGCTCCAACACCTTCTGTAGCATTTCTAATGCTTAATCAAAGTCCTCACCATATGGGGTGAAGTCATCCATATAGATTTCAAGCCCTTCATTTATTAAGTTAGTAAAAATTCTGATTATGGCTCTTTGAAATGTGGCTGGGGAATTACATAGCCCAAATGGTAAAACTATGGAAGCAAAAGTACCCCATGGGGAGGTAATAGTTATCTTATCCTAGTCTTCGAGAGTTATCTGGATTTGATTGTAACCATTGAACTCGTCAAGAAAGGAAAATAACAATTTTCCTGCCAGTGTGTCAAGGACCTGGTCAATAAAAGGGAGGGGGAATTGGTCTTTCTATGTTGCTTTATTAATTTCTCTTTTATCCACACAGATACTCCATTTCCCATTATTTTTAGGGATGACTACCAGAGGGGAGACCCATTTGCGGTCTGAAATAGGATAAATGAAATTTACATCCAACAATTTTTGCAGCTTATCTTTTACAATATATTTTAAGTGTGGGTTTAGCCTTCACTGAGGTTGTATAATGGGTCAAACTTCCTTATCAGTATAAATGTGATGGGTGCAAAGCTGAGGATCTAAGCCTTTTATGTCTGGGTAGTCCCAAGAAAATGCCCCTTGATGCTTCTATGGAACTTTTATGAGTCTTTGCTTTTGGTTACTATCCAAATTTCCATTCACATTCAGGATCTTCCCTGGCTCAATCTCAATGGGTATGTTGTTATGCACAATGGTTGTGGGAATATATTGATCCTCAAGGTATGGTAAGGGGTCCTCTTAAACTTCATCTTCAAGGATTGTTTTCAACATTTGGCATTTTAAATTTTTAGAGGTGGGTGGCTCACTCATAAAATTATTGATTACAACGTCTTCAGTTTGATCTTTAAACTCAATAGCTTCCACTAATGTTAGAGATGGATGAATTTTTTTCTCCCAATATGCATATGGATGTTTGTGAATTTTTACCATGGGTAAGCTTGGTTTGGAAGGCAGATAAATAATGATATTTTTTATGGAATCTCCTCTAGTGATGGTCATGCTGCCTGTTCGGCAGCCTATGTAAGCATCGGCTATCGCTAGCCAAGGTCGCCCAATAATAAATGGGTGATCGTCCATCCTGTTATTTGCATTAATAACTAAGAAATCGGTTGGATACTCCCATGAGTCTATAGAGACCACGATGTCCTGCACTATTCCTTTTGGTCTGATAACAGACCTATCAACAAGCTCCAGCAATGTAGTCGTGGGTTCTAAAGCTGATATGCCTAGCTTTTCACAGGTTCTCGTAGTTAGGATGTTAATGGCCTCCCCTAAGTCGACCAATGTGTTAGGAAAGGAGTGGCCAGAGATCCGCACAGTTACTATGGTATTTCTTGGGTATTCATATTTTAGGGTTGGTTCCTTACCCAGTAATAAGTTAGATAGCATCCCTACCACATGAACGGTGGGCACAACCTTTGTTTTTTTACTTTCTTTTTCCCACACAAATCTTTAATTATTTTTGCATAGATGGGAATGTCTTGTATGGCCTAGAGAACAGGAATTTTGATACAAATGTTTCTTAACTCTCCTAGGATGTCAAAATATGGAGAGACTATTGGTCTAGGTAGAGTTAACCTTTCAGGGAATGGAGGTGGAGACACCCTAAGCTCTTCAGGCCCCCCTTAGTCAACCAATTCCTTTTCTTAGCCTACCTTTGTTTCTGTTATATTTTCTTGGCTAGGATTTGTTGAAGTTCCAGATTCAGATTGAGGTGAGGTCATGACTTTTGCTGGGGAGATAGTACATCCTGATCTCAGCCTTATTTCATTGCATTTCCTTTGTTTAGTGTCTAGGTTTGGATCTTCTATAATTTGAATTAGCTGAACCGGTTTGTTATTGGGATTATGATTGGGTTGAGCTAGTAATTAAGGATGTATGATAGGCTGAGGGTTGTGCTGGATTGGGTATGGAGCTGGAAGTGTAGGTTGATTATGGACCCCTACTCCCATTGGTAGTTTGGTCATTCCTAGGGGTCGCTGCCAATTTTGAGGCCAATTAGTTGTTTGAGAAGGGAATGCTGACCACTGGGCTTGATATGGCGCATTTTGCTAATAAGGAGGAGAACAGGGAAAACTTGGCCAATTATTCCTTGATGAGGGTTGTGTTGGCCAGGGTGGTATAGGAAACGACTGGGTCAGCCAAGTAGAAAAAAGGGTTTTGATTTTGCCAAGCGACTGCAGGGTTTTTCTAGTTAAACTATGGAGAGGAAAAGAACTGAGGCAGGTCTTGAGGCATACCTGGTTGTGACTACCATTGTCGACGCTAATTCATTAGGTAGACTAGTTCTATCTCTTCCTCTGCTTCCTTGTAAACTACTTTCAGCCCTGGGAGTGAAGGGAAATGGTCTGTGGTATGGTCCTTAGTGCAGATGGCACAGGTCTGAACTATGTCTAAGAGGAATTCCCTTTGGCTGTGCTTCTTCCAAAAACATGGGAAAAATATAGCCAAGTTCTACTCTACTATAGCTTGCTTCTACTTGGCTTGTAAGACATCAAGTTGTGTTGTCAAAGTACCCAAAATGTCAGTTTTAAAATTTTCCAAGACATTACCAAACTCTACTCTAGTTATGTTGCCACCAGACTATTTAAGGTCTTTTTTTATTGAGTCACATTCACTTGGCCTATTACGCATACTACCCCTAGAGCTAATACAAAGGGAAATAATGTCATCATATTCTTCTTGGGAAATATCCCCTTTCCCCATTATGTTAAGTGTTTCAATCCATTCTTATTTCATTCCCTTAATTATTGTAGCTTTTAAGATGTCTTTGGATAGCGTGGTATATGGAGACCTTTGTAAATTGTATTGGAATATTTCTATGTATTCTTCTAATGTTTCATTGTCTCTTGTTTAGTTCTCGAGTCCAGCAATAGTCTTGATATTTATTAAGAAAAATTTTCTTCATTTGGTCTTAGTTATTGATGGTTCCCCCACCTATTCCCATGAACCAGTGTAATGTTGTTCCTTTCAAAGTAGAGGGAAATAGTTTCAATTTCTGAGGGTCGGTGGTGTAGTCATACCCCCTACATAAGACATCGAATTCAAATAAGAATGCATCCGGATATTCCGTGGTCAACCCATGGAAGGTGGGGATGTTTTGTAAGGGAATGGCTTTCATAGGGGCATTTGCATCATGATCAACAATGGGGTACTCCAATGCTGATGTCTGCCTCTAATTCTGGTTTTTATTGTTTTCCATTTGATTAAATATGTGCCAGTAATCTTCGGGAATTTCTTGTTTTGGAGGAGTAATCCTGAGGGGGATTGGGAGGTGAGTGTGAAGGAAATTTTACAGCGCTTCCCCGATCTAGGATACCGAGTATCTTTGTCTTGATCACTCATTTAGGGAATTTAGGCTCTGAAGCTTCTCTTTGTATTGCACCGCTAGTTTCTCCTTCTGCTTCCTATAAGTTGCAAGAATCTCCCTCTCTTGAAGGGTCAGTACCTATATGATCGACAGTCTGAAGGCTTAGTTTATATCCTTCTATCTCACTTTGAATCTTGGCGTGGGCTGCAGATGGTGAGGCTGCTGCCTAAGGGATAGTAGTAGGAATTTGAGTGGGAATGCTTCTAGGTCCTATAGATGCCTGGGATTCAGCTTTCTTAATGATTTCATCTATATATTTTGTTCTTCCAAGGATCACCGGTCACTTGGATTTTGGGGATTTTTGCGAATGATTTCGATTTGTTTCTATGTTTTTCTTCCTAGTCATAAAACAAGAGCACCTCTTCTACGATTATTTGCACAATTTACTGAGAAACGAGCTAGGGAGAAAGCGTTTTGATTTCCGGTACGTAGGTTCTTACCTCTCATTTTTAATACCCAATTCTTCACATCAATGGATAAATATAAATAAAGGATATCACTCTTCACACTCTCCTTGAAAATGGTGCCAAAAATATTGATTCACAAAGGTGGCTTATTATAGGAAACCTCTAGGCTTCTCATCCAACTATCAACCCAGGGAAAGTCTTCTTATTTCAATATTGTAAGAACAATATATGCGAGTGAGGTCAACTAATAGTTACTCTAAATTTCTTATGAAAAGGATTATCTAATTCTTGATGTTCAAACAACTCAAAGAAAAATGAAATGGTAGAATGCAACTAACTATTCTGTCTAGCTCAGAAGGAGAGAAACCTATGATTGAATGACATAATTGTTGGCAATATGATGAAGAGTGTTGTCCTTGATGGCAACCCACTTAATGAAGATGAAGACATGAGATTGTTGGCATGTATTGTCCTTGATGGCAATCCACCTGATGAAGTTATTCTTGACTTGATGGACTTGGTAAATGATGCAAATCTGATGTGATATGATGTTTTGATGCTGAATGTTGTCCTTGAATGGCAACCCACCTGATGAAGTTGTGCTTGATAGAATGTGTCTTGATGAATTGAATTTGATGTATCTACAGTGAGTACAGAAGGTAATGAAGAAAGAAATCCAGTATGTGATAGATCTATGATGAAAAGAGTATGTCTCTAGGCATACGCGGATTTGCCTAGGGGAAGTCGCGTATGCACACAGGAAAGAACGTGCCAAGTAGCGTATGGGAAAAAGTGCTCAAAAAGTGAAAAACCAGGGGTAACCACCATGGTATTGACCCATTGTATTGGGTAATGATTTGCCTAATTGACCCCGTCCAGGAATACCATCGGATGTAATGTGGTTTTGGCTCATGGTATTGAAAAAGGGTAAACCTATATAAAGGGAAGAAATTCATTGTGAAAATCATGAGTGTGGTGCAAGATGTCTAAGCTTGAATGAATACTTCTCTCTGAAGTATATCTGAATGGAAAGGGTTACAGATGAATGATAGATCTGAATGTATGATGCACCAATGATGAAGAAGGGGATCTAGATCTGGAATGTATTTGTATCTGTTAGATCTGTTTATGGAGGGCTTAGATCTGAGATGAGGCGAACATCTGTCTAAAGTAAAAGGGTAAATCTGAACTGAATATCTGATCTGAAGAAGTATGCTGCTCTACAATGGTTGAAGATCTATACGCTAGTTCGCCGTAGAGGAAGCGCGTATATACGCGGCTTCGCTGAAGAGAAAGCGCGTATGCACAATGAAATGAGATCTGTAATATGTACAGAGGTATACGCTGGTTTGTGTGAACGGAAGAGTACAACCACGCAACACGAGAGAAAGGGGGGGGAAAGCGTGTCTGGCTAGGGTTCCGTGGAAGTACGTAGAAATGCCGATGCAATTACTAACTGATTTGCGTGTACGCACGGTGGTTATGTCATTTCATAGTTGTTGTGCTTAAAAGTATGGAAAGGGTTCGGTCTGGAAATATGATGAATTGTGGCCTGCAAGTTGTGTTCTATTGAAGTGGTTGGATCCGGTGTGAAAATTGATGAAACGTGGTCCAAGGTGGTGCTGAGGGTTGTAGCCTTCAGTCAGGGGGTTGTAGCTCCCTTCCAGGAGAGGCTGGTAAACGAGATCGGGGGGTCGTAGCTCCCTTCCAGGAGAGGGTGGTAAACGAGTCAGGGGGTTGGAGCTCCCTTCCAGGAGAGGCTGGTAAACGAGCGCAGGTGGGTGCCTGCGTGCTGGTAGGAGTCTGCACCAGCACGTATGTTGTAAGATGTTTTCTCTATAATAAAATATTGAAGGCTGAGCAACTACAACGGTGGTTTTCTCCCAACTTGGGTTCCCACCTAAAAATCCTGGTGTTTATGTGTGATACTTATGTGTGATGGTTTATTGTGTTCTTACTGCACATGTTTACTGTTTATAGAACATATAATGAATGATTGATGGAATAATATAACTGAAGAACTAATGGCATAATTAGATCTCTGTGTATACACGAGTTTTATGAAGGCTATCCGCGTGTATACGCTAGTTGGCTTCAACAAAGTAGCATATGGGTTTTAGAGAGTGAAAAAGTAAAATTTTTTGAATATGCAGTAAATACTGATTCACCCCCCCCCCCTCTCAGTATTTTTCCCAACAATTGGTATCAGAGCAGGTCCTTCTGCAGAAGCTTGATCGCTTGAAGGAGATCCGTCGCAATGGGAAAGAAGCAAAAGAAGAAGGCTACTGAAAAGGAGATATCTCAGAAAACATCTGCAGCAGAAAATGAAGAAGATAAATCAGGTATTGATAGTTGTTCTTGTGATTCATTTTCTTCTGCATGCAATGATGAAGAAAGTGAAAATAATGTTGTGGATCTAGAGGAAGCTATTAAGATCAAAGTTGAAGAACAACATAGAGAAATTGATAAGAGAGATTCTATCTACAAAGAGATGATCTCTAGAATGAAGGAACAAATAGAAATGCATGAAAATCTGCAGAGAAGACTTGAAAAAGAAAACCTTGCTCTCAAAGTAAATTTGGAGAAATCAAATAAGAAAAATGAAGAACTTAAAGCGAAATTCATCTCTGTCAAAGAAGAATTATATAAGGAGCATGAAGAACTTTTACAAGTATTTGAGGAACAAGATAATGGATTGAAAGAAGAAATCTTGAAACTGAATGATCAAGTAGAAGAAGGAAGAAGGAAAGAAGAAAGCATGAAGAAGCAATGCCAAGTCTTGGAGGTTGAGGTAAATATTCTCAAAGGTAAACTAGAAGAAAAAGATAAATTGTTGAGGTTCCAAGATAGTTCAAAAATTTTGGACAACATTCTTAGTAATCAAAGGTCTCCTTCTATTAAACTTGGTCTTGGTTTTCATGAAACGGTCAAAGGAGAATCTAGTTCACAAGGGAATGCTAATGATTCAAAGGAAGACAATGCAAAACCTGAAGTGTTGAAAGAGACAAAAGGTCAACCGACAATGATGAAATCTCAAAGGAAATAAGTCAATAATGTTGAATGCTTTAAATGTCATAATTATGGGCATGTTGCAGCAAATTGCAGGAGCAGATCATTTCAGCCTCAAACAAACAGATCCTACATAGAAAGGTATTCTGGTTTCTTCAAGGGATATTATTTTCATGTAACAAGTATGGACATAAAGAATCTGATTGCAAAAGAAGGAAGATTAGAAATACTCATTATGATTCTTATGCTTATTTCTCTAGACACATGAGATGTTATTCTTGTAATAAGTATGGACATGTAGAAAAGGAATGCAGGTTGAACAGATATGAGAAATTGGATAACTTCCAACGCACAAATAGAAAGATCAAACAAATCTAGAAAAAGATGGAGGACCGATCAGAAACGTAGGGAATATTGACCCTACTGTAGTCATCCGCTTCTGAAGCTTACTTCTCTAATTGACTACAGGAATGATGTGGGATACATGTATGATGACTCTCATGATTGATTTGATTTTTCTGGTTATATGTATTTCTGACAGAGCATCTGATATGAAGAAGACAAGTACAGGAAGTACAAGTTCAGGGGGAGATGAAGGATTGTGAAAAATTTCTATGCTTCACTTTCCATATGCTGGTTATATGAACAGAAGTCGCGTATACACGCGAGTTCCAGCAAAAACAGTCGTGTATGCATTGATGATAAGAGAATTCATATGATAGCTGAAGATCTGGAACAGAGGTTCAGGGGGAGCATCAGTCTGACTATTAATAACTGTATTATTGACTCTGTATCAGCTTAATTTCTTAGTTTTTGGTTACTTATGTTGAAGATTATGGATGAGTCCTGTTTGCTTGTTGATGAAGAGTATTCGTTGCTGAGATGAAAGTCTTATAGTTCAGAGATAAGGACAGATCATGCAGAGATTGTTGCTGATGAATTGCTGATAAAGGTATTCAGGTTGCACAAGTTAAGGAGGAGCACTGGTTCAGGGGGAGCAGCAGGTTGAATACAAATGATTGCATTGTTGGCACTGTGACTGCTTATTCTTTGGTTATTGTGATACTCATGCTCAAAATGATGATGACTTGGTATATGGTTTATTATGATGAGACTTTGATCTCTGTTTACTGAAAAGTATCTTTTGTGCTAACACATGGATGAGTTGGAAGTCGTTTTCTTCAGAAATAAATCATGCAGAGTTTGTTACTATGGTTGAGATCTTTTTCCTACATATGTTACTTCATGTTAAATCTTGAATATCTTGATGACATTGGACCACATGGATGATTTCTTGACACATATTTGAAGATGTTGTTCTGGTATGATAATCTCTCTTGGAAAGATTGTATTGATGATGCAAAGAATCTGAAGGCTTGGTTACTAATGTGCTTATGCTACAACCGATGGATGACGCTTGAAGACACAACTACATTGTTCTATCTATCTGTATTCTAGGGAAGCATTCAAATACCTCAGAAATAAGCTGAACACTGTCTTTTTCTCACAGAGGATCAGATCTGGTTAAAATAGAGAAGATAGTATTGGATACGTGGGTTTCCTGAAACACGGTCACGTATATACGCGAGTTCATGCGCAGAAAACCATGTATGTCTGATTGCTGACAAATTTCTGTTTGGAGTCAGCTCTCTTTAGCACAACTGCAGTGCTGTTTGGTATCTTTGATACTGTTTGGTATCTCTGGTGGTGTTCCAGTTCTTATAATATTGTTTCGATCTCTGATGTTTTGATAAATATACCTTGATGATTTGTTGGTGAAAGTGTTCAGGATGCACAAACTAAGGGGGAGCCTTAGTCATATGGAAAGGATGCTTGGATGCACAGATTCAGGGGGAGCATTGGCCTTGTTGAGTATAATGCATTGTTGGAATTATGTTGATTCTGAAAAATTTTCTCTTTCTTGAGGACTTTCTGGTGTTGGTCTTAAATGGTCATTTGTGTATTTTGGTGAAAAGGTCTTGTTGAGACCCATGATGTAAAATTGTAATATTCAGTCATGTAAAGGACTTGTCAAATTTGTAAACCCACTTGGTTGGGTAGCTGAGTCAAATTTTGTAAACCCACTTGGTTGGGTAGCTGAGTTGAAATGTGTAAACCCACTTGGTTGGGTACTTGATTCTTATATGTAAATCCACTTGGATGGATCTTTGATGTAAGTATGAGTCATTGGTGATAGGAATTTCATAGAGTCATGTACTTCATTGGAAAATATGTTTGAAGATTTAGCATGAACTCAGGGGGAGCTTGGTCACTTCAGTATATATCAGATCTGCAGAACGCTTCTTCCACATGAGGAGAAAAGGGGGAGAGTATGTTGGTTTTGATCCGCCCTTTGCCCTTGATGTCAAAGGGGGAGAAGTGACATGGTGTTTGAATGAAGAGAAAGAATGGTGTCACAAATGGAGAGAGTGACATGGTGTCATTGTATTCTTAATGTACCTATCTGTTGTGGTAACCAAACACCATCGTGGTTGCCATCAAGTCCAAAGGGGGAGATTGTTGGCAATATGATGAAGAGTGTTTTCCTTGATGGCAACCCACTTAATGAAGATGAAGACATGAGATTGTTGGCATGTGTTGTCCTTAATGGAAATCCACCTGATGAAGTTATTCTTGACTTGATGGACTTGGTAAATGATGCAAATCTGATGTGATATGATGTTTTGATGCTGAATGTTGTCCTTGAATGGCAACCACGATGAAGTTTGGCCAGTAGAATATGTCTTGATGAACTAAATATGATGTATCTACAGTGTGTACAGAAGGCAATGAAGAAAGGAATTTAGTATGTGCTAGATCTATGATGAAAAGAGTATGTCTCTAGGCATACGTGGATTTGCCTAGGGGAAGTCGCGTATGCACGCGGGAAACAACGTGCCAAGTAGCGTATGGGCAAAAGCGCTCATAAAGTGCAAAACCAGGGGTAACCACCATGGTATTGACCCATTGTATTGGGTAATGATTCATCTAAATGACCCCGTCCAGGAATACCATCGGAAGTAATGTGGTTTTGGCTCATGCTATTGAAAAAGGGTAAACCTATATAAAGAGAAGAAATTCATTGTGCAAATCATGGTGTGGGTGCAAGATGTCTGAGCTTGAATGAATACTTCTCTCTGAAGTAGATCTGAATGGAAAGGGTTACACTTGAAGATAAATCTGAATGTATGATGCACCAATGATGAAGAAGGGGATCTAGATATGAAATGCACTTGTATCTACTAGATCTGATTATGGAAGGCTTAGATACGAGATGAGGCAACATCGTAAGTAAAAGGAATTAAATCGAGCGAATATACGATCGAAAGTATGTTGCTCTACAATGGTTGAATCCTTATACGCTAGTTCGCCGCAGAGTCGTATATCTGTGACCGCTAGAGAAAAGCGCGTATGCGCAATGAAATAGACTCGTAACATGTCGGGGGTATGCCGCTGTGGTTTGTGTGAACTTGTGAACGGAAGCGTGTATATACGCGACATCAGAGAAAGGAAAGTGCGTATGCAAACTAGGGTTTGCTGAAGTTTGTGGTAAGAAATGTCTGATCTGTTCTGCTGGTTTACTGATATCTGTCAGTAAGTTATGTGTATCTATTTCATGGTTGACTGTGCTTAAAATTATGGAAAGGGTCCAATCTGGAAATATGATGAAATGTGGCCTGCAAGTGGTGTCCTAAAGGAAGCTTTGGATCCAGTGTGAAAATTGATGAAACGTGGTCCATAGAGGTGCTGAGGGTTGTAGCCTTCAATCAGGGGGTTGAAGCTCCCTTCCAGGTGAGGCTGGTAAACGAGATCAGGGGGTCGTAGCTCCCTTCCAGGAGAGGCTGGTAAACGAGTCAGGGGGTTGGAGCTCCCTTCCGGGAGAGGCTGGTAAACGAGCGCAGGTGGGTGCCTGCGTGCTGGTCAAGTCTGCGCCAGCACATATGTTGTAAGATGTTTTCTCTATAATAAAATATTGAAGGCTGAGCAACTGCAGCGGTGGTTTTCTCCCGACTTGGGTTTCCTCCTAAAAATCCTGGTGTTCATGTGTGATGCTTTGTGTGATGGTTTATTCTGTTCTTACTGCACATGTTTACTGTTTATAGAACATCTAATCAATGAATGATGGAATGATATAAGTGAAGAACTAATGGCATAATTAGATCTCTGTGTATACGAGTTTTATGAAGGATATCCGCGTGCATACGCTAGTTGGCTTCAGCAAAGTAGCGTATGGGTTTTAGAGCATGAAAAAGTAAAAAGTTTTAGTTTGCCCTAAATACTGATTCACCCCCCCCCCCCCCCCCCTCTCAGTATTTTTCTCAACAATAATGATGAATTGAACAGTAATATTAACGAATTGAACAACAACCTTAATGAATTGAACAAAAATCTGAATAAACTGAACAACAATCTGAAAAAACTGAATCAACAATTACTTATATAATTTTGCAATGGATTTGTCTTTGCAAACTAACTAATTGACATCTTTCTATAGTTATCAATAATTGGATGCCTTATTGTACTGAGGGAACATTCTAATTCTTAAATATAGATAACATTGAATGGTAATTACTCTACGATTCATAAAGCGACTATAAAGGCGTTGGGAGAAAATGGAAACATCTAACAGCGATAAAGCATTACTATAAACTAGAAAGCACGAATGCTAAATTATTCTGATGAAAGAGAAACTGCAACCTCATGTATTTCTATTTTATCAAGTGGAAACGTAATTCACAAACTACATCAGATAACTGGACATCAATTCTGTAACTAGTGCATATCACAGAAATTGGCGAGGAAACTCCCAGGGGCTGGGCCCAAACCACCAGAAGTTCTAACGTAATGAAAATCTCAAAAGATGATTGTTTAGAACATCAAAATTCTTTATTAAATTGAAGGATAATATAGGGATACAATTGAACAGTTCTATCCTTCTACGTTAATTACAGAAGGAAATTCCTATTCAAATACCCTATCTAATTCATCCTTGGTCCTTTTAAAGGCGTTTTCATGTAGTGGGATGGTATTTTCCAAACAACAGCCCACTGCTCGTGGCTGTCTTTTGGGTTCTCAAGCTTGGATCTGTCTTTCTGCCTTCTCTTGGTTTTTGGGAGTTACTGAGATTCTGTGAGTCTGTGTCTGTTAGTCGTCATTCGTTTAACATCGGTTTAGTTGTTCAGCTTCCCTAAACATAGAGATACAATAAGTGAAATTTATATTATAAAAATTTCCTTTTGTCATTTAGCCCAACTGTCCTGATTTTCATAAATCTTCTTTTTCTTTATTGTTAAGATGAGGAATAATTCTTAAAAATGTATCACAATTCGAAGTAATCATAGGGTGGAAACATACCTTAATTCTGACCCAACAAAGAGTCCTTAAGATCACCATTCTTAAGAAAGAACTAAAGGATAGGGCACACCATAAACTTATTTGGTGTGGCTTTATCAAGCAAACTTTAAGACAACAATCTAGCAAACCCTAGAGAGCAGGGAACTCCTAAATTCTCTAGCTATTCGATTTCAAACAAATAATACATTTAAGATAACATTCCAATAATGATTGAAGAGAAGGGAACTCCTAAATTCTTCAATCATACTTCAAATACCTTAAAATTTACTATTCAATATAGACCAAAGGACAGGGAAAACCATAAACTCCTTTAGCCAAACCCTAGTAAGTAAACTTCAAGGAAAACCTTGAGAACAACATTTCAAGAAGAACCAAAGGATAGGGAAAACCATAAAATTCTTTGGCTAGACTCTATTGAGTTAATCTCAATAAAACAAGCTAGGTAGAAATGAATATTATGGAACTCCTAATTTCTCCAATCAGACCTAGCAGAGGAAAACATTTAAACAACAGAAAGCAGACAGAATTAAGAAAAAAATGGCATGTCTTGCAACCAACTCTTGGAGGCCTTCTTGAGGTCCAAATGAGCTTCATGATAGCTCATTGGAAATTTCCCTGAGTCTGTTTTCCAAACATGCTTTCAATTTTCAAAACGGTGCCAATATTCCATATCGAATATCACTTCTCCCAAGACTGGTAAACACACAGTGCGAGGGTCAAAAAGAGGGAAAAAAGTGATTTTTTGGTGGTTTTTGGCCTTTTTGAGGAACCAGTTTTGCTCCAAATCTCCTGAAAATTTCTGAGGTTGATGTAATTTTCATTAGGAACATGAATATTCTGAAATTTTTCCATTCGTATGGCCCAAAAAAGGGAGCAATGCCAGTGGCGCTATGTGTTTGGAAAATTGTCTGCATGCTAAACTGTCAAAAATCAAAATGGGAAGAAAAGTGCCAAAATTGGATTTTTTCTTGCTGATCAAGGGTTAGAGGCTTGGAGGGACACTTCAGCAAGAATATTAAGCTTCTATTTCTTCTTTTCCTCGGTCAAAGCTGAAATATTTTCATGGTCACGTTTGAATTGGGCCCTTGAAATCCTGTTTCTCATGGCATAATGTTTCGCCATCTTCCTCTGAATGTTAGTGTCTCTCTTTGCCTTCTCTAGTTGACCCTCCAAATGAAAATTTTCCCTCTCAAGCCAAGAATCTCTATCCCTGCTAATTTATATGGCAAGCAACACACTTTGAGTGAGCTTCTTGGCCAATTCTGTCTCTTTCTGCCTTTCTTAGGCTAAAGCCCTCTTCAGTCCAATGGTCCTTAGTCTTTATCTAGGAAGTTGATCTTCCTTATCATCACTGTCATAAAAACTAGCCAAGGTCTAATCTAGAAAAGCATTGGCCTTTCCCGCCTCTCTTTGAGCTCTAATTTCCCTGACCTCGCTGATGGTCTGCTTTGTCTCCAACTGTTGATTCTCTATCTCAAGAAAGTTAATCACATTCTTTGCTCTACCAAGATTAGATTGAAGCTCACTAATCTTGGAATCCTTGATTTTGATCAACATATTGGTGACTTTGACCTCATCCTCATCATCAAGGTTAATCAACTGAAACTCCTGCTCAGTTTCATGTTTATTCTCCTCCTCAACAATGATATGCTCTATAACCTTTTCCTTGCCCTTATCAACCTATTTTGTTGATGAAGGAGGCATGGCCCCTTTCATCTCAAGTGAAGCAAGCACATGCATGTGGCCTCTCTAATAGGTCAAAGTAAATGGCTCAATATCATTCATTTTAGTGCAAACTATATCAATATCTATTTCACTACTTGAGGCTCTGGTATCATGATGTGATGGTGAAGGGTGGTGCGAAGGTGGTGAGGAAGGATCATCATGAGGTGAATGGATGTGAGTGGGTGGAGATGTATGAGCAACGGGATGTGAAGGAGGAATGGACTTGGGAGGATGGGATGATGAAGGAACATCCTGCTCATGATGAACAGGTGCAGAAGTGAAAACCTCATTGGAAATGAATGTATCCCATGGAATTTTTTTCTATTGTAGCTGATGCATGACCACCATCTTGATGAGTGAATGATGAAATAGGTGCTTCATTTTCTGATTATAATCTCTCTTTTGCACAATGTAGGCCATTTTGTCAATGTTAATAAAAAGATAATATGGTATATGCAACATCCTAACTCTAGTGAAATGCATAAGAAGACAGATACGGTATGAGTAGAGGTGGGAAAACCTTCCCTCACAAGTGAAATAATTCATTATTATCCTCATCATGGGTACATATCTATCAAGAAGATGAGAAAAAGGGAAGTTGGACTTGTTGTGATCTTTGTATCTAGGTTTGAGGTAAGGTTCATAATATCTCATGTCCAAGTTTTCTTGTTTAAACCACCTCTCTCCTACACCAGGTATCACTATAGCAGCTGCAATGGCATTGGTGGACATCTCAAATGTAACTCCAACAAGATTGACCTGCTTTTCATGTAGATTGATGATGAATAGTCTTGTTAACTCTGGGTGATTTTAGACTTGCTGCACTCTCTCACAAAAGTAAAAACAACCCACATGCTTAAAGCAAGAAACAGTGAGAGGAGAGGCCATGAGTTCCCTTTTGTTGATAGGTTCAAAATTGTTTATCTTCCCTCCCTTATGATCATGTCTCCTTGGCATTTGTGCCTCAACACCACTATCTTCTCCCTCAGTCATTTTAAACAATGTTTTGGAAACCCTAGGGTGCAAGTGAAATGAGATGAGGGGAAGGGAATGAAATGGCATCTTTGAACAAATAAGGGGAATGAGTGAAGGGGAAAAATAAAATGAATTAAAAACCATCAATCAATGTAATTTCCCTTGTTTATGACTGATTTGCTTTATAGAAGGATTAAATAAGGGAAAAATAGTGATCACAACCTTAAAATTAGGGTTTTATTAGGGTTACACTTCAATTGATTAAATAATGAACAAAATAGCTTAAAAATGGGTTATGGTATGCACTTACCACTTAGCCATGCTTTGGAGGACATTGGAAAATATTTGAAGGAGATTTGAAGTGATTTGGATTGATGGATCACTTCACAGTATTCTTTGGCTAGGTGCGCAACGCAAGTGGTAAGCGCGCAGTGCCTCTGGAAAGGTGCAGTGCCGAGCTTCAGGTGCGTAGTGCCTTCAGAAAATGTGTTGAGGAAATCAGGCAAGGGCGCAATGCCAATTCCCAGGCGTGCAACGCCAAGGAAAATTTGCAGTGCTAAGTGTTGGACACACAACGCCAAGGAATTTTGACCAAATTCGCTCAAATATTCACAATTTTTTCCTTTGCTAAATTCCTCTTACTCTTTGAATGGAAACAATGACTCCTTTGAAGTGTTTGATGAGATTTTATAGAAAAGTGGAATTTGATTTAATTTGAAAAACCCACTTTCTTATGTTTTCAAGTATTCTTCCTTTTCTCACTGATACTCTTTGACACTTCATTTCTTGCAGGTTGCTGAAGTCATTGAGTTGGCTTTTCTTTTGATCATTGAGGCTTGACATGTTCACTTTGGCAACTTTTTGATTTAATTATTACATCTACTAGCATCTTCAAAATATTTTGTAGTTTCCACCATAAAATTCAACTCATCTTTTCCACCTTCTCTGGCCACCTTTTTCAAATCTCTAAGTGCATGGAGTTCTTTACAGTAATCATCAACGTTGTCTTCTAATTTCTATATAGTCCTTTCAAGTTCATTCATTCCTGTCCAGTTCACCTTACCTTTTTTCCATATTCCATCAATATTTTCTGATAGTGATCCAGGTTGATATTGGTGGCCACCTACCTATTCCATTTGGACTCGCACCATCAATTCCTGTAGCTTTTCACATTCAGCACAACTTACTATTTTTAGCAGTTTTTCGGGTCCTGCACTCCTGAAGCTATTTTGGGGCCTTAATGATCCATGTGGGTATTGGTGGCCACCCACATATTCTATTTGAACCCCCATCATAAGTTCTTTCAGTTTTTAAGTTGCAACACAAGTTACTATTTTTAGCAGTTTTTCGGGTCCTGAACTTCCGGAGACACTTTCAGGCCCTAAAAGACATTTTTTGGGCATCGTTTGTCTGGATAATATGATTCCAAATTATATTTTGGAATTTATATCCATGGAAATATTTTTAGTCCTTGAATATATCTTTCTAATTATGTATCATGTGCGTCAAACGGAGATAGTATGCCAAAGTTACGACCTTGGGAAGTTGAAACACCAGTTTACCCAAACGAGGCACATAGTTTTGGTGCTTCATCTCCTAGGGTTAGGTTTTTGTATGTTCATGGTTTTCTATTGTTTCTCTACAATAAATAGGCCCTCAAGCCTCATTGTAACACAGTTTAGAGGTTTTTAGCCACCACATCTCTTCTCAGAGATATGCTACCAGCACCCTAGATATTTTTATTTCCATTATGTTTGTAAGCATATTTAAGTCATTTGATTTAAAAAAAATGAAGTATTTTTTCTGCCGCATCTCTCTGTTTATGTCTATTTCTATATTTTATTGCATTCCTTCATCAATCTGGATCAGTGGTATTAGAGCAGTCTGCTCTTTCTCTTTTTTTCTTTGAATGTCCCCAACGCAGTCAGAGTATAAGGAGTTAGGGCTCAATCTGGTTGAACCCTTGCAAGATCAACCTCACAAACCCCGATGACCTCCCATCACAGAAGAAAATAAATATGAGGGAGAATGATATCCTATCAAAATATTTCTCAAGGAGGCCCTATAGAAACAAAGGAATGCGATGATGGATAACTTTGCTCAGATCCTTCAACCACTGCCCACCTACGGTGCATATGCATCTAATAGCCACTCTGGAGGCACCACTCCCTTCAAGGTACAGGTAAACTTTGACATTCCTATATTTGAAGGCCAGATAGATGTAGACGTTGTAGATAGATGGTTAAATTTGCTGGAAGGGTATTTCTCGGTCCATGATTTCTCCGACCGAGAAAAGATTGTTTTTGCAATCCTCAAAGCCACTCCACATGCCAAAGACTGGTGGGAAACCTACTGTGAGCAAGAGGACGAAGGGGAACTCTATTTTTTCTCGGCCATACACACTTGGAATTTGTTTTGAGATGGAATAAAGGAACAATGTTACCCCGTGGGGAGCTGTGAGGACAAATACATCTAGTGGACTACGCTGCGGTAGAAAAGGGATCAAGATGTGCACGAACTGATAAATTTGTTCCATACCATGCGCACAAAGTTGGGTATTAAAGATTCAGAGAGACATTTTGTGCTCAAGTACTATGGCTATCTACAGAAACACATTCAAGAATAAATGGAGTTCCTCGACATTACATCGCTTGGCACGACATATCACTATGCCTCCAAGATTGAGCAGAAATTTAGGTAGAAGAAGCGAAACTTTGGATCTGCAAATCCAAATCTATGGAAAGGTGCCTCCGAACCGAAGAACAAGAGGAATGGAAAAATCAGTATGAATCATAACAACACCAAAAATCCAAAGAAGGATATGGGGAAGTGGTGTGAATTTTATAACCCCACTCATAGAACAAATGAGTGTTGGGCCAAACAGTCATTGGTGGCTGAATTAAAGGCACCTGAATCAGATGCACTTTATGATCATGAGTCAGAACTAGACAAAGGAAATGACAAAGGGATGCAAATCGTTGATGCGGATCCCAGTGCTATTGTTACCACCACCAAGATTAAGAGGGAGGATCCCAAGGATCCAGAGGAGGGGGAGTGCCTCTTCCATTCATAGATGTAGGTGAAGCGTTCTCCACTGCAATTCCTTGTTGATAGCGGAAGCCAAAAGAACCTCATTTCTATAGATGTCATGAAGCGGCTCAGCCTACTGACTATAGCACATCTGCAGCCGTATGTTATCGAGTGGCTTCACCTAGGGAGAGATATCCGCATCTGCCAATAGTGGCACCTTCCATATAGTATCAAGCCATTCACGGATGAGGTATTGTGTGATGTTTCTCCTCTTGATGTAGCTGATGTATTATTGGGCAAACCATACTTGTCGAGGTGACATGTTGTGTATGAGTCTAGGCCTTGTGCTATTATTATTACTTTGGGAAATAACTTTTACAGGATACCTGAGGTAGTAACGCTTCCTGTCACCTCTTTGACTACTGAAAAACAACGCATTAAGTTTGTTTCCCAAACTAGGAAATTTATTTTCCTTACAACTCGCTCACAAGGAAAGAATAATATTGTGGCCATAATCTCGAAACAGGGCTCCCTTGCACGGCTGCAACAGATGGACAAATTCATGGAGGAATATGAGGAAATTTTCTCCTCACTCACAAAGGTTCCTCTACACTGTCAGGACAAGCATTCCATTGATATGACCCCTAATGCGCTGCCATCTGATGTTGCCATACCTCCTGTAAATACACATACATAATCCACACATCTATTTTCTGAGGCTGATAAAGAAACCAAATTTACTAAACGCATCCAGAATGTTCGCCCGTAGGTCCATGACATATTCAACAAATCTAATACCCAATTCAACATAATTTTCCTCGTCTCATGGAGGATCTCAATGAAATGGGGACCATTAAGGAGGGAGGAATTATCCAGGTGGATATTGGTGGCCACCCACCTATTCTATTTGGACCCGCACCATCAATTATTGCTGCTTTTCACATTCAACACAATTTATTATCTTTAGCAGGTTTTCGGGTCGTGCACTCTTGGAGCCATTTTTGGGCTTTAATGATCTAGGTGGATATTGGTGGCCACCCACCTATTCAATTTGAGCCCCCACCATCAGTTCTTTCAGTTTGTAAGTTGCAACACAACGTACTTTTTTTAGCAATTTTTCGGGTCCTGAACATCCAGAGCTGTTTTGAGGCCCTAAACGGCGTTTTTTGGGGCATCGTTTGTCCGATGAATATGATTTCGAGTTCCATTTCGAAATTGATATTTGTGGAAAAAGTTTTATTCCTCAGATAGATATTTATAACAATGTATCATGTGCATCACACAGAGATAGCATGCCAAAGTTATGCCCCCGGGAAGTAAAAACACCAATTTACCCAAATGGGGCCCATAGTTTTGGCGCTTCATCTCCTAGGGTTAGTTTTTTGGATGTTTAGGGCTTTCCATTGTTTCTATATAATAAATAGGCCCTTCAAGCCTCATTTTAACATAGTATAGAGTTCTGTAGCCACCACATCTCTTCTCAGAGATATGCTACCAGCACCATAGCTATTTTTATTTCCATTATGTCTGTAAGCATATTTCAGTCATTTGATTTAAATAAAATGAAGTATTTTTTCTATAGCATCTCTGTGTTTATGTCTATTTCTATATTTTATTATGTTCCTGCATAAATCCAGATCAAATATACTTTCTTCATGTTTTTCCTTGTGTTCTTCCTCCATGTTATTTTTTTGCAAGTAATCACTACTTTGGCTCTCAAATGGACTATCAAGCTTATAGACCTTGTCATCTACAAGGCCATGTTTTTCCCCTTTTCCTTTTTTGTAATTTGTTTTCATTCAGGAGTAGACTATCTACATCATCAATACTCTCTGCTGTTAAATCTTCCAACGCCTCTACATAAGTACCAAACTTTGTCCTATTTTCCTCACTTGTAGGTGTTGAACTGAGAAGATAATCCTCCTTGGAAATTTTAGGTCCTTCTTGAATAACCATGTCTCGAAATTCTATTATATTTGAGCCATAATCTAGCGAAGGAAAAGTAGTGCCTGAAATATCCAAAGATTTTGGGGAGCCATAATAATGCTTATCATAAGTAATCCTTCTCACATGTGTGGTGACCTCATCAGAATGAAAGGATGACCTTTGAAAATAAGAAACCCTAATGACCTATTGGGAGTGCTTTTTGACCTGATTTTGAATGAAATTTGACTTAAAAACTTTCAAGTGAAAAGAGCATTTCCAAAAGTGTTGTTATTCTCAAGGGGACATGGGAATGAGTTAGCAACAAGAAATATTAGAGGGAGGATGGAGTTTATTGACAGGGGAAAATGGGGAAGTGAGGTTCTAAGTAGGAAATAAGGATGAAAATGAGAAGTATAAGCTCATAATGAGTCTTTTAAGAGCAATAGGGTGACTTGGAGATGGAAAACTAACAGATAGGGAAAAGGTTTTATGAAGATAATGAAGGTAGTGAGATTTTTTAAACTCAAGATATTCAAGGAATATTGTTTTCAGAAAACTATTAACCATTCTATAGTCATCCAAAGATAGTGAAAAATAAAAATGACTAACAGTGGCTCCACTTGGGGAGGGGGGATCCTTCAGGAGGTGTCAAGAACCTAAGAGTTTAGATCTCTGGATTTTGAAGGTTACTACCTTGCTTGTACTTGGAAAATTTCCTCCTTCTTCAATTGCTGATTTTCTATTGTTATTTCAAGTTGTGATATTAAAATCTGAAAAAAATGATTGCTTCAACACCAAATCTACCTAGCCATCATAATTTTCCTAACATTTTTTCTTCATTTAAGTGCATTTGGATTGGAAAACCCTTGACATCATTTTTTCTTTTGAAAGAAAAAAATATCTACTTCTACCCTTATATCATCCAAAGGCTCATATTAGACTTATGATCTCTTTTTATTCTCTACCTAATATAGTTATCTATCAAGGTTAAATAGTTTGACAGATTTTCATTCTCTAATCTATCGACATAAAATCCAAAACATGACCAAATGAAGGTTAAGCAGTTTGGTTTGTCATGAGTTGTGGCATTTTGGACAAGCTGCACACATATTTTATTTTCGCACAAAGTAAAACTAGAAACTTGAGGGCTATAATTTACAATTTTTCATTCATCCCTCTCTTTTCTCTTTGGTTCAGATTTGAACTTTGGGAACCAATATCTTTTCATAACCTAGTCTACTGATAAGCCAAGTTTAAATAGTTTGGAAAATATTCATTTGTAACTTATCAGTCATCAATTTAAATTTGTTCAACTATGATTAAGTTGTATATCTGAACAATGTTTCATAAAAAATTAGTGGCATTTGGATTTGCATACTTTCAGAAATATTCTTTTTTGGTATGGGGCTTTACCTTTTCTTTGATCTACCCTCCTTTCTCTTTTTTTTGTTTTTCTTCTTTCTTTTAGTCAAAACAATATGAAACTAAAACTAGAAAGATGCTCATAGTACTGAGCTTATTCTCACCTATCTATCCTACTCTAACTTAGATATGATATATACATTAGGTGAACTCTCTTTTCCAATACAACCAATCAAGTAAGTGACTACATGATTGATTTTCATTCAGCCCTTTAGTTATGCTCAAAAAACAAAAAGAACACTCCCATCTTAGTTGTTTTTGAATAGTAGTGCTTAAAATTTCCTTTGAACCCTGCATCAAACTGCTCTTGGCATAATTTACTCCCTTTTCAATTGTCTCTAAGAAACCAGCAAAAGGATCTCTGAATAATACATGGCTATGAGGATTTAAACCATGGGCTTCATCCATGACTACTTCTTGTTCCATTTGGTTGTGCTTGGGATTCTTTTGAGAAAGACACCCCACCTCTTCCTCAGATCATCTGGCTTGGTAGCCTCATTACATACTATTGGGTTGTCTTTAAACAAACTTGATAGGCTTTGATTGAATGGGCAAAATTTTGTGTGAAGGTCCTTATCAGCAGCATTCTCTGACAATAGGTCTTCTTGAGAAAGTAGTACAACATCAATATCAATCTGTTCTATATTTTTTGTATGAGAAAATGCATTAGTGGATAGGTCAGCAGTGGAATAAATAGAAATATCTTCTTTACATAAAAATTTGGAGGTTGGTTGTATATTTAGGATCTTATTAATTTCTTCTTTGATCGAAGGAGGATGCATTCTCTATTTTCTTTGGATAGAACCATAGCTCCTCTCTTTCTCTTGTGAAGACTGATCATATGGCTGAATGTCCTCTTGAGCCTTACACAAAATAATAGATGAATCATCCTTGGTATATTCAGAGGGATCTTGTGTATTTTGTTTTATATCTTGATTGTCTTCCTTCTCAACCAATTTATCATCATTGTCAAGATATTCATCTTGAGCATGAGATTCATGAATTGCCTCTGATAGATCCTCTGGGTGCCAATTTATTTTTACAATCTGAAATGAATCAAAACATAAGGGTAGAGATTCAAAATGTGTTGACTCTTCCTCTATTTCAGATTTTGTGACACCAAGATGGCTTAGGGGGAGAACTTCTAGATCTGAAAAAAGGGTTTGTATAATCCATCTCATCCCTGATTGATTCCTTACATAATTCCTCCTTGTTTCTATTTTCAACCTGCTTGAAATTATCTCTTAATAGGGAAGCATAAGATGTAGGAAGGGAACTTAATCTTTCTTGAAAGCTTCCTACGTTTTCTTCCTTGTAATCTTACTCAGCATGCACATTTTGATTGTTATCTTTGCATTGTAATGACTGAGCCTATTCTTCCCAAGAAAATAGTACTGGTTGTTTTGAATAGTCAGCTCTAAACTCAACATTGTACTCTTCCTCTTTCCTCCTGCTAATCATATGCATTTCTTTGTTAACTATTTTTGTCAACATCTCTAGATTTATCTCTGAAGGTATCAATTGCTATTTATCTACTTTTTCCTTCTCTATTGCTCTTAGCTTTCCCTCCATGTTCAACATGTTGGCTTCCACATAAATTGCCATCCTTTGCATTTCCTCCAGGGTTGAAGGGTCCCTTTCTCTTATTTGGAATTCCATATCCAAGTCAAAGGCATCTGGGTAATGCAAGAGAGCCCACCTTGGGAGTAGCTTTATCTTAGCATGTATTGCATGGTATACTTTATTGAACCTAGCTGAAAAGTGTTCTATTGTCTCCCCTGTTTGTCTTTTTAGATGGTTATACTCTTCCATGATAAAAAAAAACATTTCCCAGGACCACCCACCTATCTAGGAAGAATTGATTGAATTGATGAAAATAGCTAATTCTTGAAGTTGGAAGATCTCTGAACCAACCTTTAACTTTTCCTTGCGATGATAGAGAAAAAATTCTGGTATGCACCTCATATTCTTCTACCTCAAACAGATCAAGTAGATCCTAAAGATTTTGAATGTTCTTTTCAGTAGTGCCTTTTGAGTTTTCTCCATCAAATCTGGGTAGTTTGTTTATACAATTTGCAGGGAGGTCATGAAGGATAGGAGGAAAATCCAGAGGCTTGTATCTGTTCGGAATTTTTACAGGTATAAGAAATACAGAAGGAGGTTTATAACCATTTGAGATTTCGGTAAGAGTAGGTGAGATAGTATGAGGCTCATGTTTTCCTGGGTTCTTCAAAAGTGCTTGAGGAATGTGCATAGGGGTATAAGTATGTATAGGGTCTACAATTTGGGGTTTAGGCTTTTGAAGCTCTTGAACTTTACAATGATCAATGTAAACCTTAGTAGTATATTCTTGGTCAGGCTTAAAGTAAGATAGAACATATTTATAGATAAAAAAATGATATATTGGATCTAATTTGGGCTTGCATACCCTCTCCTTCCAGGGTGGTCAGTCATATTTTAGGTTCTTCCTCTACTAGAGTATTTGTATAGAACTGATATGAATTTGGAGTCGCCAGGTGGATGATTTCAACTTCCTTGAGGTTTTCTGTTGTCCACCATCAAAAAATTGATACCAATCTTGAGATATTTTTGGGTTTTATGAGTTCTTTATATAACACTAAGATTTTCAATGGGTGTTCCCTAGTGGAGTCGCCATTATGTTAGGCCCCTGTAATTTTTCAGATTGGTAAGACCAAATAGACAAGGGTAACATCAAACCAAATTTGGAGTCCTAGGACCTAGCCTTCCTGGACTCAAAGAGGGCTCTCTCTATATTTGTATAAAAGATATAACTTGATTGATTTAGGATGTTGATTTTAGGCTAGTTAAAATGATAGGGATTGTTTGTTTATTTGGTTTCTTATCAAGAAGAACAGGTAGAGTAATAGAATTTCAAACCATTGGGATATGGATTCTGTGAAAGGTTTGAAGATTATAACAAAAAATCAAGGGTGTTTTGCAGGGAAAGTTAACAAAGCCAAATGGATCTTAATAGCTTATGTGGGTGTGAAATGAACATTAAGTGGTGAGTTTAGTAGGTTTAAAGAGAAATTAAGAATCATTTAACATTTACTAGAACAAGAAGAGTCTTTAAGATCACTATTCTCAAGAAAGAACCAAAGGACAAGGCACACCATAAACTTCTTTGGCTTTGCTTTATCATGTAAACTTTAAGACAATAATCCAGAAAACCCTAGAGAGCAGGGAACTCCTAAATTCTGTACCTATTCTCTTTCAGACAAAGAAAACATTTAAGATAACATTCCAGTAATGATTAAAGAGTAGGGAACTCCTAAATTCTTAAATCAGACTTCAAAGACCTTCAAAGTGACTATTCAAGATGGACCAAAGGACAAGTCAAACCATAAAATTCTTTAGCCAAACCCTAGTAAGTAAAATTCAAAGAAAACCTTGAGAACAACATTTCAAGCAGAACCAAAGGACAGGGAAAACCATAAACTTCTTTGGTTTGACTCTACTGAGTTAATCTCAAGAAAACAAACTAGGTAGAAATCAAGAGTAGGGAACTCCTAAGTTCTCCAATAAGATCTAGTAGAGGAAAACATTTAAACAATAGAAATCAGACAAAATTAAGGTGCCTCTGACAACATATCTTAACCTAAATTTTATGTTCTTTTATAAGAGAAATTGATGTACAAAAGTGGAAAACAAAAGGAAAACCATTACAATATCAGAATAACATCACCATTTAACCAATTTCATGAATCCTATGAATATGCTTGTTCCATTGCTATTCAATCCAAAACAGTTACAAATATTCAAAGCCAACTTCTTTAAAACTCAAATTCTATGAGGTATTTAGCTCAACAACCAACCAACAAAAAATATGAAGCATACATGCAATCTTTATCTGCAAAATGAGGAGGTGACCCTAAGCTAGGGTTTCAGATTTGTATTTATTACATAGTTAATGCATTTTGAACTCTGAGACCATGCAAGGCCCAAGGCAAAATATCTAAGACTCATTCATTGTAATAATAACTCCTAATATAACTTTTGAGCTAATTTTGGAATATGTTTGACTTTAAGGCTTCTAAATAAATTTTTCAATAACTCCTAGTAATGGTGCAGCTCCAAGGTACAGTGGCATAGCACCAATGGAAACGTGCAGTGCCAAGGCAGAAAAAATGGCTTTTCTTGCAGCCAACGTTTGGAGGCCTTCATGATGTCCAAATGAGCTCCATCATGGCTCATTGGTGTTGGGTGTCAAGCCTGATTTTCATCCCAATTCAGAGATTCTTGTTTAAATCGGATGTATAACCCAAGAAAACTGTATACCCCTGTATTGGGGGGGGCTTGTCCCCCCCGTGGGGTCCATGGGGGACTACCCCCCTAGCTGGGGGTTCCAGTGGCCAATGGTCCCCCCGCATGGGGTTTCGGGGCAGTGCATCTGAAGCTAAAAATATATGTAAAATTGCCTTGTAAAAATATAGTAATTTCTAGTCAATCTGGGCTTTTCATTAGACGGACGATCTGACAGTAGAAGTTATGTTTAGTTTAGGGTTTTTTTCCCTAGAAGGCAAACCCTCGCTTATATGAGGGTATTGTATTGCGGCTGTGTATTGTACGTGTATTCCCAGAGCGACAAACATATAGGGAGACTATGAGAGAGAAAAAAGGATATTACAACGAACCTGATGTAGGTTGTGTCTCTTCATTTTAATGGATAATAGAAAGGAAGGAGTGGTTTTTTGGGGTGGATGTAGCCCAAATAGGGTGAACCACGTATATCTATGTCTCTCTGGTTTTATGTGTTTTGTGTGCTTGTGATTTCCGCATATTTTATGTCTTGCATTTCTCTATAATATATAATTTTCTAACAACTATTATCAAATCCGAAGGTCTATTTGGTTGATAAAATCATAGGAAAGAAGGGTTCCTGGTTCGAGTGGGAGAAATGGCGAAATATGGTAAGTTTAGGTCGAGAAATTTAACGGAAAAAACTTCCCACTATGGAAGATGCAGATGGAAGATTATCTGTATCAAAAAAATATGTACCTACCATTGAGCAGAAAAACAGAGAAGTCTACGGCTATGACATATGAAGAAAGAGATATTTTCTATAGAAAGGCACTCGAAAGAGTATGGTTGTGCCTCGCAGCAACAACAGCCTTCAATATTTCGAAGGAAACAACAACAGGGGGTTTGATTAATGCATTAGTGAAACTATATGAAAAACCCTTGGCCTCAAACAAGGTATTTCTTATGAAACGTTTATTTAATATGAAGATGTCGGAAGGTGGATTTTTTCTAGACCATTTAAATGATTTTGATATAGTTACCAGTCAATTAAGTTATGTAGGGGTAAATTTTGATGATGAAGTTAGGGATATTTTATATATATGCTCATTGCCATAGAGTTGGAATGGTTTAGTTATGGCCATTAGTATCTCTATCTCTGGATCTGGTACTTAAAAGTTGGATGATGTTGTCGGTGTTATCCTTAGCGAGGAAATGCAATGAAAAAGCTCTAGTGAGACACGGGTAATGATTTGAGTGCAGAGTCTAGGGGAAGAAAAATGGAAAGAGGAAAGAGCTCGGGATATCGCAGTAAATCAAGGAAAGGAAGATCCAAGTTCAGATCGGGGATAGTGTTCTAGAAATGCGGAAAGAAAGGACACGTAAATACATACTGTAGATCTCAGAAGGGAAAAGAAGGAGATGCACAAAAAGAAAACAATCATGAAGAAAATGTGATAGGTGATGTGTTACAATATTCTTTGATTCTTTCTTTCAAAAATGTTATTGATTCTTGGGTTGTAGATTAAGGGGCCTCATTCCATGCCACACCTGATAAGAAATATTTTCATGACTATGTTCAAGGAGATTTTGGACAAGTTCATTTGGGTGAGGATAAACCCTGTAAAATTGTTGGAATGGGTAAGATTCTTGTAAAATAGTAGAATGGAAACTAATGGCTATTAAAGGAGGTAAGCCATGCTCCAGATTTGAAGAAAAATCTAATTTCAACAGGGCAGTTAGGCGGTGAAAGTTGCATGACAACTTTCACAGATAAAACTTGGAAGGTCACCAAAGGAGCCCTAGTAATAGGAAAAGGCGAAAAGGTTGGTACATTGTATTTATGAAATGGTATTTCTAACTCTGTTAATTGTTTAACTTCCAAAGGAGTAGATGCAGCATTATGGCATCATAGGCTCGGACACATGAGTGAGAAGGGGATGAATACTCTTCACTCAAGAAATTTGTTGCCGGGGTTGAAGAATGTTGATTTGGATTTCTGTGAGAATTATATTTATGGAAAACAGAAGAGAATCAGATTTCTTAGAGTTAGGAAAGAAAAGAAGAGCGAAAAATTAGAGCTTGTGCATACAAAAGTATGGGGACTTGCTCAGGTATCATCTCTTGGTGGCTCTCATTATTATTTTACTTTTATTGACGATGCAGCTAGAAAAACTTGGATTTTTTGTATTCAGAATAAATCTGATGTATTTGATACTTTCAAGAAATGAAAATATTTGGTTGAGATTGAGACAGGAAAGAAGTTGAAGTGTCTCAGATCATATAATGGAGGTGAATATTGTAGCAAAGAGTTTGATAGGTACTATTAAAAGCATGGAATTCACAGAGAGAATATAGTTCCAAGAACGCCACAAGAGAATGATGTGTCAGAAAGGATGAACAGAACAATCATGGAGCGTACAAGGTGCATGAGATTGCATTCAGGATTTCCTTTATAATTTTGGGAAGATTCAATAGATACTACTGTTTATCTAGTAAACAGGGGGCCTTCAAGTTCCTTGGATGGTTGTATTCCAGAGGAAGCGCGTATTCTTTGTTTTCTTTTTCTTGTTACATTTCCTACAACTAATTCTTATACAAGACCTTTTCATCAATGAGATCACAGAAAAAGTAAAGGTGCCTAAAAATAATAATAATCAACAGCCACAACAACAACAACATCACAATAGCAATAGGCACCTCAAACACCTAAAAGTGGTGTCAAAAGATTTACAGGATAAGTAGACCCCGTGAACGATACTCTCCTTCATTATATTATTTATTGTTGATTAATTTTGGTGAACCTGAATGTTATGAAGAAGCAATGCAGGTCTAAAGTAGGAAGAAGTGGGAGCTAGCCATGGAAGAAGTGATGGACTCCTTAATGCATAACCATACTTGGGACTTAGTCAGGTTGCCTACAGGTAAAACTACATTGTAGAATAAATGGGTTTACAGGTTGAAGGAAGAAGATGGAGGAAAATAGAGGTACAAAGCTAGATTTGTAGTGAAGGGGTTTGCACAAAATAAAGGTATTAATTTTGATGAAATATTTTCTCTTTTTGTTAAGATGACTTCAATCAGAACTATTTTAATTCTTGTAACATCAGAAGACTTACATCTTGAACAGTTAGATGTAAAGACAACATTTATCCATGGATTTTGGGAGGAAGATATCTATATGGAGCAACCAGAAGGATATGAGGTCAAAGGGAAAGAAAAATTAGTGTGCAGATTAAAGAAGAGCCTGTATGGCTTAAAATAGGCTCCAAGGCAGTGGTATCTAAAATTTGACAGCTTTATGTTTGAACAAGGTTATACTAGATGTCACTCTGATCATTGTGTTTATATGAAAAAGAAAAATGATGGCAGCTATATTATATTTTTATTGTATGTGGATGACATGCTTGTTGCACGGTCTAACATGCAAGAAATAAATGTGCTCAAAAGTAAATTGGAAAATTCCTTTGAAATGAAGGATTTGGGAGCTGCAAAACAAATCCTTCGTATGAGAATAACTAGAGACAGGAAAAATGGAAAATTAACACTGTCTCAAAATGAGTGCATACAAAAGGTGTTAAAAAGATTTAATATGCATAATGAAAAACCGTTTAGTACACCTTTTCCTAGCCATTTCAAACTTAGTAAGGAGATGTGCCCCAAGACATAAGAAGAAATGGACTATATGTCTAAAATGGTCTGCACAAGGCATGATATTGCACATGCAGTGGGAGTTGTAAGCAGGTACATGAACAATCCAGGAAAAGAACATTGGATGGCAGTGAAATGGATTTTCAGATATTTGAGAGGTACCACAAATCAAGCATTATGCTTTGGTGGTTCAAACATTTCTCTACAGGGATATGTTGATGCATATATGGTAGGAGACAGAGATAATAGGAGGAGCACTACAGGATAGGTATTTACTATATGTGGAACAACTGTTAGTTGGGTTTCAAAAATTCAAAGTGTTGTTGCACTTTCAACAACAGAAGCAAAGTATGTTGCTGCTACAGAGGCTAGTAAAGAAATGATTTGGTTACAAAGGTTTATGGATGAATTGGTTAAGAATCATGATATGGGAACGTTATATAGTGATATCCAAAGTTCCATTCATCTTGCAAAGAACTTAGCATTTCATTCCAGGACTAAACACATACAGCTCAAGTACCATCTCATATAGTCAGTATAGGAAGATGGATAGTTGAAGCTAGAAAAGATACACACTAGCCAAAATCCTACAGATATGCAAACAAAAGTTGTAACCAGGGAAAAATTGAGAATATGCTCAGTTCAAATTGGTCTTCAAGTATAACGATGAAGATGAGAAAAAACCAGGTTCAAAGTGGAGTAATTTTCCAGCAATTGAAGTAATGGTGGAGTTGCTACAATCAGTCTCCAAGTGGGAGATTGTTGGGTGTGGAGCCTGATTTTAATCCTGGTTCAGATATCCTTGTTTAAACTGGATGTATACCCCAGGAAAAATGTACACCCTTGTAGTGGGGGGGTGTGAGGGGGAATTTCCCCCCCGCAGGGTCTAGGGGGTTGCTCCCCAGCTGAGGGGTCTGGGGGCTAGTGGTCCCTCGGAGGGGGTTTCAGGGGCAATGCGCCCGAAGCTAAAACCGATGTAAAATTTCCTTGTAAAAATATACTAATTTCTAGTCAATATGGGCCATTCATTAGGTGAATGATCTGATGGTTTAAGTTATGTTTATTTTAGGTTTTTTTTCCCTAGAAGGCAACCCGTCGCTTGTATGAGGGTATTTTATTGCAGCTGTGTGTTGTATGTGTATTCTCAGAGCGAGAAAAATATAAGGAGACTCTGAGAGAGAACAGAGGGTATTATAGCAGATTTTTTATAGGTTGTGTCTCTTCATTTTGCTGGATAATAGAAAAGAAGGACTGGCTGTTCGGGGTGGACGTAGCCCAAACTGGGGGAACCACGTATATTTGTGTCTCTCTGGTTTTATGTGTTTTTTGTGCTTGTGCTTTCCGCATATTTTATGTGCTTCATTGCTTTGTAATATATAATCTTCTAACAATTGGAAAGGTCTCTGTGTCTATTTAAAAAAAATTCTTTTACTTTCCAAAATGGTGCCCATCTTCCCTGTCAAAAATCACTTCTCCCAAGACTGGTAAATGCGCAGCACCAGGGTCAAAAAAAGGGCAGAAAGGTGATTTCTTGATGGTTTTTAGCCTTTTTGAGGGACCAATTTTGCTCCAAATCTCCTGAAGATTTCTTAGGTTGATGTACTTGTCATTAGGAACATGAATATGCTGACCTTTTTCCATTTGGATGGCCCAAAAAAAAGTGCAACGCTAGTGGCCCTGCACATTTGGCCAATTTTCTTAATGTTAAACTCTCAAAAATCAAAATGTGCACAAAAGTGTCAAAATTGGAATTTTGCTTGTTGACCAAGGGTTAGAGGCCTGGAGGGACACTTCACTAACAATATTGAGCTTCCCTTTCTCCTTTTCCGTTTTCAAGGCTTGAATCTTTGCATGGGAACATTTGAGCTTAGCCCTTGCAATCCTGTTTCCCATGGCATAATGTTTCGCCATCTTCCTCTGAATGTCATTGTCTCTCTTTTCCTTCTCTAGTTGACCCTCTAGATGAAAATTTTCCCTCTCAAGCCAAGACTCTCTATCCCTGCTAATTTATATGGAAATCAATGCATTTGGAGTGAGCTGCTCTACCAATTCTGCCTCTTTCTGCCTTTCCTGGGCTAAATCCCTCTTCAGTCCAATGGTTCTTGGTCTCTGTCTAGGAAGTTGATATTCACTGTCATCAAAACTACCCAAGGTTTCATCTAGAAAAGCCTTGGCCTTTCCTGCCTCTCTTTGAGCTCTGATTTCCCTGACCTCACAGATGGTCTGCTTTGTCTCCAACTACTAATTCTCTAGCTCAGGAAATTTAATCACATTCTTTGCTCTACCAATATTAGCTTGAAGCTCACTAATCTTGGAATCCTTGATTTTAATCATCATATTGGTGATTCTGACCTCATCCTCATCATCAAGGTCAATCAACTGAAACTCTTTCTCAGTTTCATGTTTATCCTCCTCCTCAACAATGATATGCTCTATAACCTTTTTCTTGCCCTTATCAACCTGTTTTTCTGATGAAGAATACATGGCCCCTTTTACCTCAAGTGAAACAAACACATGCATGTGGCTTCTCTGATAGGTCAAAGGAAATTGCTAAATATCATTCATTTTAGTGCTAGGTGTCTCAATATCTCTTTCAATACTTGAGGCTCTGGTATCATGATGTGATGGTGAAGGGTGGTGGAAATGTGATGAGGAAGGATCATAATGAGATGAATGGATGCGAGTTGATGGAGATGTATGAGCATCAGGTTGTGATGGAGGAATGGATTCAGGAGGATGGGATGATGAAGGAACATACTTCTCATGATGAACAGGTGCAGAAGTGAAAACCTCATTGGCAATTAATGTAACCCATGGAATGTTTTTATGTTGTAGCTGATGCATGACCACCATATTGATGAGTGAATGATGAAATAGTCTCTGCATTTTATGATTATAATCTCTCTTTTTCACAATGTAGGTCATTTTTTCAATGCTATGGAAAAGATAATATGGTATATGCAACATCCTAACTTTAGTGAAATTCATAAGAATATGGATATGGTATGAGTAGAGGTGGGAAAACCTTCCCTCACAAGTGAAATACTTCATTATTATCCTCATCATGGGTGCATATCTATCAAGAATATGAGAAAAAGGGAAGATGGACTTGTTGTGATATTTGAATATAGGTTTGAGGTAAGGTTCATAGTATCTCATGTCCAAGTTTTCTTATTTAAACCAGCACTCTCATACACAAGGTATCCCTATAGAAGCTACAATGGAATTGGTGGACATCTCAAATCTAGCTCCAGCAATATTGACCTGCTTGTCATGTATATTAATGATTAATAGCCTTGTTAACTCTGGGTGATTTGGACTTGCTTCATTCTCACAAAAGTCAAAACAACCCATATGCTTAAAGCAAGAAACAATGAGAGGAGAGGTCATGAGTTCCCTTGTATTGATGTGTTCAAACCTATTTATCTCCCCCCCCTTATGATCATATCTCCTTTGAATTTGTGCCTCAACACGACTATCTTCTCCCTCAAACATTTTAAACTCTCTTTTGGAAACCCTAGGGTACAAGTGAAATGAGATGAGGGGAAGGGAATGAAATGGCAGCTTTGAAAAAATGAGGGGAATGAGTGAAGGGGAAAACTAAGATGAATGAAAAACCCTCAATCGCTGTAATTATCCTTGTTTATGACTTATTTTATTTATAGGAGAATGAAATAAGGGAAAAATAGTGATCACAAGCTTAAAATTAGGGTTTTCTTAGGGTTACACTTCAATTGATTAAATTATGACCAAAATAGCTTAAAAATGGGTTATGGTATGCACTTACCACTTAATAATGCTTTGGAGGACTTTGGAAAATATTTGAAGGAGATTTGAAGTGATTTGGACTAATGGATCACTTCACAGTCTTCTCTAGCTAGGCGCGCAATGCCAGTAGTAAGCGTGCAACACCTCTGCAAGGGCACAATGACAAGATCTATGCGCGTAACATGTTCAGAAAATGCGTTGGGGAAATCGGGAAAGGGTGCAGCGCCAACTCCCAAGCGCGCAACGCCAAGGAAAACGCGCAGTGCTAAGTGCTGAATGCACAGTGCTAAGGAATTTTGACCAAATTCACTCAAAACTTCACAATTTTTTCCTTTTCTAAATTCCTCTTACTCTTTGAAAGGAAACAATGACTTCTTCGAAGTGTTTGATGAGCTTTTATAGACAAGTGGAATTTGATTTAATTTGAAAAACCCACTTTCTTATGTTTTGAAGTCTTCTTCATTTTCTCACTGATAATTTTTGACACTTTTTTTCTTGCAGGTTGCTGAAGTCATTAAGATGGATTTTCTTTGATCAATGAGGCTTGACATGTTCATTTTGACAAATTTTGGATTTAATTATTACATATATTAGCATCTTCAAAATCTTCTGTAGTTTCCACCATAAAATTCAACTCATATTTTCCACCTTATCTGGCCACCTTTTTCAAATATCTAAGTGCCTGCAATTATTTACAACAATCATCAGTGTTGTATTCAAATTTCTCTATAGCCCTTCCAAGTTCATTCATTTTTGTCTAGTTCACCTTACACTTTTCCATATTCCATCAATATTTTCTCATAGACTTTCTTCATGTTTGGCCTTGTATGCTTCCTCCATGTTATTTTCCTGTAAGTAATCATTACTTTGTCTCTCAAATGGACAATCAATTTTATAGCCCTTGTCATCTACAAGACCATGTTTTTCCCCTTTCCCTTGCTGTAAGTTGTTTTCATTCAAGAGTATACAGTCTACATCATCAGTACTTTCTGCCAATAAATATTCCAACACCTCTACAAAAGTGCCAAACTTTATCCTATTTTCCTCACTTGCAGGTTTGAGCTGAGAAGATAAATCCTCCTTGGAAAATCTTCGGTCCTTCTTGAATACCCATGTCTCGATATTCTATTATATCTGAACAAGATTCAAGCAAAGGAAAAGCAGTGCCTGAAATATCCAAGGATTTTAGGGAGCGAGAAGAATGCTTGTCATAATGAATCCTTCTCATATGTGTGCTGACCTCATTGGAATGAAAGGATGACCTTGAAAAATGAAAAACCCTAATGACCTAATGGGAGTGCTTTTTGACCTAATTTTGAATGAAACTTGACTTAAAATCTATTAAGTGAAAAGAGCATTTCCAAAAGTGTTGATATGCTTAAGGGGACATGGGAATGAGTTAGCAACAAGAAATATTAGAGGGAGGATGGAGTTTATTGATAGGGGAAAATGGGGAAATGATGTTTTAGGTAGGAAAAATGATGAAAATGAGAAGTATAAGTCCATAATAAGTCTTTTAAGAGAAACAGGGTGACTTTGAGATGGAAAAATAATAGATAGGGAAAAGGTTTTATGAAGATAATGAAGGCAGTGAGATTTCTGGAACTCAAGATATTCAAGAAATATTGTTTTCAAAAAAATATTAACCACTCTATAGTCATCCAAAGATAGTGAAAAATATTGATGACTAACATCAGCTAATGGATAAAACTGTTGTTTTATTGCAGTAATGAAATCAATCCATGATAGAGTAATCTTACCTTGTTTTTTCATCTCCTCCTTTATCTTCGCTTCCCAAAAAATAAGAGTTGCACCTTCCATCCTTAATGAAGCTAGTTGGATTTTGGTTTCATCATCATGAAGGTTATAAATTCTCAAATAAACCTCCAATTTCCTAATCCAATTATCAGGATTTTCTACATAGACTTCACCATTACACATTGGCCTTTCAAACTTAACATCAAGGTTTAGAAAATGACTTTTCACGAGGGTGAGGATGGTGAATTTCCACTGCCTCCATTTCTTCCATTTCTCTTCTTTGATTTATCTTCATCATTGTGACCTCCTGATGATCCTTGACCTTCCTTGTGAAGTTTGGATCCTTCTCCTTCTAGTCGTTCATTCCATTCTTGATAAAGGACTCTCACCATTTTAGTCATGCCAAGGAATTCTTTCCTGAACACTCTTTCTTCCTATTTGGGACCTACCTCTTCATGGGTTCCTTCTTCTCTTGGAGGCATGCTTGATGCTGATTCTGCTTCTCTTGGAGGTGAACTAGGTGATGGAGAATATGGCAATATTTCCCTCCTTTGCCGTGGTTCACTTTGAGAACCTCATACTTCCACCAATTTTCCTTCTCCTCTCTTAAGCTTGATCGTAGTAAGCATGAAAACCTTTGAAAAAAACTAAAAAATCCTTGCACATAAAAAACACCAGAGATAAAACTCTAGCCCCGATACCAACTTGAATTGAAAGAAGTGTATTAGTGCTACTGTGCTTAGTGTCCTTTTAGTTAAATAAACATGTAAAAATTGTCTCCATAAGTTTTTTCAAGGTATGAGAGTTTTAACCATGAAAATAGATGAATTAGTGAACTTTAAGCATGTAAATAAGCCTTAAAAACAATGAACATCAGTGCATAATAGAGAAAAACATTCACACGTAAGTTTTACACAGTAGGCATGATGAAGGAGTTCACCCCTCCTAGGTTACATCTGCTTGTCCAGCTACTAATGGCATGTCCCTCTTTGTCATTATTCTCAAAATTGTAAATTACATATTTTTTCATGACCCTAATGGTTGTTTTCTCTACACCAATGGCTCTAGAATGCTCAAATTAGTCTAGGTAGATTCTTGTTTCACCAAAATCGGTCAAAAATTGACCTCCTAATGCATTTTTCCCAATAACAGCTAGAAAAGATCCACTAAATGTGGAGACTATTAGTTTAACTGCAGTTAAATAAATAGTTTACCCCAAATTTGGCGGAGCACTCCAAATCAGGCGGGCAGATAATGTTTGACATTTATTGTAAGTGGCAGAGTGGTCACATGCCACCCCCACTGAATCCTCCATTGATAGTTTAAACTCCCACCATTTGAGATTGGAACTGGGAGTTACGGGTTCCATAACCTATCACATAATCATCAAAATAAAACATCCTGCATGTGATCAACTTGTATGCTACAAACCCACCACATAAACCGTTGCATTAAATATTAACTTCCGCATGTGATCAGGTTCTTTGTGTCAGCAGTTTAGTTTTGATGTTATGGTTACTGTGTGACTGTGGTTCCAGGTAGATGGACATGTTGTAGGGGGGCTGGCCTCCCAAGCCCTCATAAAATTTTCTATTAAACTTCAAATATTAACAAAAGCCTATAGGGTTAAGTGACACCCCACGGGCAGAATGGTAAAAAGTCTTGCACGCGGAAAGGAGGTTGTGGGTTTGACCCTTGTCGACTCCAAAAAAAATTTGGACTACTGTTATGAGGACATGTGGCGACCTTTAGGCTTTCCACGTGTCACTCAATAATTCGCCACCTACAAACACATCCAGTGGATAAGATCCTTCCGTACCCTTATCGTCCAACGGTCCAAAAAGTGCTATGTGGTGCCACCATATTGGCTCTAAAGAAAATGGAATATTCATAGAATATTCTATTAACTGTACCTGCAAGTTGACTGGGCATCCAGTCACCAAATTTTTGTTGTTTGGGAAAATAAATAGAACGTGATATATTCCTCATATGACATCAATTTTTTAAACCATTCACGGCATAAAAATCACAACGACGAGACCTTTCCGGCCGCTCAGGTTTGGACCTATTTCGAGCACTTTTGTTTTTGAGCATATGGCTCGATCTCCTGATCATGCATCATATTTTTCTGGTTATAATGCACCATAATATTCTTATAAGATACAACTTACCCTCAATCCTGGTGTTTTCTCTCAATTTTTACTGATGGACTTCTCCACTAGACAACAAGAGTAACTCTTTCAAACCAAATTTTGACGGCATACTAGCCTCTTTAGCCTGAGAGATCTCTCTCAAGTTATCAAAGGATTTACTCAATTAGGTCTTAAAACAGATGGATAACTCTGTGAGTGTTTTAGTATATGTGATTGCAGGTGAAAAATGAGGAATATTCAACTACCATTGGGCTCATGGAGTCAGTAAACTGGATTCAATGTCAAGCATTCCTACTTATGGAAACTAAGGCTTTTTATGTTTCAATGAAAAAACAACATTAATACATGGGAATAACCAGTAACTCAATGCTAAAAGGAAGCCAGATCATGTATGACATGAATTCTGAGTAATTTAACATATAGAATACTAGAAGCAAGCTATAAAAGAGACACATAAACCCATTGAAGCACATTAAGAATCTCAGGTGAAGTAAGAAAATTCATTGTCTGTCTATTACTGATATGAAAAATTACAATAGTAGTTGTGTCAAAGAATTCTCCAACCTATTATATCTCTAAAACTATCTCACTTATAGAGTGAGGACTCATACAAATTATTTTCCACCTTGCTAGCTTTGAACTCTCACCTCAGGGACCTATTTCAAATATGATTACATCACTTGGAGACTTCCTAGGGATATTTGTGTTTTGCAGAGTTTGAATACAAAAAGGACTCTTATTTCATTAAATAATTCAAAAAATCCATGTAATAACCCTTATCAATTGCAAACAACTAATTTTATGAGTGTACTCGAGTGCTGATGTGTCATTATGCCACATGGATGCTGAGCTGAACCTCCTTCAAGTCCATTTTTTTAATTTTTTATAAATCTGGATAGTGAAATTTTGAAAAATAGGCTTCAAAGATGAGTGTATAATTTCGAAACCCTAATGGATTTACAGAAACTGACAGAGGTTTCTGTAGATGGGCTGGTTTTGAAGAAACATTCTTCAATATTTCCAAAATTCTTTATTATTTGGTAAAAAATCAAACTTGAAGTTGACTACTAAAAAAATCATGTACATGAAATTTCATAGCGCTCATTTCGTAGCAAACACCAAAATCCACTTTTTGCATAACCTTTGACCTTTCTAACTATTGGAGGATCTTCCTTGGGGATAATGAGCTAAGTAAAATTTTTCCCACATTGATTTTGACCATAGCTTTGATTTTAAGCAAAAAGTCACCTGCAACAGTTTCGTAGTGAAATCTGGCCTTCAAACTTGGACTTCGCTACGAAATTGCCTAATTTGCTAAAAAAACACAAAATCCTCCCTTTTCTTCAAAATTTCACTTTATGGGTTTGCAAGATGTTATGATGAAGTATGTTAAGGTAAATTAGGTTCAAAAAAACTCTTATCCTCCTCAGGAAACAACATTTTCACCTTCATCAAGTTCCTCTATTAATAAAAACAGAGTTGACTTTTATAAAATTTAGGGCTCATAAATGATCTCATATATCCATTAACTTGATAGCTGTTGAAAAACTGAAGGAGGGTTTTGTAGATCATTTTGTGCTGAATAAAAACCTCCATTTTGTTTTTAGAAACATCTCCAAGTGTCTGGGAAATGCATTTGAAAAACATGTCTCAAACAGTGAAAAAGGTATTCTGAAAATAGAGCCCAAAGACATTTCTGAATCTCCCAAATTGTAGCAACTTTGAGAAAAGTGAAATAGGTTAATTTTATCTAATATATTATCAAAAATAAAATCTCTCAAGTTCTTATAATTATCCTTTATTTTCCCAGAAACATCTCTTGAAGTTGACTGCTCGAAAAGTAAAAAAACAGATAAATCCTCAGATTCGCTATGAAATTGTCTGGTAGTTTCGTAGCAAAATCTACCTATTTTCCATAGAATTCACTAAAAAATTGTGAAAAATCAGATATGTGGCTAAAAAACTAATTTTAAAACAATGAATGTGAACCTAAGGTTGATTTGGCTGATATGGCTTAGATCACATGACTAAAGAAGAGTTTTGGACTTAGGATAAAGACTTATTTCATGAAATTTTCATCAATTTCATGGACCAACTATATGAGATGGAATGAAACCTAGGTGAGTGACCCTAATAAAAATTTAAAAAATTCTTTGTGATAACAGTGGCTCCACTGGGGATTATGTGCCCCTGTGGTACAATAAATAACTTCTAGTTCCAGTGCCTTCCTTCAAAAAAAAAAAAATTCCTGAAATTGATGAAGACTTCTCCAAACTCTTATGGCCTTCTCCTCGGGCTCAAGATTGTTTAGATATTCAATCCAAGATGAATACTAAATATATATATGTTTAAAATATTCTCAGAATAATTGATATTATTCACACACACTCCTACCTACCCTAACTGCTGCAATCTCCATGCTTGATTCAAGTGACATGAAACGTTCAATAAATCCAGTCAATGAGCTGATCTGATACTTGAACCCCTTGACTATACTTGAAAAACATTGGAATTGAGTCTTCTATTGGAAAATCAGAATGAGAATCGAATCCTTGGTCCATAATAAATACAAAATTTATCTTGGTTGATGGCTACAACAAACTTACCATTGGATCTTGGAAACCATGAAAAATCACCTTATCTTGATCAGTATAACTATGAGACTTGAATTCATTCACAATTGATGGATTATTTTTTCCTACGTATTCAATTTCAAGAAAAAAATCAAATGAAAAGACAAAAATAAGGTTGTCTTCCCTTTCGTGTAAATCAACAAAACCATCCATGCATCCTTGAACATCTTCAAACATGATATCCATATTGTGTGTATCAAAAATACTTTTTTTCTTATCAAACAAATCAGATATATTATTTGGTATTTTTTCTTGAGGGTTTTTATCTTGATTCTGAACACTAATAACTCCTATACCAACAAATTTATGCATATCATTCGTGTCATTTTTATGATCCCCAAAATGAAAAGGTAAAACATGTATATTCAGTTCTGTGTGTAGCTCGACTTTACCCAAAAGTGAAATTTCATCACATGTTACTTCATTGTTCTGAATTTTCATGCATGTATTTTCGACAACCTGATCTTGAGGAGTTTCTCCTTGACATAAAATTTTAGAAAAGGAATGAGCTGAAAAAAAAATTTAATGATTTGGCTCATACCTTTGACTGCATATAGATTGACAAGGCTGCAAATCCTCATAAATTTCATGTAATATGACTTGACTATCAAATTTATAATCTATTTTATCTTCAAGCAGAGAAAACACTTCTTCTTGTTGGAAAACTTCTTGATTACCATGAAAAATAACAGGAGAGGAGAAATCATGAAGTGCCTCTAACATATATTCATCCATGCACTCTCCATTATCACCACGAATTTTAATATATGGAATGAAAAACTCATAAAAGTCACGACATTCTTGTAACAGTGATAAAGAAGAATGTGTTTTCTCATAATTTTATAATAAATTCTTATATAAATCTCTCAGAGAGAACAAGATTCTTGGTTGCAACCCTTCATACCATGTTATAGCTTCATCCTCTAGGGTGGCCATAAACATTTTCATGAGACAATATTCAGGAAAATCAACTTGAAACTTATGCACATGCATATAGAATCTAACCAGGTGAAGAGAAACATTATTTTCTTTTCATATATAAATATGGGAATATAATTTGACCAATTAACTCTTGGCATAGGATTTTGAAAACCAGGTGTTGTTATGTTAGCCGTCACCTTAAAGCCGCAAAACAAAAAATTTAAGTGAATGAAGAAAGGTCCATAATAGGTGAGCGGGCTAACATAAATATAAGGGAAATACGGTATGAAAGTCCACCTCATGGAAAAAGCGTGGATAGAACAACTGATGGTGCTATACAGTTAAGCAGAGGCGGGGCCACATTCATACATCAGATAGTAAAAGGGAGAGCACCACGTGCAAGGATTTTGGGGGTACCAAGGATGACACGAAGAGAGTAGAGATATACCCCCTGGAACATAGGATGTCACAGGTTGGTGGAGTAGGTCTTGAACATTCCCTAGGGTGATGGAGCATCACGGGAAGGCTTCACAGGCTCCCACTAAAACTACTAAGTGGACCACTCAAGAAATATAGGTGGTGTTATTAAAACCAAGGTAAGGTAAGTTAGGAAAGCTGGTACATGACCAGTACTGGTATTAACCTGGCACGTGGCTCACACCTACTTGGCTCCTAATAGCCAACAACCCAATGCCACGTGCCCCATTGTCTACGTCCTTACAACGTCAACCCTACAGTTCGCACCCTAACCTCATTTTCTGCAAATCTAGGCCAGTTTAACCTTGTTTTACGCCCATTTTGATAAAATACATATTTTATGAATCTATTGTACAATGAAGCTTAAAATCTAGTACCAGGTCACTTTCAACCCCCACTTCACTTTCCCTCTTGGGTATTCCTCACTGGTTACAGGTATTTAGTCATTGTTCCACCTCATAGTTTTCCTTCCGTTTTACTTTTCAAAATGGTCATGGGGAGAGCCATGCCCAGAAAGTCTGAACCTGAAACCCCACAGGCCCATGAGGTCAGGGTGGTCCCTGGACATGAACCTTTCATTGACACTTAAGCTCGTATTAACAACCCTTTATACCCTTTCAGTGTCTCCCGTGTCAGACCCGAATTTCTGGAAAGCCATGCGAAGGGCCAAGACTAGTTCAGAGTCATTCAATCAGGCCTATATTACCAAATTTCTCCACCCACCTATCCAGTTATTGAGTTAATATGTTGTCTTATAGATGCCTATGACGAATGAAAGGATGTATCCTTATCGGCTCAGGGAAATAATATTTTTCGCATATCTCCTGAGCTCATAAAGGAAGCCCTCCATTTCCCCTGCAGCAAAAGTTATGTTGAGTTCACAGAGTTGTCTCTTTCCTATTAGTTTTCCAAGTTTCCCTAGAGGCAGAAAAGTGAATTCCTCTCTTTTATTTGAGATTCCCATATTATGACTATCCCGTCTTCGGATATGGTGCCCTTGTACACATTCAGAGACAATCTCCAGCCTATCCTTACTTTCATTTCACGGTTACTAGGTCTTAGGGAGGTGGAGCAGGTGTCAAAAGAATCTATAGCACTCCTTTGGATCATGTCTCAATAGGGAATTATTTTAGATATCCCTACTTTCCTGGCTTCAACCATTCAAAGCCAGTTCCAAGATTTACCCTCTTTGGGGTCTTTTTGGTTTTGTTCATTAGTGTTTTATCTCTTCCTATTTGAACATGCTGACAAGTTTGAAACTTTAGGCCTCGAAAATCTTTCAAGGGCAAATAACCAGCCAAGAACTGTCTTTTATTGGAACGTCTCTATGCATCAAAAACCCAATCGGATGGGTTACAGAATTTTATTGAATGAGTTCATGACCATAGCCTACACCATAATCCATGACAGCCCTCTGCCCAGGATATTTCTCGAGCAGAAGGACTGGCTGCAGTTCGACGATGAAGAGAGCACAGAGGACTGGTACCTGTTTTACAACTACACTGAGATCAGGGTCTATGGTGCAGACGTACCCCCATACTGTCTGCCGGTGTTTCTTGCTATGCAGATTTTTTCCCTTGAGTACATCTGTCAAACCCTGAAGGTGAACCAATTCCACTTCGTCCCCGCGAAGAAAGGTTACATTCTCAAGCTCCCTACCGCTATTGACCCCTTCACCATAAATTCAAGACACGCCCTCTCGACAGTGGAAATGTTGGTTCAGGAGATGGATCTGATATAGTGGAAATCTTGGCCCTATGACCCGAAATGGATTCTTTCCAATAGGAAAAGGAAAATAAAGTCAACTATTTATGTACATGAGACTAGGCCCTTCATTGAGTGGAGAGATAACCTTGATACATGGCATTTGGATTTAGAGATGGAAGCTAAATATTCAACTGTAGAAGGAATGGGCGACATCACTTCCGCGAGCACAGAGAGAAGAGGGAAAATTGACGAGGCTGATGTTTCAGGAGGACAAGAGGATATGTATATGGGTGAGGGATCTCATCCCTCCAAGAAGCAGAGAACTGATGAAGCAGAGATTATCTGGGAAGAGCCTCCGCAAGAGTAATTGGTCCAATATGGGGAGCCTAAAAAAGGCAAGGTCAGTTTCATAGTAAATTATGATGGTTCTTCTTCTTCGAAACTCTTTGGGCTATCATAGGCCATTTCAGTTAATAGAGCCGAAGGGAAGAGATTGGAAATAGAAACAGGACTGTACAGGAGAAACTCCGAGAAAAATTGGCTAGTTTTGCAAATAAATATCATACATGGCTCACTACCGAGCTTGATATGGACAAAGAACAGTTGACAATCACCATTAGAGAGGAAGAGCTAGATCCTACAGCTAAAGGAACTAGCTACCAAGCCTTGGACGTTGCCTTGAATCTGGCTAAGGTCCCTTTAATAGAAAATCTTGGTCTACATCAATGTATCGAGGATATGTTGAGATACGAGGTGGTAAAGCTTGCGCTTTCACTGAGGAATCTACAAGACAAGTACAACGAAGTGCTAGAGAAGTGGAGGAAAGAAAGGGCTAGTGCAAGATGCATAAGCAAAAATCTGCAAAATATCAGGAGGATAGTAAGGGAAAAAGGGAGTGAGAAGGATGTGGTCCGGAAGTAGCTCATTATGGAGTTAGGGACTGAAAACTCTGAGCTAAGGAAAATACTGCACATTCCCCACGGGAAACATGTAAAAACAGAGGAGTTATCCTAGGTGGAGAAATAGAAATCAACTCTCGTTGATTCATTGGCCAGGGAATAGGAGGGGAATGCTAAAATTAAAGTGGAAATGGTTTCCCTCAGATAGAAAATGATAGAGTTGCAGGGAAAATGGGACAAGAACGTATGCATTACCCCAACGTCTAATGTGCCTAGCACCACTCCAGAGTAGTTGACTAAAGATTTTTTGGACTTGCGGGTTTCAGAAAATGAAGCCCGTACAGTACGAAAGAAGATACAGGAGCTAGAAACAAATGACAAGGAGGTAATGGCCCTATAGGAAGAGGTGGAGAAAGTGAAAAGGGAGAAGCTGCAACATGAAAAAACCATCAAGGAATTGACCAACTCGATGAAGGGAAATGTGACCCTCTTCGAAGCCAGGAGCCTCATCTGGACTGACATCATATCGGAGGTGAAATAACATTGGAAATATATTACTCTGATTGATGATAAAAAAATCGCGGTCTGATTATTCAAAGAAAAGTTCCAGGAAGGTCTAGAGGAGGCGGAGGTAAAGGTGTTCATGGCCAAAAGATATATCACTTACTTAAATGGATTAGACTCTGAAGAGCTACTCGCCCAGGGGATCAAAAACTATTTCAAAGGAGTGCTAGAAGTCAGAAGGGTAGTAGAGAAGGAGATTGTGTGTTCAAATGCCTTGAGTGGTTTGGAGAAGGTTTTCAAGGGAGTGGAATGGTTTGATCGAGAGTGGGATGAGTTGGTAAAGACAGTCCTACCGTCATGTTGGGAGCCTGTAATGGCTACGTTTTCAGGACTAACAGATTATGAACAGAATTTGACGGCTGTTATGAATCAGACTGATCTACCCCTTGAGAAAACTACTTGCCTAAAAGTGGAAACAATAATTTCTGCCCTAGGCAAGGAAATCTCCCTCCTCTACCAGATTAATAAGCGCTTGGCCGTCTGAGTAGATTACACTGAATTGACTGGCATTCAAGCTTTCGTAGAGATTTTTTCCACTATGCCTACACCACGGGAAACCATATGGAAAAAATGCAATGAGTATGTCAACACCCCTACCTCCACATCATCCCACAATTCCCTGCCTCCTCTTTGACATAAAGTTGGTTCGTCCACATCAACAACGCTTCCAAGTCAGCCGACAACAACCACGCCTCTTAATTCCAAAAAATGATACTCATGATATAGACCAAGCGACGCATTTAATTTTATTTCTTTTACATTGTAATATCGGGTTAAATCATCATTTCACCCTCTGCACTTTATTTTCTATTTCATTGTTATGTTTTTAGTTAGCACCTCCATTTAGGCCACTAGGTAGATGATGATAGGCAGTTTTCCTCATGATCAATTTTGATTTTGATAGGGACCCAAAACAAAAAGATATCTCGGGGAATATTTTTTCTATGAAATATATTTTGTAAAGGCTCAGCTGAAATCTATAAAGGATGCAATCAAAAGCTGAGACAGGGTTCCAGATTTTCTAGAACAGAGACTGCTAGTCATGAATGTTCTTTTTGTAAATTTTTGAGGCATTTTCATAGTATATGTTGAAAGTTACCGTCGGGAAATTGAAATGGAGTTTTTCTATTATGTAATGGATTCCTTATGAGATAAGTTATATTTTTTATTCCCTCTGTTATGCTTTAATACAAATATTTGTGGTATTCCCATTAATCTTTTTGTATTGTAAGCTTTCAAAATGTGAGTGCTGATTATTTAGATGTGAATTTATCTGTGGAAATGTACTTATATCTATTTTTCTATTGCACTTTAAATATGGCTCGAAGCACGATATTTTGTTCACATTCTACATCACATTTGCCATATTTCTTATGATATTAGCTTGGGTGGATTCTGATGCTAGAATAAGCCTGCTTGTTGTTAATATTTCCTTCATTTTCTTTCGTTGTTTCCCCACTGATTTATTTTGATAACGGTACACTGATTTCATGTTCGGCCTTCCTCATAGTCATTAAATCCGGGTCTGCCTTTGATGTATGCTTACCAAACCTTATGATCTACTACTGGATGTCATTATTATGCACTCTCTATTTCTGATGTCTTGGTCCCATCCTAGAAAAAATTAAATCCTTTTCATAAAAAGAGGTCTTATATTATCAATTTGAAAATATCCTTCCTAAACCATCTTGGCATAAGATGTCCTAGGCACTGGTCTTTAACAACTCAGGGTTGTCTCTAGGAGTTATAACACCAAGGAGTTGAGATCGATCCATAGGAGCATACCTGGCAATAATTCTTGCAATAGAACTCATCTTGGAACTTCATCAAGCGACTTATATTCAAGCCGTGGAGTCACCATCAAGCTATGAACTTGTAAATTATTTAAGAATGGATTCGCCAAGGTAGTTTCTACAACCTCGAAAAGCTTTGAGCTCCTGCTAACTCTAGGAGTTTAGTTTCACTGTTTGAGCACAAACTTTGGGAAATATGTCTTCAGACTCCCAGAAGACGCAAAAAAATGTTATATCTAAATTGGTACTAATGGGCTGCTCCACCAGACATCTTAGAGTAACTCTTTCAAACCAAATTCTGATCGAGGATTAGCCTCTTCAGCCTGAGAGGGCTATCTCAACTTATCAAAGGATTTAATCAATTAGGTCTGAAAACATATGGCTAACTCTATGAGTGTTGTAGTGGATGTGATTGCAAGTGAAAAATGAGAAAGATTCAACTACCATTGGGCTCATGGAGTCAGTAAAAGGGATTCAATGACAAGCATTCCTACTTATGGAAACTGAGGCTTTTTATGTTTCAATGAGAGAACAACAACAATACATGGGAATAATCAGTAAATAAATGTTAAAAGGAAGTCATAGAATGTATGACATGAATTTTGAGTAATTTAACATCAATACTACTGGAAGAAAGATTTAAAAGAGACACATAAAACCATTGAAACACATCAAGAATCTGAGGTGAAGTAAGAAAATTCACTGTCTATCTATTACCGATATGCAAAATTACAATAGTAGTTGTGTCAAAATCATTCTCCAACCTATTATAACCCTAAAAATATATCATTTATAGATTGAGGACTCACAAAAATGATTTTACACCTTACTAGCTTCGAATTCCCACCTCAAAGACCTATTTCAAATATGATTACATCACTTGGAAACTTCCTAGCGATATTTCTTTTTTGCAGAGTTTGAATACAAAAATGTCTCTTCTTTCATTAAATAATTCAACAAATCCATTTAATATCCATTATCAACTACAACCGACTAGTTTTGTGAGTGTATTGGAGTACTGACGTGCCATTATGACACATGGATGCTGAGCTAGACCTACTCCAAGTCGAATTTTACAATTTTTTTATAAATCTCGTTAGTGAAAATTCTCACATATAGGCTTCAAAGATCAACGTATAATTTCCAAACCCTGATGGCTTTGCAGAAATAAAGATAGGTTTTTGTACATGGGCTTGTGGTAAAGAAACACCTCTTTCATATTTCCAAAATCATTTATTATTTGGTCAGGAATCAAACTTGAAGTTGATTGCTAAAACAATTATTTTCAAAAATTTTGTAGCGCTCATTTCGTAGCTAACTCCAAAATCCACCTTTTGCATAATCTTTGATCTTTCTCACTGTTGGAGGATATTCCTTGGGGATAATTTTCTATTTTTTTTTCCCAATTTGATTTTGACCATAGGTGTGATTTTAAGAAAAAAGTCACCTATAACAGTTTCATAGTGAAATCTGGCCTTCAAGGCTGGCCTTCGCTATGAAATTGCCTAATTTGCTCAAAAGACACAAAATCCTCCATTTTCTTCAAAATTTCACTTTCTGGTTGTGAAAGATGATATGATGAGGTATGTTAATGAAAATTAGGTTCAAACAACCTCTTATACTCCTCATGAAATAACATTTTCACTGTGAGAAAGTTCCTCTATTAGTAAAAACAAAGCTGTCTTTTCTGACATTTACGGCTTAGAAATGATCTCATATCTCTAGATAATTAATATTTGTTGAAAACCAAAAAGAGGTTTTTTCATATCCGTTTGTGCTTAAGAGAAACCTTTTCTGGGTTTTTTTAAAACATCTCCAGGTATCCGGGAACAGCATTTGAAAAACATGTCCGAAAAAGGAAAAAACACATTATGAAAATAGAGCCCAAAGACATCTTTGAATCTCCCAATTTGTAGCACCTTTGAGAAAAGTGAAAGAAATTAATGTTCATTTATCTATGGTTGACAATAACCTCTCTCAGTTTATTATAATTCTCTTCTATTTGCCTAGAAACGACTCTTGAAGTTGACAGTTCAAAAAGTCAAAAAACAGGGAAATCCTCAGGTTCGCTAAAATTCTCAGGTAGTTTCGTAGCAAAATCTGCCTATTTTTCATAGAATTATCTACGAAATTGTGAAAAATCAGATATGTGGCTAAAAAATGAATTTTAAACCAATGCATGTGAACCTAAGGTGGATTTGATAGATATGACTGAGATGAGATGACTAATGAAGAGTTTTTGAATTAGGATAAAGAGTTATTTCATGAATTTTTTATCAATTTCATGGACCAACCTTATGAGATGGAATGAAACCTAGTTGAGTGACCCTAATAAAAATTAAAAATTAATGTGTGATAACACTTGGTAGCATGCGAATCATTTCCAATATGGGAAATCTCCCGCTCCTTGGCAACAAGGATAGAGCGGATCCCCACACTCTCATTATTCCTATTTTGCACCCATAGAGTCATATCCTACATCCTATGTAGCTTATCCCATGAAAAAACCTACATTACCAACAACCTTAGCTCATCATACTCAGGCTATGCCACTATTACCATTACCACCACCATTTTTACCACCTCAATTTCTTGCACAACAAGTACCAAACCCAAATAAAAAAGTGATGGAAATTATTCATTATATTGGACTGCTTCTTTTCCCTGTTGATCAAACCATGCCAGGTTGGGTTAATGGCCTCCAAATAATATCAAGAATGGTAGTAAATTTACCAAAAATAAAAAACCAAAAATAACCTATGGTGATCATTGAGTATAAAAGTGAGGAGGAAACCCCTAACCAATCAAAAAAATATATCACCATTCAACCCGTTCCCACACATTCAGATCCCTTACCTTCTTCTTCAAAGCAACCTCCCTTTCCTGATAAACTGGTTATGGAGAAATATGACCCCACTCCTGAGTACAACTTGGCTTTCGAGCTTAAGAATATTTTTATAAAGTTCTCTTTTCTTCAAGATATTAAAGATATCCCCATATGTACTAAGATGATTAATGAATTCTGCCTTAAGAAGATATGGAGGAAGAGAGTTGATCCTCACACTATCTAGTTTGTTTGAAAAGTAATTGAGTTAATGACAGGTTGTGTTCAAATGGAAAAAATATGTTGATCCTGGAAACCCTGTGGTTTCCACCCAGATAGGTGATGTCTTTGTCCCCAATTTATTGATAGACCTTGGAGCAGTCATCAATGTTATGAGTAGGTGTATAATGGAACAACATTGGTTGACTCACATCCATCCTACCACTACTATGCTTGAACTTGTTGATGGATAAAAATTTATGCCAAATGGTGTATTGGATGCTGTGGTTCTCTCGATTGATTCAAGGGAGTATATTACATATTTTATTGTGCTACAGAAAAAGAATCCTATTGGGGGACACCCTTTAATTTTTGGATGACAATGGATTTCTATAGAAAATTCTTATATATAATTTCGCTTAGGTGAAATGCATATTTCCCATGGATATTCTAGGAAAAAGGTCACCTTATACCCACCTGTCAAATCTATCTGGGAGCTTAGAGATACCTTGTGGTTGGATTATGATAGTAGTGATGAAGATACTCGATATGTTTATTTGATTCATAAGTATTTAGAGTCAACCAAGGAGGGTGTAATTTGGGATTTCCTCAATAACTTTGACACAATGCCAAATTTTGAATCACTTAATCAATTTTTTAGCCCGGGTTTTGAGGAAAAAAATGATCCTCAGCCTTTACCACTACAGAGTTTAGTATCCTCCATGACTATTCTCGAGTCTGATACAACTCTTATTGAGTTTAGACTAGAAAAATATTTTTATATTAGCTCATACCTAAACTCATCCCAACAAGATAATCTTTTGAGCTTGATATGAGACCATATTTGTTCCTTTGGATGGATTTATGAGGATATGAAGGGCATCCCTCCTGAAACCTTTACTCACCACATTTATATTCAAGAAGGGGTCCGACTTGTCCAAAAAACCCAAAGGTTTATGAATCATGCACTAAGATAGATCGTTAATTAAGAATTACAAATACTCTTAGATGCAAGTTTTGTCTATCCTATAACTAATAGTAAGTGGATCTCCCCATTGGTGATAGTTTCGAAAAAAATGGGAGATTGTTAGGTCCCTATATTACTAGTATAGTCCCTTATTTTTGTTAGTGTAACTCCCTTATTTTTATTATTGTACCCCTGTAACCACCATATTTTTATTATTGTGCCCTTAAATTATTATTGTTAGGTTAGCTACGATTACATTGTGGCCCCATGGACTCTTATATATAGAAAGGAGGTTTTGTAATTTGTATTATCTAAGAATTGTTCATTCATGTAGTGTATTGGAGGTTGCCCACTTGAAGTGGCTGATTTCTAAGGCATTGATATCTCTTTTCTTCTATTTTTGGAGATGGTTTCACAACATTTGGTATTAGAGCTTTGGATTCTAGGGTTTCGCTGCTCCAAACAAGTCATCGTAGATTTTTCGCTATAATTTTTCTTCGACGAAGGTTCAGAAGCTTAAATTTTTAGAGTGAAAATCTGAAATCCTCAGGAACATCATCGAAAATTATCGAAGCTTGGTTCACAATATTTTTAGAGGTATGATCTATGGAAGTTATGGCTTTTTGCAGGCTTCCAATTTCACTTAAAAACATCATCGCGAAATTTTTTCTATAACATTTTTTCTACGAAAGTTCAGTAGCCAAAAGTTTTCTAACGTGAAGCCGAAATCCTGAGGAACATTGGTGCAACATTTCAGAGTTTTTCACACCATTTTTGGAGATATGATCTGTGGAAGTTTGATGTTTTTCAGGCTCCCGAATTTCATCTCAAAGAGGTGATCATGGGAAAATCTTGATAACTCTCTCTCTGAGCATCAGATTTGAATTATGTAAAAAGTGACTAGAATTACACAGAATGTAGTTTCTTGTCTATAAATTTTAGAGCCAAACGAGAAAACAATGACATGTGGCAAGTCGTACAATTTTTCTCTACTGAACTAGTCCATAATTAGGTCATTGTGGGAGATTAGACATAACTTTTCCTTGAATAATCCAACTCAAGTCAGACCTGTGGCATTTGAAAGAAGATTCAGAGGAATACTATAGGGCCTAATTTCTGATATTGAGGATCTACATGTATAGATATAAGTCAATTTCAATATCGATCTCCTCAAAAGCAAGTAAAAGGTGTGTATTTGTTTTTCGAATTTCATAAGTCTTGTTTGAAGAATCAAGTTGAATTGATTCCAAGGGCATATTGTAGAATAGGTATCAGTATTGGATTTTCAAATGGCTCATAAAAAGAATTCAACACCCATTAAGCCTTTAGAAGGCTCTACTATGACTCATGAAGATGAATAATGACAACATGACATATCAAAATTACAAGAGAAAGTGCAACAAATTTCGCTCTCGCAAAGAGCAACAAAAAATGACATGGAAGTTTTGAACAAAGGCGTGGAAACTAAGATGGACATACTAAAAGAAAGGCAGATGGAACCAAGGATGTTCAATAATGAAGGCTGGAAGTTGAATGAATTCAAGATGGAAAACATGAAGAACGAATTGGGAAAGACGAACATGGAAGGTTTGACAAAGTTGATACAAGAAAGGTTTCATAATGGTGAAAAGATAGTAGAAGAACCTCATGATGAGAACAAAATAAATATTAATCATGATTTCATAAACTCTAATGTTGGCAGGAAGAACCACCATATTCCAAAAATGGATATGAGGAAGTTTGATGGAAAGGATCCTGTAACATGGATACTACAGATGGAGCAATATTTTGATCTCCATAACGTGCAAAACACACAAAAGGTACGCATTGCAACTTTACATTTAGAAAAAAATACATTTGTATGGTATCGTTGGCTTTGTTCTCGTAAAAAAAATTTTCCCTTGGTAAATTTTTACGGAGAAAATGATAGCACATTATGAGGATACAAAGAGCAACACATTCTTTGACCAATTGATAAATATAAAACAAAAGGGTTCAATGGTGGAGCACATTGAGGACTTCCAAAAATTGAATATAATGGGAACTGATATTCCATAGGAACGCAGGATTGATGTCTTCATAGGAAATTGAAAGGATCACATCCAACATGAGGTTCACCTTTGGGAACCTGATTCATTGGAGAAGGAATTCAGGTTGGCAAGAAAAATTGAATGTAAAATTATAGCGACAAGGAAGCCTACCACTCACTTCTATAAAGATGGAAGTGTTTCTACTCCTAGATTTCCACAACCTACAAGGTTGACACCACAAGAATTGGAAGAAAAAAGAGCAAAAGGGCTTTGCTACAGTTGTGATAGCAAATACATTAAAGGTCATAAGTGTGTTGAGAAGAAATTATTTTACATAGATTGTGAAGAGGAAGAAGAAAATGAACTATGAAGAGGATATACACTAGGAACGAGCCCTATAAGAGGAATAAATGAGTCTGACCATATCGTGTAATGCATTGGAAGGAATTACCACTCATCAACTCTCAAGATAGAATGAAATATCAAGAAGAAAAAGGTAATAGTGTTGATTGATTCAGGTAGCACTGATAATTTTATTCATTGTAAGGTAGCCAAGGAATTGAATTGTTTCTTATACCCAGCATCAGAATGTCAAGTGATGGTTGTAAATGGAGGAACTATAAATTTCTCTGGAAAATGCCATAATATTAAGACAACCATGGGGGAATATGTATTGAATTGTCCAATTCTTTCCATTCCAATCGGAGGTGCTGATGTTGTAGTAGGAGTACAATGGTTACAATATTTAGGGATGGTAGCTTTTAATTTTCAAGAACTTTTATTGATTTTTTTTTCAAAAGGAAAGGAAGTCAAATTATGAGGTATTGTAGGGAATCTAGGAAATATAATAAGCTCTAATGTCATGACAAAGCTTCTAAAGAAAGAAAAACGAGGTGTAATTGCATAATTATGCTCACTAGAAGTTCCAACATCGAAATCATCTATTTTTGCAGATCTCCAAAAAGTATTGGACAATCATTCGAAGGTGATTGAAACTCCCAAAAGGCTCCCACCTATTCGTGATCATGATCATGCTATTCATTTGATTCTAGAATTTTTTCCTCCAAACATCAGGTCTTATACATATCCTTATATCCAAAAGAGAAAAATTGAACATATGATTGCAGAAATGTTAGAGGTGGGTATAATTCAACCCAATAAAAGTTCTTTCTCTGCTCCTCTAGTATTGGTACACAATAAGGATGGATCATGGTGCATGTGTTCAGATTATAGGGAGCTCAATAAGCTCACCATTAAAGATAAATTTCCCATTCCTGTGATTGATGAATTATTGGATGGATTACATGGAGAAATTTATTTTACAAAGTTGGATCTTCATTCAGGATATCATGAAATTAGAATGAAGACTGAAGATATTCCAAAAACAACATTTTGAGCTCATGAGGGTCATTATGAATTTTTGGTCATGCCTTTTGGCGTTACCAATGCACCTTCTACATTTCAAGGGTTGATGAATTCCATTTTCAAACCCTTCCTTAGAAAATTTGTGCTAGTATTTTTTGATGATATACTAATCTATAGCAGGTCTTGGAAGGATCATGTTGAACATGTTGACAGGGTGCTCAAACTATTGCAGGAGAAACAATTATATGCAAAAACATCCAATGTTTCTTTGGAGTACAAGAGGTGGAATATCTGGGTCATATTGTATCTCACGAGGGTGTTAAAGTAGACCCTAACAAAATTAAAGCCATTAAGGAATGGAAAGTCCCTACAACCATAAAGAAGTTACATATTTTTGGTTAGCAGTATTAATCAAGTCATAAGAATGTAATAAGAAAGACTTTCAACAACATTATTGACAAAGATGTACTTTTCTATAATTTCCAAGAAAACAGGCCCTTTCACAATTTTAAAGAGATAATGCCTAATACCTACCTTAAACAACACTTCACAAAAAACTTATTTTGGAATGGGGACACGTCAGAAATGAATTGGTGTTAATAATGCAAGAAGGAAAATTCCATTGCTTATGCTTAATTAAAGGAAAGTATTTACAGAAACCCATTGATGAGAAGTAATGTTAGTAACACATCACCATGCACTAAAGAAATGTGAACTTACCTAACGGGAAGACACTTCAAGGTAAAAACTGATCATGATAGTCTTAAAATTTTTGGAACAAAGACTATCTTTAGAAGAGCATCAAAAATGGGCCACAAAGATGTTGGGTTATGACTTTAAAATAATCTACAAAAAAGGGAAGCTAAATGTTGTTGCAGATGCACTCTTAAGAAAGAATGAAGAGGTGGAAGCATTTCTTTGTGCCATTTCTATTATCCAACCAGATTGGATAACCGAAGCAAGAGATGAATGGAAGAAGGATGAAGAAGAGTGGACACTCATTCAAAAGTTGCAGCAAGATCCTAGTACATCTCATACATTTAGTTGGAAAAATGATTCCTTATGGTACAAATATCGCTTATATATTTGTAATAATTCCCAACTAAAACAAAATATTATTTTGGAATTGCACTTTAGAGGACACTGAATTTTAAAAACTCACCACAGGGTGAAGAAAGAATTTTTTTTGGGATGGCCTAAAATCTAATATTCAAAATTTTGTGGTGGAATTTTTGGTTTTCCAACAAGATAAATTTGAAGCAATTAAGACCCCGGGCCTTCTACAACCTTTATACATTCCAAGTCAACATTGGGAGGAGATTTCAATGGGTTTTATCACAAGTTTACTCAATTCTGAAGGAAAGAGTGTCATCATGGTGGTAGTTGATATACTTACCAACTATGCACACTTTTTGCATTATCTCATCCATTTAAAGCAAGTACAGTTGCTACTACATTTATGGACACAATTCAAAAGCTACACAAACTTATATACACAGCCACAAAAATCCAATTTTTACAGGAAATTTTTGGACAAAATTATTTTCTTGTTTTGGTACTCAACTAGCTCATAGCTCATCTTATCATCCCCAATCCGATGGTCAAACAAAGATAGTGAATAAATGTTTTGAAGTATATCTTCGTTGTTTTGTATCTGATAAGCAAGCACAATAGGTCAAGTGGTTACCTCTCGTTGAATGGTGGTATAACACATCCTTCCATACTGCAGCAAAAATGACCCTATTTATGGCACTTTATGGATATCATCCACCATCCATCACATAATATTTAAGAGAAAATTCTAAGGTTCAGGTAGTGGAAGATCACATCGAGCATCAACAAGAATTTCTCCAACTCTTAAAGGATAACCTAAATTTGGCACAAAATTAAATGAAACAACAGGCATATCAACATCGCAGTGAGAGAATTTTTGATGTAGGAGACTGGGTATTTTTACAGCTACAACCATACAAAAAAATGTACCTCAAGCAAGCTAAGAAGGATAATAAATTATCGCCAAAGTACTATGGTCCTTACAAGGTGTTGCAAAATATTGGTACTATGGAATACAAATTAGAGCTTCCTTCTTCTTCATGAGTGCATCCAATTTTCCATGTTTCATGCTTAAAGAAGGTTATAGGTGAAAATCTTGCAGTTCAAACAATATTTCCAAACTTGATGAGGAAGGAAAAATCATATTGGAAACTGAAGCAGTCTCGGAAACAAGAACTCGATAGCTACGGAATCGATGAATTTCAGAGTATCTCATCAAGTGGAAGAACTTAACCACTGAAGATTCTACATGGGAGGATGATAATTTTATACGTACACCCATAAATACCAAGCGAGGGAAAAAAGAATTCTTTGAAGGAGAGGGGCATGTTAGGTCCCTATATTACTAGTATAGTCCCTTATTGTTGTTAGTGTAACCCCCTTATTGTTATTATTGTACCCCTGTAACCCCCATATTGTTATTATTGTGCCCTTAAATTATTATTGTTAGGTCGACTAGGATTAAATTGTGGCCCCATGGACTCCTATATATATAAAGAAGGTTTTGTAATTTGTATCATCCAATAATTCTTCATTCATGTAATGTATTGGAGGTTTCCCCCTAGAAGTGGCTTATTTCTAAGGCGTTGATATCTCTTTTCTTCTATTTTTGGAGCTGGTTTCACAACAGAGATGACATATTTGTATTGATTATAGAGAATTAAAAAATTCTACTCTCAAGGATTACTTTCCTCTTCCCTTCACTAATCAGGTGCTAGATGCCCTTATTGGAAAAAAAAAACTTCTCATTTTTAGATGGCTTCATTTTTTATAACCAAATATAAATATTTCCTGATGATCAGGATAAGATAACCTTTACTTGTCCATGGGGAAAATTCACTTATCGAGTTCTTCCTTTTTGACTTTCTAATACTCCCATTACCTTTCAAACAGAATTATTGGTTGTTTTGTTGACCTTGAGCATGTAGAGGTTTACATGGATGATTTTTCAGTATTTTTTTATTCTTCTTACAGAGCCCCTCAAAATTTAGAAAAAGTATTTCATTGATGTAAATAATATTTCCTCTCTTTGACTGATAAGAAGTTTATATTTATGTGCAAATTTGGGGTGGTTCTTTGCTATCATATCTCTTCTAACGGTATCCAGGTAGATCCGACCAAAATAGAAGTTATTACATGTCCTCCTGCACCTAAAATACGAATGGAAGTGAAAGGATTCCTTGGATATGCGGGCTATGACTAAAGATTCATTGAATTTTTTTCTAGGATACATACCCCTCTTTTACTATTATTAGCTAAGGATAAATATTTCTTTTGGACTAACGTTTACCACCAATATTTTGAGGATTTGAAGGAAACATTAGTATAGGCACCAGTCTTGAGGGGGCCTAATTGGTCCCTTCCATTCCATATTTCCTCATATTCCTTAGATAATACAATTGGCGCAACCTTAGGAAAAGAACAAAGCCAACAATCCTATGCCATCTACTTCATTAGTAAAAACTTCCCACCTGCTGAATTTAATTATACAGTAATTGAGAAAGTGTTTATAGCAATGATATTTTCTATTAATCAATTCAGGCACTACATTATGGGTTATGAAGTACTTATACATACAGATCATTCTTCCATCAAATATTTGATGAAAAAACCTTTCACTAGAGGTAGGGTGACTAGGTGGTTAAGTTTACTAGAAGAATTTAATGTTACTATAATCGATAGGCCAAGAAAATAAAATGTTGTAGTTGATTTCTTTTCTAGATTAAATAATCCTCACAAGATAATTCCTATACATGACTGATTTCCTTATGAACATATTGTTTTTTTGTCAGTAAATTCTCTATGGTTTGCTGATATATCTAATTATATAGTCAGATGTAAAACAACACCTCACCTATCTGGTCAAGATAAGTGGAAAATCATTCAGAAAAGTGCTTCATGTTCCTCGATTCAGGGAGACCTTTTCTACAGAGGACTTGATATTGTTATTCTTAGATGTGTGAGAGAGGAATAAGTGTTTGATATCTTGAAAGCTGGCCATGATGAGCCTTATGGGGGAATTGTGTTGATAAAAAAACAACATATAAAATTCTCAATGCTGGATACTTTTGACCTTCCTTGCTTAGGGATGCCAAACATTATGTTAAGCATTGTCATAGTTTTCAATGAATGGGCCAACTTGGTCAAGCTAATGAAATTCTTTTGTGTCCTTAAGTTATGTTAGAACCCTTTCAAAAATGGGTCATTCATTTTGTAGGACCTATATCTCTAACATATTTCAACAAAAGACATATCTTGGTTTGCATGGATTTTGTAACAAAATGGGTAGAAGCTAGATTGTTCCTTTTGCTACTAAAAGAGTTGTTTTTGATTTCTTATTCAATGAAATTTTTACTAGATTTGGTGTTCCAAGAGAAATTGTTACTGAAAATGGGCCTCAGTTTGTTTCTAATCTGGTGAAATGTATTATAGATGAATACAAGATTTGGCACAGGAAATCAACATCGCACCACCAGCCGAAAAATGGCCAAGAGGAATCTACTAATAAGGTGATCGAGTCCCTTCTTACAAAAACAAATAATATTCATAAGAAATATTGAGTAAAAATTTTACTTGAGGAATTGTGGGCTTATGGAACTACCTGGAGAAATAGTACAGGTCACACACCTTATGAGTTGGTGTACGAGAAGAAGGTATTGTTTCTAATCAAATTCCATATTAAAACTTTTAGGAATGCAGTATATATTAGATTGGATCTCTCAGAAGCATGTCAACAACGTATTTTGCAGTTGAATGAAGTTGATGAAATTAGTAGAGATGTTATTAAACAGAATATACTAATACAAAAAAAACATAGCAAATGGCATGGCAGGTTTATTAAAAAGGTGTAGTTCCTACCAGTTAACTCGATACTCTTTTATGATTCCAAGTTTAAACATTTTAAGGGGAAACTTTGTACATGTTGAAAGGGGCCATATGAAGTACTCAAAGTCTTTGAGAATTGAGCGTGGGTGTAATATTCCTGAATGCGGAATGCAACAATACAATGCAGAATGATATAAAAATAATGCAGATCATCTTTTATAAAGCATGAGGCCAATATGGAGACCTTTCATTTGTCATTACAGCATCAAAATAGATGTTAAAATTTTCCCATAAGATGCATGACAAGAAAATACAAGTCTCCAATGAGAAAAAATCCTCAAAATGAGGTGTTGAAACCATATATTAAGACTGAACAAGCCTTACAACATTATTTTATTGGTCTGTAGCAACTATATATTACACATCAGAACTAGAGTAGATAAGTGCATGAAAATTTAGATCTATAACATATCCATACACCATATAAGCTCCTCTAAGGAAACCCCTTGGGGGTTTCAGCAAAACACCATGTACAACTTGTAGATCAGAGATCTAAGACTGCATATATATAGAAATATTCAAATCTAGAAAGTGGATCTGATATGATATAAAAAATAGAATGATCTCCTCCAATAGATCTCCAAATTTAAGGGCAGATCCCCAACACCTAGAAAATCACTCTCCAAATGATGTGTTGAAACACCCTGCAAATACACCTATAGGAATAATGTAGATATGGATCTATAATACGCTGTAGGAATCAAAATGAGGTTGGCCTCATGCCAAGATCTGAAAACAGTGCTCAATACTTGCAATACTGTCCTCCCAATGAAGTAGAACTCTCCTACACTGAAAAGAAGCATTGAAATGGACTAGATATGAAATATCTAATCTCCACTTGTTGTATCTTGCAAAAACAACCAAACCATCAGCAGGATCTGCACTGTAGTTGAAAGAAGAAGCTGGGCCGTAAGCGAGATAGTGGAAAATGCAATACAAACTCTCCCAAGAGCTACTCAATGGGAAGAGGTGAGATTCCCGACCAAGAACACCCAATGCTAAAAAAAATTCAATCTCAGCTAAACATCAAGAGAAAGATATATGTCTAAACAGAAAATATATTCATAAATAAGATAATCATCAACAACCCTCTAAATTTTTTTAAAAAGAGAGTCCATACAAGTGAAATTAGTTTTCAAAATTAGGGGAATAACCTGTTTCAAGTATTTTTAATAACCCAACGTTTCAGACTTCTTAAGTGAGTCCATCATCGAGGGTAAATGCCTAGTATTCTTTGAGAGATTTCCGAGGATTAGGGAAAAGGAATAATATAAATAGTAATTTTTAGGAACATTTTTATTATTATTAAGGAGGTCGGTTGGAAGAAAGGATATTAAAGAAAAAATGAGCAAATAGCATGGATTTTGATTCAAAGTTGACTGAGTTATCAAATAACACACTATTTTCTAATTATCTGAGTAAGTAAGAAAAGGAATTTTAGGCTCTAAATAGATAAATCGAAATCAAAATTAACTATGAAATCAAATGGATAACACGTTGTTTCATCAAATAATTAACACAATATTGCTTAATAAATTAAAGGACACAATGTTTTCCAAATTTTTAACACATGTTGTTCCTGGTAACATGAATGACACATTGTTCCAAATCAATCCTCACAGACATTCCTAAACACTAGCTACCAGGGTTTCTTTTCAGAAACATAAAATTATGTGCATGATTGAGTCATTTCATTTAGAACGGAGGATTCAATTTAAAAATGCAAGAGCTCACCCTTCAGAAATATGTCATAAACTGAAGCCTATTTATTCAAGCTTACATAATTTTGAGATCAAACAAAGAAATCGACTACTGCCGAAAATTCCTATGAAGATGATTTACAGACTCAAAAAATATCAATAAATATTTATCCAACTATCATAACCTTGATACCTACGAGCACTTTCAAATGAAATTAAAGTATGAATCTAAGTACATAAATTATAGAGATTACCAACGAAAGGAAAGAAAGGTTTAAGTACAGTTCTGCTAAATGAATTTAAAACACACCTTATACTTAACCAAAATCATTACAGAACTTGGTAGAGGTATGGGGTGGGCCTTTGCCACCACCTAGAACAATTCTAACTTAACTCAATATCTTATAGATGAAGAAGAAAGAAATTCACAAATATGTATAGAAGTCGAAACTATTATATGAAAAATTTCAATAATACAAGAGTCGAAGAGTTTCAATACTTTAAACAAAATAGAGTCAAATTGTGCTTAGTCACAATCTCTCCATCATTGGTTCATTCTTTGCATGTAACCTCCCATAAAAACATTGGGCCTTTTCAAATAATTGAGCCTTGAGAAATGGTTACAACAAAATGACCGAGAAAATTAAATACATATGTGATATAGACTAATTTAAGCTAAGCTAAATCCCTAGGATCTTCATCCACATCATATCTGTATTGTTACATTTGTGACGCTAAATTTGGACTAGGATAAACAACAACAATATCACGAACAAGAGAAGCTATATTTGGGATGTCGACAGCTGACTGGTTGACTAGTACTGAACCTGGAGTAGAGTATTGAACACAGTACAAAATGGGGGCTTGATTTATTCATTGAACTGGGTTTTGGGTCTTTGATGACCTATCCATGTACTCAAGTGTCATCCATATATTTAATAATCCCATCTATAAATCATTTAATTAATAAGTCAAGAAATATAAACTCATTTAACACCTATTTAAATTAACCAATGATATGTGAAAACAACCTTGATTAGTGATTCTTACCTCCACTGTAAAATAACAGAGTTTAGTCAATATAGAGAGGTTTCAGGGTGCCAAAAATGGTAAAGTAGGATAGGTTATGGTAAAAATAGTAGGATATGGTGTGGAAAAGGGTAAAAATAGTAGGGACCAACGTCCCCCCATGCAAGAGGGAATGCATGTCCTCATGAAAATGTCCCTTTCAAAATTGACTACTCATCAAAATTGGGCTATCCCTACCTTCATATTCTCACCACAATAACTAGGAATTCTAAACTCTGGTTCTTCTGCATTGGTTGGTACCGACACCTTAGGGATTTTTCATAGGCTCTAACTCTTTTGGTGGGCTTTAGTTGTCTCACCTTCCAACTAAGGAGCCAATTATTCTTCAATATTAGTGCATCGTTCTTGGATACGAGATCCAGTTTCTGGCTTCGATACATCTCATTATCTGACTGAAAGTAACGAAAAAACATTTTGTGCTTATGATACCTCTGTATAATTTTATCATTTTTCTTCTCAAACTTAGCTATTTTAAGTTGCATATATTTCTCTCTGCAAGCCGAGGTATCATCAGTAAGCAAGGTTTCCCTCTGTGAAATAATCTCTTCTTGAGCTGATCTTTTTTGTCTTTGAATTATCATTTTTTTTGCCACATGTTTCCCTATTTCTGGTCCCATTTCATATTGGTCATGCTGTGAAGAACTATTTAGAAGATCCTAGAAGTTGTCAACTGGCCAGTATTCCTTAGCCAAAATATTTTCTACATTTTTTATTTCGTTGAATAACTGAGAGGGGATTTTCACTTCCTGTTCTTGAGAATAAAAAATGGAGACTGGTTCGAGGTTTTGAGAACCAGAAGATGGATGTCACTACCTAGTCATTCTCCTACTCTTTGACCAAACTTATGGTGCAATTGGAATCTCAAATGATTTTTGGGTTTCCTATGGTGGTGACGTCAGTGCTAGTGTTGCTTATTCCTTTTCTAGGAATATTTTCCTCTTCCTTTATTAGGATTCGTGTTATATATTTCAAGCCATTATTTTGTTAATGAGGTAATTGGATTCATAACATCCACCCAAGGCTTCTTTCACTTACCTCATTGGGGATCTCCTGCTACCGCATCCTTCCTTAAAAGTTCCTTCTTTTGCTTAATGTCTAATTCAAATTTATTTCCCTTTGAGGTTAGGGATCATTTCTTTATAGAAGAACTAGGTTTTGCAAATCTTGTATTTTACAGGGGATTCACCAAAATACCCTCTACTTTTGCTGATACATGGGATCCATCAGGGCCTTGGTATTATTTGGAAATAGAGTTAGGAGGGTCCTCAGTCCCTTGATCTAGTTTATTTTAATGGGGGCTAATAGTCGATTTGTGACCTTTGATTTGATTTTCCTCCGTTGGAAAATTTTCAATAAAAAAATCTTCCCATGAAATTTTACTTTACCCAACACATAGACAATTAACATTTTGATAGGACTATGATGGCATAGGATACTTTCAAAAATTTTAATAGTAGAATTAACTTCTCGAGAAAATTTGTACACACATCAATGAATGAAAAATGAAAAATTAACCTAATTCACATCCATGAAACGTAGGAGGAGCCTAATGTGATAATGAAATACAACTACGTACCTTCCCTTGCAAGTGACAAACATTTGAACTATTTTGATAAGTGGCCACCACTCCTCTTCTATACTGCTTCGCGGAACTCCTTTCGACCAATTGATATTTTTGTACATAGAATTAAGAAACTTTTCACAATCGTCCCATTCAAGCGACCCTCCTTTGAACTACTTTTCACTAGTGAATTAAAATGTTTTCATCTTAATTATAATATTTTTTGTAACCTTAATTCTTAAATTCCTGACCCCTGCAAATTTTCCATCGAATCTCCATGCGAGTGCCATGGAAACCTTGTTATTATAACCCTGAATATTTTAAAGGAATCCTATCCACCTTTTCTCATGAAATCAACCCTTACACACTACATATTCCGGGCCAACGCGGGATAGGGAAAATGTGGGTTCATGGTGGTCGAAATCCATTCCAAATATAGAAAAAAATGTTAAAGGGGTAGAGGAATAACTATCTAGATTTAGAAAATTAGACATGAAACTCCTTATTTTCAGGTTTTCAAATAGGCTTAGGTTGATTTGAAAAGGGTGACTCTGTGCTTCTTAATTATGTCATGGATTGGATACTTGCAATGATGGAATAGGTACTAGACACATGTATCACATGAATAAAAATTAATGGTACGAGTGATTGGATAGGATGGTCTAACATTAATTGGATTTCAATGTTAGATTGAAATGACATGTATATAATTAAAACGAATGGAGGTAGATCACAATTAATTTCTAATAACAACATTCTCTTAAATAATATTAGTAAATGAAAATTCATTCATACCTTGATTTCACTATACAATGATATCTAGGAGTTCACAAATAATAAGGGTTAGGATGTTGTGTAACCAGCTCCAAAAATAGAAGGAAAGAGATATCAACGCCTTAGAAATGAGCCACTTCGAGGGGGAAACCTCCAATACATTATCTAAATGAAAAATTCTTGGATGATACAAATGACCAAAACCTCCTTCTATATATAGGAGTCCATGGGGCCACAATATAATCCTAGTGGGGCCACAATGTAATCCTAGCCGACCTAACAATAATAATGTAAGGGCACACTAATAACAATATGGGGGTTAAAAGGGTACAAAAATAACAATAAGGGGGGCTACACTAACATAATAAGGGACTACACTATTAATATAAGGACTTAACATGCCCCTCTCCTTCAAACAAGTGTTGTCCTCAATGCTTGATTATTTCTTGATGCTTCTGTATAAAATTCTCATCCTCCCATGTGGAATATTCTACAGGAAATTTCTTCCACTTGCTGAGATACTCTGAAATTGATCACACTTGTCGAATTCTTGTTTCTATGATTTATTTAGAACTTATTTCAATGTGATGTTGATCTTCCTGTTGTTTTATTTGATTCTACACCAAAGTTAGGTTATCCTTTGAGAGTTGGAGAACTTGTTGTTGATGCTCGATGTTATCTTCCACTAATTTACCATCCATATTAGATTTTATTTGATCCTTAAAACCATCCAAATTAGCCTTAATTTCTTCTTTTAAGCCATCTATGTCATATTCGGTTGCTCTTCGTAAGATCAAAATTTGTTGCACTTGGTACTGTAATTTTGATATCTCATACTGCAATTCTTCCTCTTCATGCATCATTGTATAGATTTATGAGGGCTTAATTGGTATGGAATTATTTTTTGGAGACATTATATAACCCAATGATGATAAATATTCTTCAATATGCCCTTGGAATCACTTCAAACTACTTTTTAAAACAAACGTTATGTAATTTTAAAAAACAAATACACACCTTTTTCTTGCTTTTGAGGAGCTCGATATTGAAATTGGATTATCTCTGTGATTGCAGCACTTCAATATTTCAATTTTGGTACCAATGTAGCCCTCAAAATTATCTTTCGAATTCCATAGGTTTGACCTGATTTGGATTCTCCAAGACAAAGTTATTTCCAATCTCCCACAATGACCTAATTATGGACTGGTTCGGCAGAGTGAACTTGTATGACTTTTCACGTTTCACTATTTTGTCCTTCGACTCTAAAATTGATAGCCAAGAAACTAAAGTCTGTGTACTTGTGACCACTTTTTACGTCACTCCAATCTGAGGCCCAGAGAGAGAGTTATGAAGATTTTCCCACAATCACCTCTTTGATATGAAATTTGGGAGCCTGAACAAGCACTACATTCCACATATCATATCTCCGAAAATATTGTGAATCAAGATCTGCAATTTTTTGAAAAGTGTCCTCAGGATTTCAGCTTCACACCCTAAAAATTTCAGATGCTGAACCTTCGTAGAAACTATTTTATAGCACAAATGCCACGATGACCTGTTTAGGAGCCTGAAAAAAGACCTAACTTCCACAGATCATATCTCTGAAAATATTGCGAACCAAGCTCTAAAATTTTTAGACGATCTTCCTCAGGATTTTAGCTTCACACCCTAATAATTTTAGCTTCTGAAACTACATAGAAAAAACGTTATAGTGAAAATTCCATGATGACCTGTTTGGAGCAGCGAAACCCTAGAATCTAAAGCTCTGATACCAAATGTTGTGTAACCAGCTCCAAAAATAGAAGGAAAGAGATATCAACGCCTTAGAAATGAGCCACTTCGAGGGGGAAAACTGCAATACATTACATAAATGAACAATTCTTGGATAATACAAATGACCAAAACCTCCTTTTGTATATAGGAGTCCATGGGGCCACAATATAATCCTAGTGGGGCCACAATGTAATCCTAGCCGACCTAACAATAATAATGTAAGGGCACAATAATAACAATATGGGGGTTAAAAGGGTACAACAATAACAATAAGGGGGGCTAAACTAACATAATAATGGACTACACTATTAATATAGGGACTTAACATAGGACAACTTGATCCTTCCCTAGTTGTCTTTACCATTTGTTGAGTTCATTACAGAAGACTGTTGCCTTAACCATGAATGAACCAAAACTTGTAATTTATTTCCTCAAGAAATTATAATTTTGTTGAGACAAAGTGTATACCATCTATAATTTCTTTACGTCAGATTCATATTATAAAAATTATTTAGTACCCAAGTTTCATCATGTACTGATTAGTACTGAATTGAGTGGAGAATATCTAAATTTACTCATCAAGTCATGGAAGGCAGTGAACAATTGTGATTGTACTGGAAAAGAAAATGGAAGGCTTCCATCATGATCTTGAGAATTAATATAAATAAAATTTAGGAATTCCAATTGAAATCTCATTGTTGTTTGTGGTAGAACAGTGATGGTTCCACCAATCCATGGATTTTGACGAGGCCTAGAATGGTCACTTCCTGGGGAATTTCAATTTTCAAGAGTATGAAATGCATAAAATAAGACTCCAATGGGCTTATTTCATGTAATTATTTTTTTGAGCCCCAGAAATAATAATTCTATACTCCGGAGAGTCCTATATACTTCCTTCTCATAACATTTAACGAGCCTGAGTTAGCTAATGCTTAGTGTATTCAATTTTAGAGAGTCTGGAAAATCAAAAGTAGAGTCTAGAGGATTTGTTTTCCATAATTGTTCTTCCAAGCTTGGAAAATAATATTTATTTACGTGGAATATCCATAAATACTACTATCCCATTAATATTAACGATCTTGGGTTATTCATTGCTCGTAGTATTCAATTTTGTGGATTTTGAAATGTTCACAGTAAACTCCAAGTTATTATTTTCTGTATATAAAATGTCAAGTCTAGATAACAAGGTAAACCTATACTTGAAAGTGCACCACTATTTATTTAATATATATATATATATATATATATATATATATATATATATATATATATATATATATATATATATATACAGTGAGAGAGAGAGAGCAATAAGAAGAAATGATTGGAATAGCCAGTAGGAGCTCGATCCCCCTTATGAACCAACTTCATTTCTGGATTCTAAATCACATCTTGCAAAACTTCTTGTCGGGAGAGCGAGCGGTGCTAGATTTTTAGTCTCTGGCCATTTACCATAAAATAAGTCCAATCATCAGCGATGGTTTCAGTCCTAATTAAGCGATTATCAAAAACTTCTTCCACTTCATAGGGTCCCAACCATCTGGCTGAGAATTCCCCTATGAAGTTTTTAAACTTTCTATGATACAATAGTGCCCATCTCCGGGTTGGAAGAAGTTTCTTCCTGATATACTTATCATGCAACTGAGATCTTTGGGCTTGTACCAACATAGTTCTTTGAAAGACATATTTTTTGATTTCATCAATTTCATTCATCTGAAGTATTCTTTGTTTCAGAGATTCATTTAGATCCATTCCCACTTGAGTAGCGTTAAAAAAATTATTTTATTTGAAACTCAATGGGTAGCAACACTTGATTCCCATATAATCACTCATATAGAGTATACCTTATCACATTTCTCCATGTTATGCGATAACCCAATAATTCTTCTCAAAACCTATCAACCCACTTTTCCTAGTGTAGATGAATTGTTTTAGTAATAACAGAATCCATGAATTTGTTAGTAGAATTAACCTTTCCATTTTCTTTAGGGTTGTATGGGGTATATTTTGGTGCTTAATATGGAATTCTTCAGTGATATCCTTTACTAGTTTGAAATTAAATCGTGTCCCCTAATCGGTGACAATTTATCTAGGCACCCCAAACCGAGTGAATATATCTTCAAAAAGGAAATCTACAATAGAATTATTAGTGGAAAAATATAAATCCTTAGCTTCCACCCACTTTGTTACATAATCAATACAGAATAATATTTATCTCTTCTTCTTCAACATAGGAAAGATAGGACCTAAAAAATATAACGCCCACTTTTCAAAAGCATCTATCGATATCTGAGTTTGAAGAGGCATTCGTCACTTGGGAGAGTCATTCCCAATATTTGGCAGGCATCGTAACTAGAGACAAACTTCTTGGCATCCTTAAACAAAGTGGGCTAATAATAACCCACATGTAGGACTTTATAAGTTTTTCTTTTGTTTACAAAATTCCCACCATAGGGATCACTATGGAAAGCTATCAAGACATCATACATTTAATCTTCCTGTACACACCTCCTCATGATTATATCAGGTCCGATGTAGCACAAGTCTCCTTCTATCCAAGAATAGTTGGAACTTTTCTCCACAATGTTGTGTCTTTCCATGCTAGATAGATTCAATGGAAACATTCCTAATACAAAATAGCTAGCCACCTCAACAAACCTAGGACTATGTGTTGAAATACAAAAAAAAAATCACGAGGAAAGTCATCTGTACTGGAATTGGAGAAGTGTATTGTGAAACATCCATCCAGAACAAGAATTTTTCAACTCAATTATCTTGTCCAGGCCTATCAATCACAATAATATTAAATTCCTAAAGTAAGAGTAAACATCTAGTAATCCTTCCTTTGGTAATTGGTTTATTGATATGTAATATAATATTTGAGTGATTAGTATGGAGTAAAATTTTGTAACCAGTAATATAGTGCACAATTTTTTTGAAAGCATGGACTATTGCTAGTAAGTCTTTTTCAGTAACAATTTATTTTAATTTCTACATGTTATATATTTTTGCTAAAGAAATAAATAAAATAAGGAATGTGATTCTACCTTTTCCTTAGAAAAACTCCAATGGTTGTACCCGATCCGTTGATACAAATGTGAAAAGGGAGAGACCAGTTAGACACTCTCAACACTAGAGAAGTTGCCAATTTGTTTTTTAGTACCCGAAAAGAGTTTTGACAATCAGTATCCCATAAAAAATCAACATATTTAGTAACCAATTTAAACATTGGTGTATCAATTTTAGTGAAATGTTCAATGTATCTCCTATAATACCCTGCATGTCCCAAAAAAATTATTACTTCCTTTTATGAAGTTGGGATTGAAATGTGAGAAATTAAATTAGTTTTCACAGGGTTAGCTTTTATCCTTATTTGTGACACATGATGACCCAAAACAATCCCCTCAATTTACATCATATTTCCTTCTTCGTTACTGAGAGCTAGATGAATTTCTTGACAATGAATCATAAAATTTTCCAAGGTTTCCAAGGCCGACTCAAATTCATTGCCATACCCTGTGAATTAATCCATATAGAATTCCACACATTCACATATAATATCATAACAATAGCTAAGAAAACCCTCCCAAAATTAGTTGGAGCATTACAAAAGCCAAATGGAAGAAATTTGTAAGAGTAGGTGTCCCATGGGAATTTGAAAGTAGTATTCTCTTGGTCTTCTGGTGCTATTTCAATTTGACTGTAACTGTTGTACCCATCCAAGAAGAAGAAATACCTTTTCCTTGACAGAGTATCAAGCTGTTGGTTAATAAAAGGAAAAGAAAAATAGTCTCTCAAGGTCACTTTATTTGGCTCCCTATAACCAATGCAAATCCTCCATTTCCCATTTTTCATGGGAACCGTGACCAAGGTCGATATCCATTTAGTGTCAGAGATTGGATATATAAAATTTTCACTCATTCATATTTTTGGATTTCTTACAATCTATTGAGGCAATTTAATTACCTACCATCTAATTGTCAACCATGGGGTTTCGTAAAACTTGTGATGCGTGCATGCACTATATATGATGGAAATTAACCTCCAAGTTAGATTAATCTAAATACGAAATCAAATGATGAAAAACCAAAAAAACATAAGGCAATTGAAATAAATGTATGGAAAGGAAAAGAACTTAATCTACAAAAGGCAATTCAAATATTATTCATAAAAGTTGTGAAATGTGAACGTGCACACAATCTCTTGAAAATGATTTTTTTTAATCTAGGAATGAAAATAAATCTAATCTAATTGTATGAAATGAAAATTTTATCTATACACATACATGATTTAAATCAAACTTAATCTAATCAAAATAAAGTAAATTTATGCTAATGAAAGAAAATCTAGTCTAGGAAAGCAAGAAATATTTAATCTATGAAAAATAGGAAATCTAATATAGGAAAGCATTCAAAACACACTTACTAGAATTGAAATATTAATCTACCACACACACTTGCATGAATGAAAAAACTAATCTAATTCCATGATTGAAATAAAACTTAATCTATTGACAAGAAAATAAATTTACGCTAATGAAAGAAAATCTAGTCTAGGAAATCAAGAAATTTTTAATATATGAAAAATAGGAAATATAATCGAGGAAAGCATTGAGAAAAACTTAATATAATTGAAATATTAATCTACCACACAGACTTGAATGAATGGGAAAAGTAATCTACTTGCATGAATGAGTATTTATGATATAAAAAATGAAAGCACGTGAAATTAAAGAAATGGAAATAACCACTTTTAACCTACAAAAACACACAAATGAAATGAGCATATGAAAAATTAATCTATGAAACCATGTAAATAAGCATAAAGGAAATATAAAAAATGCTTCAAATGAAAAATATTAGACTATATAAAATAAAATGAAAAAAATGTGATACATATCACATTCATTAGATGTCAAATCCAAAGGACAAGAGGATGGAAAATGTGGAGACTCCAAATGAAAGCATAACCAAATCAAAGTGAAGATTGCTCACGAGCATGGTCCCAAATCTAATTCTTTATTCAAAACATGAGCATAACTCAAAATTTTACACATGCCTTTGAAAGTAGAAGGCTCTCCTATTTATAAAAGAACATAAGAAGCCACCATTATTAATGGAGATCCACTATTATCTCCCTGGATCCATAAAAATGTCTACCATTTAGACACATATCCCTTTATCGATGATTTTTCTCTATGAGATATGGTTGATTCCTATCCCATATTTTCTTCCAGTCTTGAAGATAATTCGAGATTGATCCTTGGAGGCCATAGAAGAGTGTCTTGGAGGCTTCCAAATGACCTACACATGTCATAAAACTCAAATACATGTCATTTTTCTAACTTTTAATCATAAATTCACTTTAAATACATGAAATTAATAATTTTGGAAAATACTAATGTGAACACTTATGATTATGAAAATGTATGGTTAGGGAGTGAGAAAGTGATGGAATGAAGGTGATAAAGGTGAAATGAGGGTGTGAATGACGTGAAAATACATGTCATTTTAAAGACATTTTGGAGGCCCAACATACCCCCTAACTAGAGTGATTGCATGTCCTCATGCAAATATTGCATTAATTCTCTTGATTTGATTGTAACATCCTTGCTTTTGAATGAGCTTGGCTTATATCAATTCTCTTTAAGCTTTGCATTTGATTCATTTATTTTCCAAAGTATTCCTTGTCATATATTGAATTGAAACATGTTTGGCTGGTTCTTGTGTGGCAACCAAATTTTGATTGGTATTATTTCTTGTGTATCAATACCTTATTTCTTTTGTTGTAGCAAGGTTCCTTTAAGATTTTGATAATGCATATTTAAATTAGCCATATAATATGCTCATTATTTATTCATAATTTTGCAAATCATACAATCACTTTTTTTTTGTTTGAACCATAATGCAATCATAATTAATTAGGACAAGTATGTTAGGATGTAATGAAGTCACAAGACTAGACTAGATTTCCCCCCACAAACTAAAGTTTTTTTGCTTTTTAAATGAGAAAGGAAATATGGTAAAGTTTTTTCCAAAAATTATAATTTCAGTATTTAAGGAATTTTATGATTAAAAGATAGAAAATAACATACCTTTACTTGCCTAAGAAGTGGAAAAATTGTGCATATGTAGAGAAGTGTAGATTTTGTTGTTGAATCATGGAATATGATGTAGAATTTCATCTCCTTCTTGGTTGCATAAATTGTGGATGAGGTTGTGAAAGTGGATTCTTTATTTTTGCTGCTAAATCTATTGTATTCACTACATAATGCTGAACTGATATAGTCTTCACCTGTTACAAAACCCGATGGTAAAATTCTATTCATGTGAAAAATTGTGTTGTTTTCGAGAATGAAGAGAAGTCATTGGATTAATGGCCATTAATGAATGTTATTAACCAATGTGAGGAAAAATCTCCATTAATGTCAACTACTGCCAAGGTACCTAAGTAAATATTTAAAAGTACGAATATATGAGCTAATGTCGAGCCACTTACAAGATCCAACAATCAAGGGACATTGATGTATTCCCATAATTATCAGTGAGAGAAATTTTCATTAATGCATCTAAGCCTCAAGGTAACAATAAGGACTCTAGCCTTGATCCTAGATAATGTGTTGATGTCGATAGGCCAAGATTTTTTATAAGGGAGGCATTACTGAATCCCCCATAATCTAATGCGAGTATGGAATAATTATTTTGGAAGGACCGTGGATGAAAATTTTCAGGATTTATTTAATAGGAAGGAAAATGACAAGAGGGTAAATAAGTGAAATGAAAGCAAAAGGACAAATCAGAATGTAAGTGAGTTCAATATCTTTATTAATGAGTTACAAAAAATGAATTGAAATTATGGAAAACATAAATGGAAAATGTGAAGGAAACATGCGACACTTGCAAGGAAAATGGTGATGATGATGTTTATTGAAAATTCTTGAATAAATTTGTCAGTTTGGAGAGGAAAAGTGATGCCATTTATGGATGATATAAATGTAGGGTTATGTTTATTGAAATTGGTCGTAGAAAACAAATCATGCATAAATTGGCTTCCTTCAATCCTTTGATTGTATTGGAGCTTGAAAAAAATCATGGCACTAATATTGCAGTAAAATGTAAGTGTGTTCAAAGGGAAGTGATCAATTTATCTTAGTATATACGGAATAATAATAATAATAATAATAAATAATGTTAGTAAAATAGGTTCATGACATTTCTTCATTTCAAATTACCATGGTTTAGTCTAATTTCACAATTGTAATAATAAATCCAATTTATAAGAAAATGGTGACATGCACAGTTTCCTCATTTTACGTTTCAACCATAACATTTCATCCAGATAAAGATATATTAATTTTCAAATGCTTAATGATTCCTACAAAACAATCTTCGATCAAAGTTCACCAATCGACCCTGCAGATAAAGCGCCCTTATAGTTCTTCTTCTTCCCTGCATCATGCTTGAAAATGTAATATTAGACAAAAATAATGATAAATTTTGACAACAACTTTGACAATGCAAAAACTCAACGTTAACAAAATTCAGTTTGCAATTAAATCTATTTAAGGTGAGCTATTGGGTCTTTATTCAATTAATTTTCTGACTCTTTCCTTTGTTTCTTTCTTTGAAGGGTGTGTTTTAAATGGACCCTCACAACAAATTTTTCTTAATTTTCTGTAATCATGAATTTTTATTAGAATTCATAGTCAACAAAATAGATCATTAAATTCAGAGCTACAGAATTGTTTTTTAGCTGCAGAATGTGCACAGTTTCTGTAGCTAAATCCTGAATAGATAGTTAAGTACACACAACTATGCATTTTTGTTATGAATAAATAATTAGTCCAACCTTGAAATTAAGTAGTACTATTTTCATAAAACTAGAAAATAAGCTACTAGTTTTATTGATTATTTATTGAAAAATGAAAAGGAGCAATTTTTTATTAAAGAGGCAAGGAATTTTCGATGTGCTTATTTACCTGTGAAACCTTCAAAAAATGAAAAATGGTAGAGATATTTGATTGTTGCTCCATTGATTTTTTTTTTGTGTAGTTGTTCTATCAATTCCTATTATACTGGATCACCCACTAACAATGAGTGAGACTCTCCCTGAATCTTTGTTCCATCATGAATTTTCTTCCAAATTGCAGCACGATCTCATGAAGAAGTGGAGTTGCAAAAAAAAAATCATCCTCGTGTCATATGAATTAACATCCTCTCTTGTAAAATTTTCTCTTAACAAAGTGTTACATAGCCCATTAACAAAGTTGACAAGAAAGGGCAAGAATGAGAAAAATCTAGTTGCTCAAGGAGCTTAATTCTTCTATGAGCAATCATTCCAACTGATGAAGGTGTTCTGGCATATCCAGAGTGTTATCTTGGTGGATCCATTGCAAAGGCATAATAAAAATATGGTTGAGATACAAATACCTCCTGTAGATCAGGTAAACTAGATCTTATCCTTCCAACATGGCCACAACTGAAGCTTGCATTAAAATTAGAAACCATTTTTCCCACGTAATACGACAAATAAGGCTCCACAGAACCCTAAAAATCTCTCAATTAGTTACGAATTTAAGGAAATTTCTCACACTAGACATAATTAACCTTGTTCTGAGAAAAACTCATGTTTTATGTTTCTGAGATTCGCTTTCATTTGGTCACAAAATGCATTTAAAACATGATGTTTCAAAGATGTTACACATTTTGGAAAATGCTCAGGTAACAAAATTAATTGCTGGTGAATCTTCTGGTTTGACTGTTATATTTCTTCCTATTAATCTAAACGTCCCAACAGTTATGCCACACCTGTCAGGTTATTAGCACCCACATAGAGATTTTATATGAATACTTCCTCTTTAAATATCAAACCATCAATAAACTCGATGTGCAGACCTTTCACTCTGAAATTCTATTTCTAGCAATGCACAAAAACTTCAAGCATAAAATTTTTATTTTTATTTACAAATCTTAAGGCCGGCGCTCTAGAGAATCAGGTTCGAGGTTTATTCACATTCTATTTTTTACCAACTCAGCGTACTCCACGAACTTCGGTTCTCATTATCATTTCGTTTTCGTTCATGTATCTTGTTAGATTTTTTTTTATTTTTTTTTATTTTATATGTTTTATTTTATATGTTTTGTATTTTATTTTCTTTTTTTAGAAATTGATTGGGTAGATCTAAATTTAGAGATCAGTTTTTAAAATTTAGATTCTGAAATCATTTTATTCATTTTATTACGAAACTAAAAGCTAAACTATCCATTTTTTTCTAATCTTCTAGGTCGCATGGAGCACAGGAAGAGATCATACTTATCAAGTTTTCATTAATTCTAAAAATCTAGATTTTTTTTTTAAATAGAATAAAAAGAATTGATTTCATAACTTGAAAATTTCATGTTATTCTTTCCTCCCAATTTTTTTTTTTTATTATTGCGGAAGGTCTCATTGTCAGGTTAGTGAATGAGTGGTCCTTATTGCACCACTAAAGATCCAAGAAAACAATTGAAAATGAAAAAAAAAAAAAAAACTTTAAAAATTATACCAATTTGACCAAACTTGGTTTTATTCTTCTACTTTATCCTATCCTATTTTGGAAGAATTTATTTTTTTATTTTTGATGTATATGAATGTTTCCAATGGAGCCATTTATAGATTAAAATTTTTGAAATGCTCATATCCAAACTTTCAAAATGTACATGATTGCGTGTGAAGACATGACAAATAGTTTTGATTTTTCGATCGGACACAAAGATTAGTTGAAGGTTGAATGATGTTGCGACATAGTTACTTATTGAAACCACTCCTCAATATAGTATTTGCATTCCAAATAATTTTTTATCTACATTCTACATTTTTCATCCATAAATGGTTAGTATTGGAAAAGAATATTTTCCAAAAATAAACAAAATTTATGCAACTAAATTATCTATGCATCTACATGTTTTAATCGTGCATCTAGGAATGAAAAAAAAAATAAAACATTAACTCTAGATCTAAAACTAGTTCCTATGCACACTTCCCCCAACAACGACGCAAATTTTTTTAGGGAATTTAATTACCTACCATTTAATTGTCAACCAGGGGATTTTGTAAAACTTGTGAAGCGTGTGTGCACTATATATGCTAGAAATTAATGTCCAATTTAGATTAATCTAACTACGAAATCAAATTATGAGAAACCAAAAAAAAATAAGGCAACGAAAATACTTAATCTACGTAAAGGAAAAACACTTAATCTACAAAAGGCAATTCAAATCTTATTCACAAAAGTTGTCTAATGTGAATGTGCACACAATCTCTTGAAAATGATTGTTTTAATCTAGGAATGAAAATAAATGTAATATACTTGTATGAAATTAAAATATGATGTATACACACTTTCATGATTGAAATAAAAATTAATCTAATGACAATAAAGTAAATTTACGCTAACGAAAGAAAATCTAGACTAGGAAAGAGATAAATCTTTAATCTATGAAAAATAGGAAATCTAATCTAGGAAAGCATTCAAAACACACATACTAGAACTGAAATCTTAATCTACCACACACACTTGCATGAATGGGAAAAATAATCTACTTGCATGATGGAAATAAAACTTAATATAATGGCAAGAAATTAATTTTACGCTAATGAAATAAAATCTAGTCTAGGAAAGAAAGAAATATTTAATGTATGAAAAATAGGAAATATAATCTTGGAAAGAATTAAAAATAAACTTACTAGATTGAAATATTAATCTACCACACACAATTTCATGAATGGTAAAACTAATATACTTTCATTATTTAATATTTATGAAATAAACAATGAAAGAACATGAAATGAAAGCAATGGAAACAATCACTATTAAACAACAAAAACACACAAATTAAATGAGCATATGAAAACTTAATCTATGAAAACATGTAAATGAGCATAAATGAAATATAAAAAATTCTTCAAATGAAAAATATTAAACTATATATAAAGAAAATTAAAATAATATGATACACCTCACATTCATTAGATGGCCAATCCAAAGGACACGAGAATGGAAAGTGCCAAGAGTCCAAATGCAATCATAACCAAATCAAAGTGAAGATCACTCATGAGCATGGTGCCAAATATAATTCTTTATTTAAAAATGGGCATAACTCCAAACTTTACACATGGATTTGAAAGGAGAAGTCTCTCCTATTTATACAAGAAAATAAGAAGCTACCCTTATTAATGGAGATCTATTATTTTCTCCCTAGATCCATAAAAATCTGAACAAATTAGACACAAATCTCTTTATCCATGTTTTTTTTCCATGAGATATGGTTGATTCCTATCCCAAATATTCTTCCAATGTGAAGATAATTCTAAATTTATCCTTGGAGGCCACTTAAGAGTGTCTTTGAAGCTTCCAAATGACCTACACATGTCATAAAAATCAAGCCAGTTTTAGGTATATGCAAATACATGTTATTTTTCTAACTTTTAATGATAAATTCACTCTAAATACATGAAAATAATAAATTTGGAAAATAATAATGTGAACCCTTATGAGTATGAAAATTTAACATTATGAAGTGACAAAGTGATGGAATGAAGGTGAAAAAGGTGAAATGAGGGTGTGAATGAAGTCAAAATATATGTCATTTTAAAGACATTTTGGAGGCCCAACACAATTGTTATTTCATCATTAGTATAAATGTGGTGTATGAATGTATCACGATGGATTCCTTTCATATACAGATAATCCCAAGAAAGTTCCTTGTACTATTTTTGGATCACGTCTATTACTTGTTACCTTTATTCTGTAATTAAATATGTACCAACATACATCATTTTTCTAGCACTTATTTCAATAGGTTGGGTACTTGGTTCTCTTTTTTCTTCACAGGTTGCAATGGTAAATGATCCAAACAAAATAGGGTAACATGTTTTCTGGAATTCACTACTGAAAACATTACGCTAGCCACTAAAAGTAACATGATATTCTATAAAAGTTATAGTAGATAGGAATTGTTGCAAAACTTGTTCTTCTATTTGTTCTTGAAGCCCTCTTCATTGCTCTAAAGTACAAAAGGGAAGCATGCAGTCTTCTTCCCCTTAGGCATTTTCCAACGAAAGAGATACTTCAACTAATTGGGCAGGTGGAAATATAGTCAATGATTTAATTTTTGATGAATTATAGTCATTTATCTATTTTTTCACCTAATAACAACATCAGTATTGGCCAGCCAAGGTTGACCTAGAACTATTGGGTGTCAAAGTTTCGTATATTTTGGAGAAATTATTATAAAATCAATTGGATATTCCCAGGAAGCTATTGTTACCACCACATCTTCTAGGAAACGATGGAATTATCTTCTAATTCCAATGCAATGGGTTTGGGCCTTATCTTGTTTAATTGCAATAATGTCATAATATTGGATAATTACTTTAATGATCTGATTATTATTCCTCTTCCTTCCTGGATTATTAATGCAAAGATCGATAATAATATTAGTATAAATAGGAATGTCTTTGATGCCTTGCAACAAAGGGATATTGAAAGAAGAATTTCCTAGCTTAGACTCCAATTCATGTTTTATGGGTGCATCAGTTTTCTTTACAAGAAATATTTCAAGAAAAGGAGGCTCCTTGGCTTCTAATAGCTCTTGTGGTTATTTTAGTTCATTTTTTTTTAATTTTCTATTTTTTCAATGGGTTTATCTTTAGATTCTACATGGAGAGCCTGCACTTGGATAACTATTGTTGATTTATTTTTGTTAATAATTTTCCCATACCTTAGTTGAATTTCATTTAAGGGAAAGGAAGTGATAACATACGTGCGAAAAGGTTGGAATTATATGTTATGTACAATTTGAGGAGGCCTATTATTGGAATTAAATATCAGTTGTGAAGGAAGTTTTTTTGGTCAAGGAGGGTTGAACGATTTTTGCATCTGATGTGAAGATGGATTGGTTTTTTGGGGTAAGGGTAAGGGTTGTGGCGGTGGTAGTGGTGGTGGTAATGGTAATGTAACTATTTGGAGGTAAGGTGGGTTATACCCTTTCTATATTTGAGGCATATTCGATGCATAAGGAATATAGGATGGATATTGTGATTGATACCGAGGGCAAAAAGGTGGCAGGGTTTGGGGTTGAAAGGTATTTGCATAAGGATTCCCTCTCCACCCTTGGTTCCACAATGAAATTTTAGGTGGTTGTGTAGGACATGGAGAGTAAGATGGTTGAGAGTTACATGGTTGATATTGAGGAAAAACCTACATGTTAGGATCCTAATAAGTATTATTATTTGGAATCCCCCATGATGGTTTCCTAGATGATTGAGGAGGCTCACTTGTTTTAGCTCCCCCCCCCCACCCCCCCACCCTTATAAATAGCTTTCAATCCTAGAAGGGAATATAGTTAGTTAGTGGGGTAGAAGGGAATATAGTTAGTTAGTGGGGTGCTCTTGGGTGCATATTCCATAAAATTCTACCACATTAATTAGCCATTCCCTCTCAACTTGTTCTACTCTGCATTTAGGACAGAAAATAGGAAAAGCAACCTTCTCTTCCTCTTGTATTCTCTTAATTTTCATAGTATCCAAATGATAACTAATGGTATTTAGTATTATTTAAAGTTTTTCCAAGAGGTTCCCTATTTTAATTCGAGTGACACCACCCTACATTGGTTTAGAATTCCTAGACAAATAATCCCTTTGGTTATTATGAATTCTCTTCCCTACCTTAGCATGAATTCTAGAATAAGTTCTACATAATTCAACTATTTCATAAAAGGGATTCCAATAGATATCACCAGAACTCAAGAGATTTATTGATTCAATGCACTGTTCCATTAATCATTTAAGAAAAACAATCCTAAAGGTTCTCTCATTGAGATTACCTACTTAGGATTTATGTTAGTTATAAATAAACCTTTCAAGGTATTCTTCCAAAATATCATCTTCCATCTAGTTCATTCTGAAAATATCATTAGCATCTTTGATTTTAAAATAATCTTGATATTTTTTAAGAAAAAGAAACTTCGTATCATCTCATGAGTAAATAGTATGTTCTACCAAGCTCATGAACCATCTCAGGGTTGAATTGTTTAACGTAGTAGGAAAAAGTTTACATTTATGCGCATCATCATAATAATTTTAGCTTTTGCAAAGAATATAAAATTCAAAAAGAAAGGAGTCAGGGTCTTCAAAGGACATACTATGGAAAAGTGGAAGAGATGGCAATTTCATATTTTTCAAAGTGATGTTTATGCTTATATCCAAAATTGGAAATTGAAAGGTAGTCTCTGAATCCTCGTCATTCTCTTCAGGTTCCCCTGTTGGCCCATATATCCAGTCATTGTTTCCATCAACTAAAGTATTGAATCTATCATTATCCCTACCATTTTCCCCATCATTATTTATGCCATTTTTTCAGTCATCATTTATGTTCTCCTCACCTACTCCTCTATTAGCCATCTTTGTTACAAGTTCAAAAGTAAGCCTAGCTATAATATTCCAGCTAGAAGAAGATTCAACTTGATTAGGAATTATTTACCCAAGTCCTAAATATGTTTGAGGTCATCCAACTGCTCACTCTACCTATGGTACTACCACAAGTTCCATGTGTAAAATAGCTCCTAAGAGTTTTTTTACAGGCTGTCGTTTATCTTGAATTTGTATACTACCCTCTCTCGATGTAATATTTCCTTTTCTGAGGCCATCTTTGTAGTACATTTTATCCCTCTTCTCTGATACCTCAGTAATGATTAGTAGGTTTATTTGGTGATGTTCTTGTAGGACTAAATAATTATGAAAGTTATTTCATACTTTGAATAAATATCCGCTTACTATCTCTAGGTGTACCTCTACTTTTGTGCATAAGAAAGAGAAAAATGACTACGAAAAATTATTAAAGACAACCAAATTTGGGAGAAACCCCACCATAGTGGACAAATGGCTCTTCACTCACATCTTCCTGTGCACTATCCTTCCTCTGATTTCCCTTCAAATATCCTTATCACACACATAAATATTAAAAATATATTACCTGGACCATTTGCAACTCCCCGATAACCACAAAAAAAGTTTTAGGGTTTTTATATGACGTTGGATTCCGTAAATTTAAAATTTTCAGCTGGAGTTCATAATATTTAAGCTACAAGGAATTACGGTACATATAGAAATTTATTCTATAATGATTTAGTAATAATTTAAGTGCAGAATAACCAAACTATCTTCCCAATTTAAAATGGTCACACCAATTTTTTTTGAAGTGAAGAAACCTATTACACTCTTGTTCTAGTACTCAACAAGCCCCCCATTTATTTATTATGTTAGTTAACTAATATATAATGGGGACCCTTTTCAATCCTAATAAAAAAATTTAATTCGAATTAAAATAGAGGCAATTTTCAATTTTTGTAAATAAAACACTTTTTTGCATGAAGATATTAACCACATAGGTGTTATCATTAGTAAAACATGACAATATTTTATTATTTAAAATTCAGTATTGAAAAGATTCTATCTGAGCTCTTTAAGACCATAAAATTCCTTATAATAAAATTATGATTAAATCATTTCCCTGATCAAACTTTCCCGATATGTAAAGACAAAGCTAGGAAAGAGATCCTTTTTGAATATTTTAAAGAAAATCAGGCCCCACCATAATTCCACATGGAATATTTGAATTCAAAAATATTGTAACTTCTTAAAAAGTGCCATTACAAAACCTCCAATAGTCGATACTCCTCACCTATGATATCAGATAGCCGATACTCCTCACCTTTGATATCCGATAGAGAAGATACTCCTGACCTCTGATATGGAAATTCTATAATATTCCCCGCTCTATTCACATGAAATTTTTTTATATCAAATGGAACTCCTTAAAATCTATGATATGCCATTCCCCGATATGAAACCTCTGATATATCTTCCCTTAAACTCTCATAATCGTTATATATATTTGAATAATATATATCGGAAGTCCTAAATATTGTAATTTTTTAAGTGTGACCACAATATTTCTCCGATATAAATATTCTGATATGTTGACACGTAAAGGGCCCATGTGAATTGATGTTTATCATTTAATTTCCGAAAGAATCAAATTTATGTTTTTTTGAAGATCGAAACAAATTAATCATTACTACATGATATCAATAGAATTTGTTGTTAAATACATAAATCTTTATAGAAAATAGTTATTCACGTTAAGGACTCTCTGGTAATTATATTATTGCTCATTCTTGTGTTTTCTATTAGAAGTCGATCTCGATAAGAAAAATTCATCATATATCTCTAAGGTAGCTAAATAAATAAAGAAACGCATAGTTGAAAAAAAATCGGTTGCTCCTCCAGCAAAAGTTACTGAAATACTTGGATTATTTTCTGACACAGTATGCATGTCAGATTTTTGAAGGTCCTCCTGGGAAGCTATATATATGATTTTTGAATATGAAGGACCCAAGGTGACACAAAGAACGATTACAATAGATGATTCTACCGCAGTCTCTAGCTCTACTTACATCGTTGTAGTCAATTCTATCTTCCATGGGATTGGGGTCCGACCCAAAATCCTTCCTTATACAGACATGATCATAAGGGTTGTTGAAAATGTAAAAATTGTAGAAATAAGTTTCCTAACATAGAGGAAACCAGTCATTAGTTCATTCACTAGTAGTGATTTGAGCACAATGTACCATTTTCCACATCCTCGGAAAAAATATGACAAACTGTTTGTAGAGAATTTCATGAAAGGACATGATAATCCGTCATATCCCATCAGATAATGGAGAAGAGTTCCTAACAAGAATAAGAAAGAATACAAGGGTATGTATGCTATTGCTTTCTTTACTGGTCCATACTGTCAAATATCTGCTATGTTATATAGAATCTATGCTTACCCTACTACACAAAAATTCCCCGATCAATGGGTACTGCTCATTGAAGCTGCCTCTGATGGCTATATCATGGATTGGCGTAATATATTGTATTGAAACATATCCATTCACATATTTATTTATAGGAAAAAGGGTAATTTTTCACAAACATAGGTCCTCCTTTTTATATGAGTGCCTACATAATGGATGCTCTTTGTTTTACCTACGAGTTTCCCTCTATGGGATGGAAAGTTACTTTAGGTGACCCAACCCCTATCCAAATTTAACATGATATGTTGTGGCACTCTACAGTTTTACATCATTTCTATAGAATTTATCGTGGAGTAATGATGCCCATTCACCAAAATATCTTTGACAAGAAAGATCTTAGGGTTTCATGAGAAGATTAAAACGACCTATTATCAATTAGAAACTATTTTGGTAAAGATTTATATACTTTTGTTTTCATATTTGTTAGTCTTGCAAAACCCCATATTTTTCCTCAACTTTTTCTTGACAAACTGCTTGCCTGAAAATTAACATACCACATCGTAGGTCATGGCCTTTCAAAAGGTCTGAAGAGATGCCAAAAAGATAATGTTTCTTGTTTTTCCAATTAAGTGTGGTGTATATAGTATATATAATTACAAGCATGGTGGTCTTGAAATTTATAATGTTTAGAGTTTAGACTTCCAGACTATTCTTAACAGGTAGTATGATCCCAATCAAACTGCGAAAAAGGTCACAACACAGTCAAGTATCATAAAATTTCCTTATTATCCAGATAAGTTTGATGACTTATTTTAAAAGGTCGATGCCTATTTGTTGGTCTTCAAACTAGAAGAAACACAATTATCCCCAGAAGAGATAACCCAGTTGAATAATTATAGCGATAAAATAATTTCTAATTTTCCTATGGATTTATTGAAGATTCCTCAACAAAGCACAAAGAAAGATGATGTTTTAACTATTAGTTCGACATATATTACTAATTTTCCATGGAAAAAATGGACGATAATTCCTCCTCTTCTAATGCTGAAGACATTTTTCGTGATAATAAGCTTGGTCTAATATGGGAGCAATTCAATCAGGTTATCAAATGTACATGGCCTCAAGATCATGAGACTCCATCATAGGAAAAAGGCTTGGACACTTCCGAAACTGTATAGAATACCTCCCTTACTAATGGGGCTTTTGATAAGCCTTTCTGTATTGATGACATAGAAATCATACCAGCATTAACTACATTTTAGGTGATTTTAAGGGTTGAAGAGATTCCTCCCCTTGACATATTCTATAGTCCTCAACATAAAGTCATTGTTAAGAGACAAATAAAGAGAAGAAATATTGATCAATCTCAGGCCCTAGTCCCTCAAAAAAATTATTTTGAATTAGTATGGAAAGGTTCACAGTATACCCTTGCAGAGGATCTAAGAAGAATCTCATAGTGCAAAGGAGCATATGATATTGCCACTATAGAAAAATTCACCGAAGTACAACAAATTTTCAAGGAAAAATATGATAGGATTATGTAGTTGGAACATGGTATTGAGAGTGAAAATCAAATGATTGCTCAAGAATGGAAATAAAAACTTTCAAAACTCCATAAGAGTTTCGATGACCTTAAAATTCAACATGACTCTGATTTGAGAATTTAGGATGCTCAAATTCAGGAATTACAACAAAGGATTGAACAACTAAAAGTTAATTCTCAATTGGTAGAGTACAAAAGTTAATCCTGAATAAAGTAAGTTTTAAAGTGTGACCACGAGATTTCTCCAATATAAGTATTCCGATATGCTAGCATGTAAAGGGCCCATGTGAATTCATGTTTATAATTTAATTTCCAAAAGTAAAATATTTATGGTTTTTCAAAGTTTGAAATGAATTAAACATTACAGTTTGATATCATCATGATTTTCCCCTAAAGACATAAATCGTTATAGAAAATAGTTATTCACGCTAAGGAATCCCTGGTAAAGATATTATCACTTTTATATTATAGGGCAATCCCAATAAGTAAATTTTATCATATATGCCTAAGGAAACTAAATCAAGGCATAAACCTGCAATTCAACAACAATCAACTACTCCTCCAACAGATGTTACTGAAATGCCTAGATTATTTTCTGACACATTCTGAACATCGGATGCTGGAAGCTTCTCTTGGGAATCCATATATATTATTTTTGAAGACAAAGGGCCCAAGGTGATAAAAATAACAGTTACATCAGATGGTTCTACCCTAGTATCTAGCTCTACTTACAACGATGTAGCTAATTATTTCTTGCTTAGGATTGTGACCCGACCCAAAATCCTTCCCTATAGAGACATGATCAGATGGGTTGTTGATAATGTAAACATTGAAAAAAGAATTTTCCTCACACAGAAGTAAACAATCATCAGTTCGTTCACGAGCAAGGATTTGAGCACAATGTAGTATTTTCCACAGCCTCACCAGAAATATGACCAAAAGTTTGTAGAGAATTTCATGAAAGGACATTATCATCCATCATAGCCCATCAAAGAATGGAGAAGAGAACATAACAAGAAAAAGTGATAATACAAGGGTATGTATTATATTTCTTCCCTTGTTGGTTCGTACTTTCAAATAGACGATATGTTATGTACAATCTACGCTTACCCTACTACAGACAAATTCCCCCACCAATGGGTAATGCTTATTGACGTTGCCTCTAATGGGTATATCACAGATTGGGGAAATATATTTTTCGTACAATGTAGCCACTCACATCTTGATTTATAGGAACAAGCATAATTTTTCACCAAACATAGCTCTTCATTTTTATATGAGTGCCTACATAATGGATGTTCTGGCTTTTACCTATGATTTTACCTCTATGGGATGGAAGGGACTTTAATGACCCAACCACTATCCATATTTATGATGATATTTTGTGGGACTCTAAGTTTCTATCTCATTTCTATACAATTTTTCGTGGAGTAATGCTTCCCATTCACCAAAGTGTATTTCCCAAAAAAGGTAGTAGGGTTTCTCCAAAGGCTAAAAATGACCTATTATCAATTGGAAATTGGTTTGGTAAAGATTCATTTACTTATGTCAGTATCTCTGGTAGTCTTAAAAAAACCCATATTTTCCCTATACATGTTATTAGCAAACTACTTGCCTAATAAATAACACACAAGAACATAGGTCATGGTATTTCAAAGGTATTAAAAGATGCCAAAAAGAAAATGTGGAAATTTTTTCCTATTAAGTGCGGTGTATATGCTCTAGATAATTACAAGAATGTTGGTCTTGAAATTCATAATATTTAGAGTTTATACTTCCCAAATATTCCTAACATGCAGTATGATCTCGATCAAACTACCAAAATGGTCACAACACAGTCAAGTATCAAGTAATTTTCTCATGAGGCATATAAGTTTGATGACTTATTTGAAAAGGCCTCTACCTATTTGTTGGTATTGAAACTAGAAGAAACATAGTTATCCCTAGAAGATATAACTCATTTCAATCATTAGAAGGAGAAAATAATTTCTAATTTTCCAATGGATTTATTGAAGCTTACTCAACAAATCACATAGCAAGATGATGTTTTAATTCTTAGTTCCACACCAATTACTAATATCTATGAGACAAAAGGAAAATGTACATCCACGTCTTCTCAGGCTGAAGAATTTTGTATGAGAATAAGCTTGATGCAATATGGGAGTAGTTCAATCATTTTATCAAATATACAGGGCCTCACGATCTTAACACTCCATCATAGGAAAAAGGCTTAGACACTTCTGAAACTATAGAGAAGACTTCAATTACTATTGGGGCTTCTGATAAGCCTCTATAGATTGATGACATAGAGATCATAATAGCATTCCTAACCTCTAAAATCATTTTAAGGGTTGAATATATTCCTCCCCTTGACATATTCTACAGTTCTCAACATAAATCCGTTGTTAAGAGGTAAAGAAATATCATAAATATTGATCAATCCTAGGCCCTAGTCCCTGGAAAGACTTATTGTGAAGTAGCATGGAAAGGTTTGGATTATACCCCTATGGAGTATCTCGAAGGAATATCACAGTTCACAGGAGAATATGATACTTTAACATAGACAAAGCCACCAATGTACAACAAATTTTGAAGGAAAACGATGATAGGAATATGCAGTTGGAACAAAGTATTGACAGTGAAAAATAAATGGTTGTTCAACAATGGAAAGAAAAACTTGAAAAAATCCAAAAGAGTCTTGATGACCTTAATATTTAACATGACTCTAATTTGACAATTCGGGATGCTCAAATTCAGGAACTACAACAAAGGATTGAATAACACAAATTTAATCCTGAATTGGCTTAGTACAAAAGGGAAGGCAAAGAATTAAATACTCTCCTTGCTCAACAATAAGTCTCTTTCTATAAGAACTTATCCATTATTCATGATTTATGTTAAAAAACCAATGGATTAGTAGACCATTTGTCCAACCTAAGGACAAGCTTTGAATATATTGAATAAAATATCGCGAGCCGCATAACATGACAAGACAATGCTGAAGGGAAATTTTTTGATCTCCCAAGATTAGAGGAATCACATAACAAAATAATCTTCATAGATGGGAAATCCACACCAAACATTCAGAAACAAAAATATTCAATGCAAGGGACATCTCCAATGACCTCATTGAATCCATCAGTGAAAATTTACGGTAGGAAAATCTTATTCGAGATTGCCCCGAGGGAACCCTACCCGATATTTAATTATCGACCAGAACATGGAATAAATTGTCAAATAAAAGGGTCGACAAGGTTAAAAAGCTATTAAATATTGACTTACAATTCCATTGAAATTTCTTAGTCAAGCCTCATAGTAAATGGTTAAAGTTGAGATGCTTATGCAACAAAACCACACATATGCTACCAACACACAGGGATGTTATTTTTACTAGCCAAATGTGGATATAGCTAGAGTCTCCACTTGAAATAAATCCCATGAAAGATATTTACGAACTACGACAATGTATGGGAGGTATGTCTTCATCGAAATCTTAGCCAATTTTTCACAATAAAATCTAAACTTTTATTTTTGTTTTATTTTAAGCGTTGTTTGTTAAAACCGATTCAAACTTCTATTCTTCTTTTTTAAATTTGAATTTTATTGTAAAGCTATAAATCCCGTTCATTTCAATGGAGAAAGGGTTTTGAATTTTGGACAGAAATATTTTTTTGGCACTATTGTAACTCAATTTATCTTAATGTAAGGTTGAACCACTACTATTTCTTGATCAATAGAGTTGGAATATTTCAGGTCCTATTATCTGTATGTTTTTCCTTTGGTTAAGATTTAATTTGATTATATATCTGTTAAGAGAATTCATACATCTTTCACTATTTTTATGTGTGATTGAAATCATATGATATATGTATAAACAACGAAATCATATATATGTGATAAGTTTTATCAACAAATTTAATTCACTATTTAATTAAATTTAGCTATCATATATTGTTTTAACTTCATAATTATTTTACAATCTTCATTTTCATATTTTTTTATGAAGTATTTTTAGATCACATAAATATATATAATATTTCCTAGGATAGATATTAGTTTTAAGTGTTCAATGTTTTTGCAAGTATTATTTACAGTGAAACCATTATACATCTATTACATCCGTTTATAATTTTGTTTAAATAGGAAATTGGTCCCATAATCCAAGTTGGAGCCACCAATCCAAATAGAAAAGGATCTACTCTAAGGTCCTGAAGAGGTGGTTTTGTCTGATGTTGAGGAAAACATTTTGAGCCAACAACAACTCCTTAATTTCATATAATCAAAATTTCTAATTTATTCTCAATTATTGTGCAACTAGCTAAAGGTTCTTTCAGAAAAAAAATTAACAATCATCGCAAACCATGTTCTCAATCCAATTTAACAATTCATTCTATTTATAAATCAATATATGAAGCTAACCCAATGGTGCTAGAAATCTAAAAGTAAACTCAAAAATTCTCTTCAAAAATAATTCACACTACTTCCTATTTAACAAATGCCATTGAAATTAAGCAATAAATTGAGAAAATAACACATGGCTTTTTGATCCAAAATTGACTGAGTAATCAAATAACACATTGTTTTCTAATTATCTGAGTAAGTAAGAAGATGACTTTCAGACTCTAAATAGATAAATATAACTCAAAATTAACTATGAAATAAAATGGATGACACATGGTTTCATCTAGTACTTAACACATTTTTTCTTAATAAAGTAAATGGCACATTTTTCTCTAAATGTTTAACACACATTGTTCCTAGTAAAATGAATGGCACACTATTCCTAATCAATCCTCACAAGCATTCCTGAACAGAAGGTACCAGTTTTTCTTGCCAAAACCATACAGATTTGTGCATGATTGAGTCATTTCATCTATAACAGAGGATTCAATTTAAAACTATAAGAACTCATTCTTCAAAATTTGTCGTAAATTGAAGCCTATATATTCAAACTTACAGAATCTTGAGATCAACATAGAAATCGATAGCTACAAAAAATACCTATGAAGATTATTTATAGACTCACAAAAGCTCAATAAACATCTATCCAACTATCATAACCTTCATATCTACGAGAGATTTCAAATGAAAATCAAGTATAATTCTAAGTAGAGAAACTCTAGAAATTAACAAGGAAAGGAAATAAACATTTAAGTATCATGTTGCTAAATGAATTCAAAACACATCTTATACTTAACCAAAATCATTATAGAACTTGGCTAAGGTATGTGGTTGGCCCTTGCCATGACCTGGAGCAAGTTTAACTTAACTCAATATATTACAACTCAAGAAGACATAAATCCACGAATATATATAGAAGATGAAATGATTATATTAAAAATTTGATAAAAAATGAGTCCAAGAGTTGGAATACAAAAAAAAAAAACATTATCAAATGGTGTTTATTCACAATGTCCCCATCAGTAGTTCATTCTGCACGTGCATCCTCTCATACAAAGACTAGGAATTTTGAAATAATTTAGGCTTGAAAAATGGTTACAACAAACTAACCGAGAAAAGTAAATACATATGTGATATGGAATAATTTAAGCTAAGCTAAATCCCTAGGATCACATCATTGACACATATTTGTATTGTTCCATTTTTTACGCTATCTTTGAACTGAGATAACCAACACCAAGTTCATGTACAAGAGAAGCTATCTTTGACATGCCAACAGTTAACTAGTACCAAACCTGGAGTAGAGTACTAAAAATAGTACAAAATGGTTGCTTTATGTATTCGTTGAACTGGGTGTTGGGTCTTTTATGACTTGTACATGTACTCAAGTACCATCCCTGTATTTAAGAATCCCATCTATAAATCAGTCAATTAGTAATTCAAGAAATATAAATTCATTTTAACACCCACTTAAATTAACCAAATTTATGTGAAAACATCCTTCATTAGTGATTCCTACCTCCATTGTAAAATAAAACAATTTAGTCAATATAAAGAGGTTTCAGGGTGGAAAAAATGGTAAAGTAGGATAGATTATAGTAAAAATAGTAATATGGGGTGTAAAAAACGGTAACAATAGTACTGCCCAACATTGTGAAGACAAATTTACAAACAAAATAAAGTGTTCTATTGACTCAAGCAAGCTACAAGAGCCTCGTATAGTCGAATTGCTCTTATATGATCAGGAATGGAATTGGTTGAAGGATTAGTGAACCGACTTGGTACAGAAGGGTAAAATAACATGGGAAAATTTCAATTTCTTATTTGTATGTAGATGATATTATTTGTACTAGTGATACTGAACTAGATCATTTTAAAGTAGCAATGAATAAATAATTTGACATGACAAATATTGATCTTATGAAATAGTTTCTTGCCATAGTAGTTGAGCAATTATAGAAAGGGATTTTTGTTTCACATTATGTTAAAGAGTTGTTGAAAATATTCAAAATGGAAAGTTGTAAACCTACACCTACATCAATAGAAACATGTACAATTTTAAGTAAGGATGATGAAGGATCAGATGTAAATTAAACTCTGTTTAAAATATTGATTGGAAGCCTTATGTATCTCACAAATACAAGACCAGATTTATTTATGGGGTTAGTCTAATCTCTAGATTTATGGAGTCACAAAAAGACTCACATCGGAAATATCGCAAAAGGATTTTTAGATGCATAGTAGGAGCTACAAATTGTGGCATATTGTATGCAAGAATAAAGGATAAATTTTTTGTTGGATAAACTAATAGTGATTTTGAAGGAAGTTTAGATGATAGGAAAAACAATTTTGGTCATGTGCTTCATCTTGGTTAAGGAGTAATCTCATGGGAATATATGTAGAAACCTATTGCGACACTTTCATTAGTAGAAGAATAATATGTAGTAGCGACATCAACATGGTGTCAAGTAGTATGGTTAGGAAATGTTTTTGGAAAGAATTCAGAAAAAATAAGAAGGGACAACAATGATTTATTAGGACAACACCTAAGCCATTACACTATCGAGGAATAATCTTTTCCATCAAAAGAGAAAACTATTGGCATTGTGATGTTGGAATTGGTGTCAACGAGGTCATGGTCATGGTCATACTTTTCATATGCATGTGTGATATATATTTCACTTGGTGGTCTATTAGTTGGAATTAATGTCAAAAATATGATGTGACACATGTTGGTTTGCGTTGGCATGTGTTGGCATTGATTTTTTATCAGATGGTGCCATAGATAGAGCTTGATGATAGCAGGATGGTCTTGGAGGAGTTTTCATGTGCAGTGATGGACATGTCATGATGTTTCTTTTACGTTTCTATAGGTAGAGGAGGTTGATACTGGTTGATGATCATATCTACATGTGATATTGATGGTTGAGGGAACACTAGTTGAGTTGTCAACTAGGTATTCATCTAGTTCTTCATGCATATTATACATGGAGATGAATTTCTGTAGTATAATGGCTTCGTGATCATGATGTTGATGTTTCAGAGGTTCTACAAATGTTTGTGTGTGTGTTCAAATGTGTTGAATCATTTTTAGAGCTCTAATGAAGAGTGGATGACTTGTTGACATGCTTCCAGACCTTATTTATTCAACACACTTTTGGACCTTGTTTGTTGGCCCTTGTAGGTCAACTTGGAAGTGACACTTGGAAGGAATTTTGATATACTTTCATATGTGTTTGAGGCCATGTCAGAGGTATAGAGGCTAGCACATATGCTTTAGAAGAGGATATACCTCATGGCAGAGGTTCTAAGATGAAGGCATGGTGTTTTTCCTCAGTTTTAGCAATAGTCACATGCATAAAATCCTATGGGAGAGGTTCGATATTCACGAGAAGCCTATGGTAGAGGTCATAGACTCATTCACATAGAAACAATGTTATGTCACTGACTGAGGGCTTTGATGAGATTTTATTTGCATTCCTCGTGCTAATCAGAAGCAAATTAGATTGGAAATTCTGAGAGGCTTCCAGAAAAATTGAAAAATCTTGGAAATTGTTTGAAAAGGTCTACTCATGTTGTGAATGAATTTAGTGCACTAGTAGTGACCTTAGTGCATTGGTTTGGTCCAGTTTATGCACTCTTGATCCCAGTCCCAAGCTCAATTTCATGCTACATGTTTTATATTCCTGATCTTGGATCTATATGATGGTTGACTGAGTTAGATGTTGATTGTACATGTGGAGAGAAGGTTTAATAGTGTGATTATTCTTTATACCTTAAGTAAAACATAAATGATTCAGTCCATGATTGCTAATGACTGAATAATGTGAAAATATGAACCATGCTTCAAAATAGATTAGATTGGAATTGCTGGTGTAGAGACTCGTTGGTGAGTTTATGTATGTTGTTGGGTAATTTTTTTTATGGTGATTCTCACAATTTTTTTTGCAGGATTTTATGATGCATTTGTAACATATCCATAAGTTCTTGTGATGTTATTTGTATTTTGTAGCATTCTATAGTTGTGAGGGTCTGATTATATTCAGATTTGATGTGGCCACAATATTTTCTATTTTGGAGAGCACACTTCTTGTGGTATTTATGTTTTGATTGATGACGAGATCTTGTTGCTCAGATGATGTATGTAGAGATGATTTCTTTTTGAGAATAGTGTCTTGGGATCCAGTTTTAAAATACATGAAAGGAGATCCACATATTGGTTCATGAGAAGTGACATCATGAGACAATAGGATGGATATGGAAGCTTCAATGAAAGGAACGTTTTATCATCCAATGTTTATTGGATAGTCCAATGGTAGTTGGGAGATGATAATTGATCGTGGTGGCCTTCAACATATGACATTCCATAGATCTGTACAATAGGGAGTATTACGAGCTAATAAATAGTATCGAGTCTCCTAGTCGATGGGTGTTGGAATTTTGTATATGAGGTTGAGTGTCCATGTTTATGGGAGTTAGAAAGATATGTAAAATACCAATTTCTTGACCAATATAAATTCGAAGCAGAGCGATAGCACCAAGGGTTGTTTTTCTCTCGGAATGGTTTCCATTAGAAATATTGTGTCTCATGTGTGATTATGTGATTTTGTGCATTGTTTGTTTCTCTTAAATGGTTTATGATTTAGATTCTTAAATTTTATATGCATGGATAATCTAATGAGTTGTTGGTGCATGAATATGTGATTCAGTAAAAAGAAATAAATGGTAAAAATTGTAAGAGGATAGAACTATTGGCTCACCCATCACCCCCCACCCCCCCGCCCCCCCAATCTCAGTAGTGCTAAAAATTTTCCAACAATTGGTATCAGAGCAGGGCTCTTAGTTATAGTTTGATCTCTGGAGAGTAGAGATGAGGTTTTTTGGTGAAAATTGGAATTTGTTTTTAGAATGGTTTTCCTCACTAATGCAAATTACAAGGTATGGCCACAAATTTCAAATATAAATTATTATCATATGGATCTAATATTTGGAGAGTTGTATGTGAAGGTTGTGGAAATGATCCAATTGCAGAAAAAAAATTTGCAGCAAGATGCAAAAGCACAATGCATTATCTACAAGAATCTTCATGATGATGATATGAAGAGACTAAGGGCTTGAAAGTGCCAACTATATGTGGCACAAGTTAGAATATATTTAACATTGTTACCGATGAAATAGGTAACTGCACTGGTACCTAATTTTTAACATAGAAAGAAAAACACCCGATTTTGAAAAGTGGTGATGCAGAATCATTTTTTGTTTTTTGAGCATGTTTTTGGCACTTTAATTTATTTATTTATTTACTTTTATTTTAAATTTTTTTTATTTTTTTCTGTGATGCTTTTTATGTCGATTTTGAATAGTGGTGACATATCATCACCAACGTTTTTTTAGAGGATTGATTTTGACACTATACATTTTCTAATGTCTTCTTCTTCTGTGAGATGTTTATTTTTATGTGCATTTATGTACTTGTGTTTTAAAAAGAAAAAAATAAGTGTTTTTTTAAAATAAAAATTTGTAATGATATCTTCACGTTTTCACATAGATAAAACATGAAAAAAGGGTCAATATTATAAAGTTTATATTTTCTACAAGTTTATGTATTGCTAATTAATTTTTCAATGTAAATCAAATAATTGTTGCTAAAAAACCAATATTTTGAACAATCTGACAAAAAAATACAAATTTTCAATACAAATGGAATGCAAAAAATACACTTTTAGAGACCTTTTGTTGAAAAAAACATGTTAAATAAACTAATTTTTGGGAAAATATTAACCAAAAAAATTAAGAAAATAGCATTTTTATTGAATTTTATATCAAAAAATAATAGTAATCACATTTTTTTGCAAAAAATAAGGATTCTTCTCATAAAATATCAAAGTCTAAATATTACAAGTAAAACTGATTAATAGATCTGAAAAATGAGCTTTGTTTGCAAGCATAACTTAAAGATCATCAACAATATCAAATAATACATGTTCAGCCTCATCTAGAACATCATTGATGGCTTCTTCCACAACATTTTTTGCTTCATTTTGGTCGTTGTCATCTTCTAATGGATCTTTCATGTCTGCGAATCTTCCAAAGTGTCCCTTTCCAATCATTCCATATAATGGTGGTTGAGGTTCATTTTCTTTTTTTGCCACACGTGATTCATTAAAATCCCCTTTCCTCAAACCAAATTCTTGCTTTGCATCTGGAAGGAACTCAAGAGAGTTAATTATTTGTTGAATAAATTTGCATTGCACTGGGTCTTTCTCAATGGCAATGCAATTTATTCCTTTTGCTAGGCAACATGCTAGTGTTGTACCTAATCATCAAACACAAAGTAAATAAGAAGATTAGTATAAAGACATAAAAAGTAAAAAATAAAATATTTAAATTTAAATTTGTATAAGAAAACTTACTTGAACCTGAGAATAGATACAAAACCCAATCTCCTTCATTTGACGATGCCGCACGACCTGCCTCGAGCACCTGGCTAGGCAGAGGGAAATTCCAAGAATCGCCCTCCGCCCAGTCAGGGGCCGAAAGCAGGCTGAGCAACCCTCCATGGTGCCACCTGGCTGGCCTCCGCCAAGCCGGGGGCGATTCTAGGAATCTCCCTCAGCCTAGCCCGGAGTGATTCTCGGAATCACCCTTCGCCTAGTTGGGGGTGATTCTCAGAATCACCCTCCACCTAGACGAGGATCAAAGGTAGGCTGGGCAGCCCCCAATGGCACTACGTGGCTAGCCTCCGGCCCCCGGATGGGCAGAGGGAGATTATCGAAATCACCCTCCACCCGACCAGGTGCTAGAGGGCAGCCGAGCAGCATCGTCGAGGGCTGCCCAGCCTGCCTTCGGCCCCTGGATAGGTGGAGGGTGATTTCGAGAATCACATCAGCTGGGGGGAGGGAGATTCCGAGAATCACCCTTGGCTGCGTGGAGGGCGATTCCGAGAACCACCCTCTGCCCAGCTGGGGCCAATTCTTGGAATTACCCTCTTCCTAGTCGAGGGCTAGAGGTAGGCTGGGCAGTGCCATCGAGCACTACCCAGCTTGCCTTTGGACCTCGACTGGGCAGCCCTTGATGGTGCCACCCGACCGGCCTTCGACCCCCTGGCTGAGTGGAGGGAGATTCTCGAAATCACGCTCTGCCTAGCCAGGGGCTAGAGGCTAGCTTGACAACACCGTCGAGGGCTTCCCAGCCTGCCTCCTGTCCCCGGATGGGCGGACGACGATTTCGAGAATCACCCTCCACCCAACTGCGGGCTGGAGGCAGGCTAGGTAGCCCTCGCCGGCGCCACCCAGCCTGCCTCCGGCCCCTGGCTGGATAGAGGGCGATTCCAAGAATCATCCCTGGCTAGGGAAAGGGTGACTCTCGGAATCACCCTTCGCCTAGTTAGGGGTGATTCTCGGAATCACCCTCTGCCCAGCAAGGGGTGATTCTCGAAATCAACCTCCACCCAGCCGGGGGATGGAGGCAGGATGGGCAGCCCTCGACGGTGTTTTCAAGCCATCCTCCAGCCCTTGGCTAGGTGGAGGATGATTTCGAGAATCTCCCTCTCTCTGCCCAGCAGAGGGACGGAGGCCGACTTGGTCGCACCATTAAGGGATGCCTAGCCTATGTCTGATCCCTAGTTGGACGTATGAAAATTTTGAGAATCGCCCCCGGATGGGTAGAGGGTGATTCTCGGAATCACCCTCCACCTAGCTAGGGGTGATTCTCAGAATCACCCTCCACTCAACCGGGGGTGATTCTCGGAATCACCCTCCGCCTAGCAAGGGGTCGGAGGCCGGCCAAGCAGCACCATTGAGGGATATCTAGCCTTCATCCGGCTACCGTGTGGGTAGAGGGAGATTCCAAGAATCGCACTCCACCTAGCCGTTGGTCGAAGGCAGGCTAGGCAGGACTCGAAGGTGCCACCCAACCTGCCTCCAACCCGCTACTAGGCGTAGGGTGATTATGAGAATCACCCTCGGCTAGGCGAAGGGTGATTCCGAGAATCATCCTTCACCCAGTCGGGGGTGATTCTTGGATTTCACCTCCACCCAGCCCAGGGCCAAAGGTAGGCCGGATGGTGCCGTCGAGGGCTTCCCAACCTGCCTTTAGCCCACAGGTGGGTGGAGGGAGATTTCGAGAATCGCCCTCTGCCCAGCCACGAGCCGAAGGCAAGCTTGGAAACCCTCGATGGCGCCACCTAGCCGGCCTCTGACCCCCGTCGGGGCTGAGGGAGATTCTTGGAATCACCCTCCACCCAGCCATGGGCTGGAGGTAGGCTGGGCAGCCCTCGACAACGCCGCCCAGCCTGCCTCTGGCCCCCGGCTGGGTGGAGGGTGATTCCAAGAATTGCCCCTAGCTGGGTGGACGATGATTCTTAGAATTTCCTACTGCCCAATAGGGTGTGATTCTCGGAATCACCCTTTGCCCAGTCGAGGGTGATTCTCAGAATCACTCTCCACCCAGCCGAGGGCCGATGGCAGGCCGGACGCCTCCGTCGAGTGTTTCTTAACCTCCCTCCGACCCCCGGCTAGGCGAACGACGATTCTCGAAATCACCCTCCACCCAGGTGGGGGAAGGAGGCAGGTTACGCAGCCCTCGACGGTGCCGCTTGGCTAGCCTCTGGCGCTCGGCTAGGCAGAGGGTGATTCCGAGAATAGTCCTCCGCCTTGCCGAGGGCTGGATGCTGGTTGGGCGGCATCGTCGAGGGCCACCCAGCCTGCCTCTGGCCCCCAACTGGGCGAAGGGCGATTCTGAGAATCACTCTCCACCTAGCCGCGGGTCAGAGGCAGGTTGGGCAGCCCTCGACGATGCCACTCGGCCTCTCTCCGGCCCCTGGCTGGGCGAAGGGCGATTCTAAGAATCACCCCCGATTGGGAAGAGGGCGATTCTAAGAATCAGCCTCTGCCCCTCTAGGGGCAATTCTCTGAATCACCCTCCGCCCAGCCGAGGGCTAAAGGCAGGCCAGGCTGCACCGTCGAGGCTTCCCAGGCTACCTTCGGCCCCTGACTGGGCAGAGGGCGATTCTCGAAATCGCCCTCTGCCTAGCCGGGGGCCGGAGGCAGACTGGGCAGCCCTCGACGGTGCCGCCCGGCGGGCCTCTGCCTAGCCGGGGGCTGGAGGCTAGCCAGGCAGTGCCGTCGAGGGCTGCCCAGCTTTCCTCCTACCCCCAGCGGGCGGAAAATTATTTTTTATTTTATTTTATTTTTTTCAAACACAAACTATATAAAAAATTTATTTATGTTTTTAACAAAAACTATTATAATAAAAAAAATGTATTGTTTAATTATTAAAAAAAAAAAAAAAAAACTATTCAATTAAAATTTTAAAATATAAAAAAAAAAAAAAATTTAAAAAATTAAAAATATGTTTTAAAAAATAAACAAACAAATAAAAAAATAAAAATAAAAAATAATTAAAACAATTATTATTTAAAATATAAAAAAACAATAAAAAAAAAATTAAAATATGTTTTAAAATATAAACAAACATATATAAGAAGATTTTAATTTTTAATTTTTAATTTCTTAAAACTAAAACAATTATAATTTAAAATATAGAAAAACAACAAAAAAAAATTAAAAAATATGTTTTAATATAAACAAACAAATATATGAATAATAAATTTTTCATTTACTTGTTCATTTTTTAAAATTGTTTAAGGCATATAATTTCCCCATAATTTCATGGTTCAAGTATCTTGAAAAATTAAGATTTAAAAACTTGAGATTTACAGCTTGTCATTCAGGTTTTTATGCGCTAAATTTTTTATCTTTAATGTTATGGTTGAAAATAATTACAATTTTAGGGTTGTTTAGAGTCAAGATATTTTATGTTTAACAAAATGGATAAAAATTGTTCGAAATGATAAGCCCTTCAAACATGATTTTGTTTATATTTAGCATCATCTATCAAAAAATTTAGAATTTTACGATTTTTCAATGTCCTAATATGTTGTCCTTAATTCCATTGTTACAATGTGTCAAAGGTGTGATACAATGTTTTTATTTGTTATTCCAGCATCAACTCATTTTCTTTTGAGGGTCTTTTTTCAATCCTTTTTTCAAGAAACAATTTCATTTTTAGCATAATTTTATAAAAAGGTGAAATTTGACCTTGAGAAAAAAACAAATGCGTTCTCGAATACACACTTTTTGTTTTGGGGGCATTTTTTCATGTTTTTTTAGTCTTTTTGGGCTAGAGTTCCAGTTTTGAGGTAATAGTTCCCATTTTGAGGTAACAGTGTTATTTTCGGAGATGGTACCAACAACAATTTGTAAAATGATAAGAAGATCAACAAGAAGAATAACAAAAAGAAGAACAAGAAGAAGAGCCTCCAAAAACAAGAATGTAAGCCAGAAAAGTATAATTATTCTAGTGCACATGATTCATTAGATGATGAGAAGCGATGAAAAAATCTCCAGCCCAAAGATATAGACATTAAAATTTTTCTGTTGAGTTATAATTTTGATTCATATTTTGATTATGGTGAATTTCCTAGTGAAGATGAGAGTGATATTAAGTTTCTTAGATCTGATATTTCAATACTAGAAACTACATGCAAGGATCAAGAAAAAATATTGCATATATGTGGTAATAAGGAGGTGAAGCTCAAGGAGGAGATTGTGAGCTTAGAATTTAAATTGGTTGAATCAGAAATTTTTGAGGAAGGTATGAGGAAAAAATTTCAAGTGAAGGGAAAAGAAGGGTGAGTCTAGTTTACATGCAAGAAAAAACATAAGAGAACAACCAAAGAAACATGTAGCAAAAAATACTGGAAAAAAAAAAGCTGAGGTCCAATTAAACAAGATGCAGATCTAGTAATTGAATAGCGAACAAAAGAACCAGCAACAAAAAAAAAGCAAAAACAATAGTAAATCAAGCAACACAACTAGAACCAGATAAGAGAATGTGAAGGGGAACCTACATTCAGAAGATCCTTAACTCCTAGATATTATCACGACATCTCTATTATATTTTAAAGGAAATGAATTTGTTTCATTCATCTGTTCATGAGATATAATTCTACATTTGCCATAATTTTGTGCTTATTGCAACAAATTGCTAGACTAGATCATATAGAGCTTATCAGAAAATATTCCAACAATATCAATGAGAAAGGAGAATGAACAACAAGTATACTTGTGATTTTTATGGTTATTTCTACTCATGTCACTTATTTTTTTATAAGACGATAGATTGTAGGTCTAACTGGTGCAAGAGAGGTATATTTCATGAATAGTTCAAATCTTGCATGGGAAGTAGGAGATTTCGTCCTCTTACTTCATATATTGGCCATGTGGAGTGCTATATTTGTCATATATTTCGACATATAGCAAGAGATTTTTTTCTACCCCATTACTCAATGATAAAATGTCAAAATAAACAAAAACCAAGAGGATCTAGTACAAAGAAACTAAAGCAAGAAAAGAAGCAATTGATCAAAGGGGAGAAGAAGCAACCGAAGACCATCTTTAGGATGAAGGAGAAACAACTCTTCAATTAATGAAGAGAATTCCCTCCTGCATTTCATGGTTATTCCTCCATACTTATAGGGTACTTCATGATTGAAGAGAGGTGTATACCCTAAAGGGGATGATTTGGATTTTGAATAGTATGAGTTGATGCAACACCGTATGATGAGCTCAATTGAGCCTCATGCAAATTTAGGTCCATAGGATCAACCTGTCTTTTGAAGGTATATTGATATAAGGGGGAGATATGTATGTTATATATTTACATGTGATATTCAAGATTATATTCACTACTTTTAAGTCATACATTTGTGGCATATTTCCATTTGTTTTCATGAGTGAAAATGAGCACATTTTTCAGCCATGTATGTGCTGATGATGATCTAATTGTTATGATGTATTATTTATTGGATTCATTGTTCCATAAGAGATTATCATAGAAGCTATGTATTTCACTAATGTAAATTTCATGTATAATTCTCATGGAGCCATGTAATTGTATTTTACTATCTTTTGGGTCCTTTTTCGATGATTCATGTGGTCTTGTTATGGTCATATGAGAGTATGTATGAGGTCGTGTATCGATGCTAAAACTATGTATTTATTAATGTATATGTCACTTCAGTCATGGCCGGGTGGAGTATTTTTCCATATGATGGTTCTATTTGCATAAGGAAGCATTGTTTGTAGCAGATGTGGTCATTTTATCCCAACAATTGGTATCTCTACAACTTGGGGATGGCATGTGTTTAAGGGGCACATTATTTGTTCCTATTTAATTCAGCCATGCATTGTTGGCATTATGATTCATCTCGAGGTGTTCATGTTATGCATCATATTATGATATGACAGTGGGATTCTTTGCCTCATGTGATGGGACGTTAGGGTGGTTGTTTCTATGTAGTTATGGGGGACATTGTGTGTGGTTACCTCATGTGGATATTTTTTCATATTAGGATTATGATGAATATGCTATTATTTTTTCCTTATCTTGGCATATTTATGATTTCTACTATAGGTTGATTAGTTGGTATTCTTCTCTAGATGATGATTGGTTTATTTGTTGCTTGTTGCTATGATATGGGAGGCATGGATGACCTTGATGCATTATATTTAAGCCATGTACATATGCATTACTCAATTTTTTTTGCTACAATTCTTGATGCCTATAAATGTGGTGTTGAACCTTTTCCATTGATATCAAAGGGGGAGGTAATTTGGATTGATTGAGTGCAACTTCAATTTTGAAGAGTGTATGGACATAAAAATCATGTGTTGTTGAGGTTGAAATCAATTCCAAAGGGGGATTTTGTTTGCATTGGAGTTTTGGAATTGATTTCAACAGGGTCACGATCATGGTCATACCTTTCGTATTCATTCTTGGTGGATGTTTGACTTAGTCATCCTATTGGTTGGAATTTTTGTCAATAGTATGATGTGACTCATGTTGGTTTGTGTTGGCATGTGTTGGCATTGATGATCGATGAGATGTTGGTATTGATAAAGCTTGATGGTATCATGATGGTCTTGGAGGAGTTGGCATGTAGATTCATGGAAATGTCATAATGGTTTGTTCATGTTTATTTAGGTATAGGAAACTACTACAGTTTGAGGAGGAGATCTACATGTGATGGTGATGGTAGATAGCACACTAGTTGAGTTTTCAACTAGCTATTCATTTAGGTCTTCATGATTATGCTTCATGGAGGTAAATTTTTTCATTTTGATGGCTTGATGATGATGATGTTGACGTTGTAGAGGTGCTAGAGAGGTTTTCAGGTTTTCTCACATGTGTTTCACCTTGTTCAGAGGTCCGACGAAGAGTGGAGGACTTTTTGGCACACTTGTCAACCTTGTTTGTTGTCCCTTGTAGGTAAAATTTGCAGTGAAACCTGGGAGTCATGTTTGATCTACTTGTAGGTGTTCCTTAGGCCATGTCATTGTTTGGATGCTAGCACAAATGTTGGAGAAGAGGATCTAATTGGTAGTATGCTTTTTGAGATTAAGACATCATATTTCCTTTGGGTTAAGCTACATTCGCATATAGATAAGCCTATGTGAGTGGATGGAAATTGGCAATGTAACCTATGCGAGAAGTTTCAGAGCAGTCACATAGAGGTAGTTTTATGGGAGATATTGAGGGATTTGATGAGATTTTCTCCACATTCCTCGCACTGATCAAACGAAAATTATCTTGGAAAATCCTAGAGGCTTCCAGAAACAAAAAAAAAAATAAAAAAAAAATAAAAAAAAAATTGGTTAGAAATGGTTTGAAAATGTACCCTCATTTTGCGAATGCATTTAGTGCACCACTAGTGACCTTAGTCAAATTATTTGGTCCAACTTTTTCACTCTTGATCCTAGCCCCAAGCTCAATTTCTCCCTACATGTTTTATATTCCCGATCTTGGAGATATTTGATGGTTGAATGAGTTAGATGCTGACTATATGTGTGGAGAGAATGTGGAATAGTTAGATTATGCTTCATACCTTGAGTAGAGCATATATGCTTCAGTCCATGAGTGTTAGTTACTAAATAACGTGCAGATCTAAAACATGTTGCATAATAGATCATATTTGAAGTTTTTGGTATAGATACAGTTTGGAGAGTTTAATATGTTCCTGGATAGTATTTTTATGGTGATTCTCACACATTTTTTTTTGCAGTATATGCTAATGAATTTGGAACATAACCATAGTGTTTTATGATGTTATCTATATCATATAGCACTATGTTGTTGTGAGGGTATGATTGAATTCAAATTTTATGTGGCTAGAGTATTTTCTATTTTAGAGAGAACATTTCTTGTGGTGTTCATATTTGAATCGATGATGAGATATTTCTACTGAGAGCATGTATGAAGAGTTCATTTCTTGTTGAGCATAGTTTCTTGGGATCCAGTTTGAAAATACATGAAAGGAGATCCACATAGTGGAGGAGGAGCAGCGACGTCATGAGAGTGAGTGGGGGTATCAAAGATTCAACGAAAGGAGAAACTTATCATCCAATGGTGGTTGGACATTCCAATTGTAGTTGGGAAAGAACTGCTGATTGTGGTGGTATTCAATGAAAGCTAATAAGTAGATACATAGAGAAAAAAGTATTGTGATCTGCTAAGTAGTATCAAGGCTCCTATCCAATGGGTGTTGGAATTTTGTATATGAGGTCGAGTATCCATGGTGATGGTAGTAAACAAGCTATGTAAAATATGAATTAGATAATTATTAGAAATTCATATGAGAGCAGCAATAATAAGGGTTCTTTTTGTTCTAGAATGGTTTCGACCAAAAAACCTATGTCTCATGTGTGATGATGTGCTTGTGTGCATTTTTTATTATTTTTGTTTCTTACATGGTTTATGATTTAGCTTCTTGTGTGATTCAGTAAAAGGAAATAAATTGTAAAAATTGTAAGAAGATCATACTACTTATTCAACCCCCCCACCTGAGTAGTGCTTAAAGGTTTCCAACAAAAACATATAAATACAAGATACCATTTTATCAAAAACATTGTGAGCAATGAAAAATTTTATTTAGAGCCTTCTAGATCGAGTGATCGCTTGGCTGATATATTCACTAAAACATTACCAAATATGTGTTTCAGTTTCATAGAGGAAACTTAGAAGCTCTAAATCTAGATGAAAAAAAACATGTTTCTGCCAACATGAATCATGTCTTATTTTAGCAATCATATTTGAGGGAGACTGATAAAAATAGGCAATTACTTTTGCATGGACTTTAATCTCAAGAAGTATTCTGAGTTAGTTTGAGTCGAGTTTAGAATTAGAGAATTCAAGTTACTATGAGTTTGCATGATGTATTTCGCCTAAGTGTGATTCATTTAAGCCATTACTTAGATAGAATTAATATATCATGTTGGGTTCAGTTGTAATTAATCAAGTTTGGGCTTAATAGAGTAATTGAATAGTAACTCAAGTTTTTTGTGTGTGAAGCTGATCCAGATGGATATTGGTGGCCACCAACCTATTCCATTTAGACCCGCAACATCAGTTCTTTCAGTTTTTCAGTTTCAGCACAACTTACTATTTTTAGACGGTTTAGGGGTCCTAAGCTTTCGGAGCCATTTGGATTCCCTAATGATATAGGTGGATATTGGTGGCCACCCACTTATTCCATTTGAACCCCACCATTGGTTCTTTCAGTTTTTCAGTTTCGGGACAACTTATTATTTTTAGCCCCTTTTTGTGTCCTGAACTTCTAGAGCTGTTTTAAGGCCCTAAATGAAATTTTTTGGGAACATCAGGAGCAACATGGATCCATGGACCAATGCTTCTCTTAATAAAAGTTGTATTCCTCGGATATATCTTTCTAACGAGCTATGGCCCGCATCAAATGGAAATTGTATGCCAAAGTTACGTCTTCGGGAAGTTGAACACCAATTTACCCAAATGGGGCCCATAGTTTTGGCGCTTCATCTCCAAGGGTTAGTTTTTTGGATTTTTAAGGTTTTCCATTGTTTCTCAACAATAAATAGGCCTTTGAGCCTCATTGTAACACTGTTAAGAGGCATGTAGATGCCACATCTCTCCTCAGATATAATCTACCATCACCTTAGCTAGTTTATTTCCATTTTGTCTATAAACATATTTCAGTTATTTGATATTAATGAAATGAAGAATTATTTCCACTAGATCTCTGTGTTTATGTCTATTTATATATTAATTTGTGTTCCTACATAAATCCATATGAGTGGTATCAGAGTGATATTATCTTTCTTTGTTTTTTGTTGCATGTCCCTAATGAGGTCAGGGTATAATGAGCTAGGGCTTGTTCTGGTTGAACCCCTGCAAGATCATCCTCGCAAACCCCAAAGACCCCCCACGGCAGAATAAAAGAGAGACGAGAGAGTAGGAGATCCTATCAAAATATTTCTCGAGGAGGCCCTCTAGAAGCAGAGGAACGCGATGATGGATAACTTTTCTCAGATCCTTCAATGGATATCCACCTATGGTGCATCTGCATCCAACAACCACTCTGGAGGCGCCACACCCTTCAAGGTATAGGTAAAATTTGACATTCTTGTATTTGAAGGCCAGATAGATGAAGACACCTTAGATAGATGGTTGAATTTTCTAGAAGGGTATTTCTTGGTCCATGATTTCTCTGACCGAGAAAATATTATTTTTACACTCAAAGCCGCCCCCCATGTCAAATACTGGTGGGAAAGCTACTGTGAGAAAAATTACGAAGCGGAAACCTATCTATTTTCAGATGCACCCACTTGGAATTCGTTGTGTCACAGCATCAAGGAACAATATCACCCCGTGGGGAGCTATGAGGACAATTACATGCAATGGACCATGCTACAGCAACAAAGGGATCAAGGTGTGCACAAAGTGACGAATTTGTTCCATACCATGTGCACAAAGTTCGGTATTAAAGATTCAAATAGACACTTGGTGGTCAAGTACCACAGCTATCAGCACAGACACATTCAGGAATAAATTTAGTTCCTCGCCATTACCTCTCTTGGCAGGGAATATCGCTATGCTGCCAAGATTGAGCAGAAATTTAAGCAGAAGAAGCGAGAATTTTGATTTGTGAATTTGAAGCCAAATAAAGGTGTCCCCAAACCAAAGAACAGGGGGCAGAGCCAAAGCAGGGCAACTCAGAACACCACCATAAATCCAAAGAAGGGCATGGGGAAGTGGTTTGAATTTCATAACAGCCCCACTCATAGCACAAACGAGTGTCAGGAAAAACAGCTGCTGGTGGCTGAACTGAAGGCTTTTGAATCATATGCATGTTCTGATCATAAGCCAGAACTAGACAAGGTAGATGACAAAGGGAAGGAGATCATTGATGCGGACCCTAGTGCCATTGTTTCAACAACAAAAATTCATGGGGAGGATCTCGAGGATCCAGAGGAGGGGGATCGCCTCTTCCATTCGCAGATGTGGGTGAAGGGTTCTCCACTGCAATTTCTTGTCGATAATGGAAACCACAAGAGCCTGATTTCATCAAAGGTCATGAAGCGGCTCATCCTACTGACCATGGCACATCCGCAGCCATATACCATCGAGTTGCTCAACACAGGGAGATATCTCCGCATCCACCAAAAGTGTCTCCTTCCGTACAACATCAAGCCATTCACAGATGAGGTACTGTGTGAGGTTGCTCCTCTTGATATAGCTAATTTATTATTGGGCCAACCATACTTCTGGAGGTGACATGTTGTATATGATTCTAGGCCTCGTTCTGTTATTATTACTTTGGGAAATAAAGTGTACAAGATACCAAAGGTAGTACCTCCTCCTGCCATCTCTTTGGTTACTGCAAAAAAACATAGTAAGATTGTTTCCCAAACTAGGAAGTTTATTTGCATTACCATTCACCCACAAGGAAAGAAGAATATTATGGCCATAGCCTTGAAACAGGGCTCCCCTACACAACAATAGTAGATGGAAAAAGGCATGGAGGAATATGAGGAAATTCTCTCCTCACCCATAAAGGTTCCTATACACTGTGAGGTCAAGCACTCCATTGATCTGACCCCAATAGCATTGCCGCTTGATATTTCCATACATCGTGCGATTACATAGACATAATCCACACATGTAGTATCTGAGGAAAAAAAATTATTGAATGCATCAACCACGTCTTCCAACAAGTCCGCCAACAGGTCCACGACATCCTGGACAATTCCAATACCAAGTTCAGCAGAAGTTGCCTCTCATAGAGGAACTTAACGCAATGGGGACCATTTCTTCATAAGGAGGGAAGAATGATCTAGGTGGATATTAGTGGCCACCCACCTATTCCACTTGGACCCACACCATCAGTTCTTTCAGTTTTTTAGTTTCAGCACAACTTACTATTTTTCGCAGGTTCTGGGGTCTTGAGCTTCCGGAGCTATTTGGAGGCCCTAATGATCTAGTTGTATATTTTTGGCCACCCAAATATTCTATTTGAACCCTCACCATCAATTCTTTCAGTTTTTCATTTTCGGCACAACTTACTATTTTCAGTAGTTTTTTGGGTCCTGAACTTTCGGAGCCATTTTGAGGCCCTAAACGATGTTTTTTGGGAAAAATGGGAGCAACATGGGCCCATGGACTACTGGTACCTAAAATTTAAAGTTGTATTCCTTGGATAAATCTTTTTAACGAGCTATGGTGCATGTCAAATAAAGATTGTATGCCAAAGTTACATCCCTGGGAAGTTAAAACACTAATTTACCCAAACAGGGCCTATAGTTTTCGCGCTTCATCTCTTAGGGTTAGGTTTTTGTATGTTTAAGGTTTTCGATTGTTTCTCAACAATAAATAGGCCTTCGAGCCTCATTGTAACACAATTCAGATACATGTAGCTGCCACATCTCTCCTCAGAGTTAAGCTACCATTGCCCTAGCTACTTTATTTCCATTTTGTTTGTAAACATATTTTAGTTATTTGATATTAATGAAATGAAGTATTATTTCCACTGCATCTCTATGTTTATGTCTATTTCTATATTTCATTGTGTTCCTGCATAAATCCAGATCAGAAGTTATGTTTTTTCCCCCTCTACCTTTCCAACACCTTAAACAATGATAATGTAACATGCAATCATATGGGGACAAAGGGACACTCAGAACTTTGAAATATTGTGGATAGGCATGTAGAGGAATAATATATTGAGTTGATGAGAACATGAGCTGAAGTTAAATACCACATAACTATGGCTCACAAATAATCAAGTATGGAAGGAATACACGTATGCCATTGGTGAACACATCAAAATGAAGGATATTGATTGATAAGTTTTATATTTCATTTCATTAGACAAATATGCATATAATAATAGTTTTTGGAGACTCTAGATTCAATTTCTTTAGTTCTTTGAACTTCTCATGATTTCTCATAAATTGTTGATGTTCATTTGATGATTTTTTCTTTACATTCCAGAAAAGAAGCGAAATTTACATAAAATAATAATAATAATAATACATCATTTAAGAGATTTCAATAAATTAAATTAAGAAAATTTCTTAATTAAATTCAAACCCTTATTATTAATATCATTAATTCTTACTCTACATAATGCTAATTATTAAGATTATTAATTTTCAATTCTTCCTCTACATAATGGGAATGGTTAAGCCTCTTAATTTTCAATCTTCTTAATAGGAAATATAGATTATCATGACACCTTTAATAAATATAAATTAATGAATAATTACTATTTTTTTTCTTTGTGTCATTTAATTTTCCGTTAAATTCAATTTGATTTCCTAACATTCTTAGCATGTGGGAGTACTATCAACATTGGGTGACAACGTTATTCAACTACTCTAGATAATCTTCAATGCACAGTGCAATTCTACATTAATTCATTCAGTGGAAAAGATAAAATGAGTGTATTTTACCCTCCTATTGCATGTGAACAAGGGGATGGATAGATTCCTTAAGAAAAATTAGTTTTGCAAGATTTAAATATAAATCATGTTTTTTTGCATAATTGTGTCGATAAGTGTGGTCAATATTGGAATTTTCCTTATGAAATCCCTATTGTTTCAAATACGGGAAATTATCGATAGATAATATTTGATTGTTTGATAATATTCTTCATATTATACACAATCTAATGGATTATATTAAAGGATTCTCAATAGGTTTTCAATTTTAAAATAGGTGAGGTAATAGGCGTCCAATTCCAAAATATATTCATTGTTAAAATATTACAAATGACCAAGGCATAATCGTGAACATTTGGATTTACCATTCATCCGCTTGAGAAATCAATCGTTTTTATTTACCATAATGGTTTCCCCCAAAGGTATATGTATATTGCTTTATTAGTTTACATGGAGAGATTTTATTGAGAATTCAAGACCATCAAATATTATTTTAGGGATTTTTCAGCGGATGTCACGTTATTCCATTTGTAAGAGAGCTCATCATTCCTACAACATTAATGTTAGCAACATTTGTATAATAAAATTCATGACAAAGCTCAGTAATAATGCTTCGGTCTTTTGGTGCAGGCTCACACAACAAAGTTATCACTTTTGTTTACAACTTCAGAAAAGGTACATGGAAAACGATACTAGATTGTAATGGAAGTGGTAAATATTTCACTATTGGTCGTCGTGTTCAACTCATGAAATAGTGTTTCCTAGGTCTACGTTGAATTGGTTTCATCTGTAAATATGGTTATGTTGTTTTATGTGGAATAAGAAATGTGGAAGGAGCCAATTTCACTAGGTAACACATATTTATTTGCATAATACAACACAAGAAATAATTGTTTGTAATAATTTTAACATACAATTTTTTTTTAGCTATGGAACTTTGTTTCGAAACAACCAGTGTTGTAGTTGTTGGAATTCATTTGGCCTCCACTCCAACTGGGAGGTCCACACTTATTCAGGTTTGATGAATGGAGCCCAAGATTTTTTAGGGTTAATGAGTGGTCCGTGAGATTCTTTAGGGTTGTAGAGTGGAACATGAACGAAGAGAGGAATTGTACGTGGATTTATGACATCTCACATCATTATTGGTAATATTTGGGCATCTTGGAATAGGTTATGATTGTTTTCAAAGGATCTTGTTCAGGTTGGATGTGTAACCCTATATGACTCCAAATTGGGATTTACTTGGAAGGGGAAATTAAGAATTGCTTCTTATTTTGGGATTTGACTTACATATAGAATTATTTTAGAAATAAAATGGGTGGGGAAATTTTGTATGCTGGCCTAAATCTTAGTTATTCAAAAAAATATGGAGAGAAAACCAAAGTATTTTAATTATAAAAATTGAATTGTAACTATAATTTTAATATAAGTAATGTGTCTTGGACGCGAGTTTTAGAAAGGACGATGGAGCTCATGCAAGGGGACAGATGGATCTCGTAAATGAGCCACTTGCCCCATTCTCCCCCCCCCCCCCGACCCCCTCCTTGTATTAATTCAGAAGCGTGTGATGTATATCGTATCAGGTTGGAAAATCGTCGATAGGCTGATGGGAAGGTTGAGAACCATTGATGTTTAGGAGGGGCATCATGGAGAGTACAAAGATTAGGTCAACTGCTAGGGGACACACGTGTGAGAAGCTTCCCTCCTCACGAGGCTTACCTTCAATTCACCTTTAATCATGATCTTTATTCAATTGTGTTGAGCATCGTGGTGAGCTTCTATAACAGGGTCTCACACGGTGAGGTCTGGAAGAGGAGGACACTCTGGTTTCTTTCCTACAACCAGCCAACCCTCATGCCAAGGTGCAAAATGAGACCCATGCGTGGGGGATGCTTGTGTCTGCAATTCACTGATGATGATGATGATGAGGTTCCTGAGAAGTGGGAAGCTTTCGGCTACGCGCCCAACATCCATGTGCACATTCCCTGCCAAGTTGATGTGCTAGAGTTGGAAGCCCTGGCCAGTGCTATGAAACCCCGAAGTACCATGGCGAGGTGCTACTAGATTATGAAGATTTTTTTTTTTCCACTTCACTCATTCATTGTCAACTCTCGGCAGACAGGCTAAATCACCAAATCATCCAAGCCAACCACGTGCTAGACAAAGCCCGTGAGGCCATAAACCTTATCTTTTATGACCGTGAGCTCTATTTCTAGGTGTGAGGGATGCAAGTGGCATATATCCTCCACCCCCTTCCTTTTACTGCGCTCAAACTTCCGAGTCCTACAGTGTATGAGAGACCAAAACCGAGGAGAAACATATTGGGCCAAGAGTGTAGGTTAAAAAGTTCCAGATATATGAGAGATATGCATACACCTCCACCTCCTCTATGAGTAGGCCGGTTTCTAAAGGTGATGGAAATGCTGGAAAGGGCATGGCAGATGATAGGTTGGCAACGAAGTTTGCAAGTGCTAGCGCTCGCTCTGGCTGCAAAATGGACCACAAGGAATGTGATGACAGTCTGCATGGTAAGCACGTGGCTGGTTACGTGGCCAAACCTAAGGAATTCGGGTGTAATCCTTCTAGCCCCTATGCCTGTTGCATTTTGGAGGAATTACCTCCCTATTTTTTATACTTCCTCTTATGTGTGTGTCAATTTTGCAGGATCTCAAGTTTGTCTTTTTTTTCTGTTAAATATGATTCTATATCTTTTTGTTTGATTTTTAGTTATGCTTTTGAACATGCTGCAGCTGGTGGGTTGTTTTCCCTCTATTGGTAAACCCACCATCGCTAATCAAACTTTGATTTTGACTGCATCAGGGGTTGACTATCATCGACTCCCCTGAATGCTCTTGTCACCTAGACTGTAATATATTTTTTGTACACTAATAGAATAGTTGAAACTTTACAAAAAAAAATATTAGTAATGTGATGCTCAAAATATTAAAAGTGAATAAGTGGTTTTAGTATCAATAAATAAAACCAACATTTTTAACATAATTTTAATGGCTAAAACCAATTATAGATAACCATTTAAATTAAAGAGAACTTATATCGAAATGTAATTTTTGTTCTACTATTTTGTTTCTTTACACATAATGTTAGTAAATAGAAAATTAGAGGCTTAATACTCATCGAGACTACTAATATAGACATGCTAGATATTTTGTAACACATTAGAGAAAATTTTAACCTAAAAGTGCCTATGAAATTTTCATATAATTTCCATGTAATAATATGTAAATCAATCAAATTCATTTAAATTTAAAAAAAGGCAAATGTAAATATTTTGGAGGGAAAAGAAGAAAAAATTATTTTTTAATTATATTTTTGGCTTATCTCCTTATAGTTGTTTACTCAAATTTGAAGTGTAGACATTCATTGGATTCAGAATTAAATTCTTCATCTAACTAGTACCCATTATGCATATTGTTTAGAAGACCCATATTGGTAAAATTTAAGATATAGTAAAAAATGAATTTAACACATTTTTTAATGAGAAAAAATGTGGATACATTAAAAAAGTGGGTTCAATATATTTTTTAATGTATCTTCAATTTTTATAAATGTGGGTGTTCTCAAAGATATGCATAATGGGTACTTGTTGGATGTAGAAATTGATTCTACATCCAATGAGTGTCTAGAGTGGAAATTTAAGTAAACCTATACGGAGATAAGCCAAAAATACAAGTAAAATGCTAGTTTTCTTATTTTTCCTCCAAAATTCATAGCTATTATTTTATTATTTTTCCTTAGGTGACAACTTTTAAGAAGAAATTTCCCATAATAATAAATTAGTAACAATTAGTTACAATTTGGAGCACATACTTATGAGTAGTCATTTGTTTACAAAAATAAAACTAACAATAACAAGTGCACTAAAGAGTGGATAGAAAATTCACTCACACATAAGACTCAAATTCACATGACTTGAAATGAAGGGTTCCTATAAATCAAACATGAATTTAATTCATACAAACATTATTACAATTCAATGTCTATGTCTATGTCTTGTTTCAATCAAGAAGTGAGCATTTCCATGTTTCTTGATAGCCTTTTTTCTCTTCTATAGCGATTAATGTAGTTGATATACATCTATTAACGTATATCAACCATATTTATTAATGTGGTTGTGCTAATAAATAATGATGATATAAAAGTATTCTCGTTCAAAAAAAAAAATTATTATTAAGTTAATTTATTGTTCAATAAATGTTAAATTTTGTTTTGTCATTATGAATAAATTAAATGTTTCAATAAACATTTGTCCTATTAAAAATAAGATTTTATTTAAAAATATTTAAATGTGTTGTGTAATTAAAACTATCTAATAGTCTAATATGTATTGACAATTTTAATCTATTTAGATATATTTGTTTAAACTAATACCTACATACATTAAAAACTAAGGTTTTTGTTTTCAGTATTCTATAATTGAGTTCAATAGTTCATTAAAAAAAACCAAAATCTCCAAAGACTGAACTATATGGTTAGAACGAATCGCTCTGAACGAAGTGTGAGAAATCCGCCCAAGAAGGTTATCGAACATATTTTTATAACAAAAGTTCAATAATAACCCTATTGGACCCATTTAGAAAAACAATGGGTGGCGTTAACAAAGATAGAAGTCACGTCTTTATAAACTTCTTGCTTTTGATAGGACTGTTTCATCGTCACTTGTCATTGTAAAATCATTCCTTGCTTTAAAATTCTGTTTCGATGCATTAATGTATGGTATTGTATGGTAACATCTAGGAATTTGGTACGTTCATAACTATCGCAGACTTTATGCTTGTCAACCCGTGACATCTCATTTCTTATTCACATTGCAGCACATTACAACGGCGCATCGAATCTTAAGACGTTATCAATCAGCAACATGAATTAGACTTCCCACTTCATAAACCTTAGCAGAGGTAGGCAGGTTTCTTACATGTATAGCTTAGCGAGGTTCTATTAATCTAGAATTAACATCTATTATTAGTGGTGATTAAGGGTGCGAAAGAAACTATAAAAGTGATACAGTGCTTCATTACCCCCATATTAATTTAAATTGGTTTTTTTCAAGATATCAAATTTTGAATTCCATTTTATTAATACTATTCAATTTCAATATTCAAAAATGTCATTAAGCTTTTCACTAAATAGAAATATAGATTTTAAAATTAAATGTTTTCTTAAGAATATTTATTTTTAAAAATATAAACATGGGAGAATTAATTCTTAAAGGGACAACTATAAAATACTCGTTGATACTTCTATAAAATTAATATTTGTTTTTAATATTTTAATTTTGAAAAAGTATGTGTAATTTTTAAAATTTTAAGTATAATATATATATATATATATATATATATATATATATATATATATATATAAAATTTAGACTCGCTGTTTCTTTAAAATGAAAAATTATTTAAATTCTTTCATAGCAAAATTCGACACAATTGTGTTTATTTTTTTGCCTCATTTCGGTTTCTGATATTTTAATTATTTTTCATATAAAAACATATATATAAAATAATTAGAATTTGTATTTATTTTTTAATAATCTATATTTTAGAGTTATAATGTTAAAAATTTATAAATCTCAATTTATAATAATTAAGATAAGGTAATATAAAAATATAATAATGTGAAAGTATATTAATTTAAAATTTACATGTACATTGGCTTATTTGTTAAATATAACTAATATAATAGAGAAAATGATAGATTGATGTTTTCATTTTGTGTATGAGGATGAACTGCATTAGAGTAGACCAAATCATTATGGATCACAAAAGTCTAAGATTTAGGTAAAAAATCCACCTAAATTATGATAAATAAAAAACTCTCTATTACACCTCGATGAGGGTGCGATCCAACTAGGCTCCCATCACACACAAAGATCTTGCTAATGAATATGAGTTATGATGGAATGAATTCTTGTCAAACCGATGACAAGTGGAGTGGGAGGAGGTGTGTATTTGTTCGTGTGTGAGTAGCGTGGAAGGACTGTAATCTGTGCTCTGAGAGAAATACATCAAGGATAGTATGGAGTATCGGGTTATTTGTTGGCGTGGGATGGTTCAGCCTCTCGCCACGCGATAGCCAAATTGAGGTGAGAATTCTGGAGGTGTGGTCTACAAGCAGTATCAACCAAAAGGGAGGATCCAGTGTTGACACTCACGCGACGGGTAAGGGGTATGTGATTTTTCCTTTCTCCTACCGAACTTATGATAATATGGTGATTTCCCATAGGTATATGGTATTTGTAGTTCGATGGACTCGTATGTTTGTGACTATCGTTGTCTTGCATAATGATAATTATGGGTGGCATACTTTATATTATGATTTCTGGATGTCAAATTCATTCTCTGTCTGGTATGGTATCTTGCCTGAGAGAAGGACATTTTTTTTTCTTTTTTCTTTGTGGTTTGGCACACAATTATGCCAGGTATGAATGGATTAATGCAAGGCCATTGTGGTTGATGCATATCTTCTATATCATTGTTGTTCTAGTGTTGTATATTATTGTCTTGGCCGAAATTGGAGGGCGGCCTATAGAGGGGGCTAGCGATTCTTCTTCTGCTTGCACAAGGACTCATCTCCAAACCTTGTTACTTTTCTTAATGCTTCAGGAGAGGTTGGAAATGAAAGGAAGGAAATTTTGGTGGATTTTGGCCAACCTATTTGATATTATTTGTCATTACTGGGGGACTAATGTTCTATTGATCATGTTCCTACTACTGAATATTGTCTCAGGTTCCAGTTATGTGTGTGGTGACGAATTTCCAGTGGTGTGTGTGGTTGCTTGGATGCAGTTCTAGCTAAGACATTCCATTGTTTTCCAGGTGTCGGTTCCAAAGATGGCGCATGAGAAAACTGTGAAAGGAGAGTTGACGGTGGAAGTCGACAGGAAGAATTGGAAAAGAGGCTCTCGGGTCACAAGAGGGGAATTCTCATCTCAACAGCTGAAGAAATTTGGCCAAAAACCCCAAGCTCAAAAAAACATAGACGTTGCCTATGCATATGATGAGGGGAGTTTTGAAACATCTCCGAGAGGTCATTGTAGGATTTGAAGTTGACCTTACTTGCTAAGCTGAGGAGGAGGCATAGGAAGTTGACTCTAGTTCCTGACGCTAGAAATTCCCATGGTCGGGTCACCCAATACAAACATACAATCCATCTATACTCGATGATGAAAATTTTGGTGGCCAAAGCCATCATGCACAACTATGAATACATGCATATTGATCATAACTTGCACGAGATCCAAAACGATTTCCAACTTCTCGAGTTTTAGTTCCAACTGCAGAATGTCAAGCTGGGAAGAATTGAACAATAGCTCTCGTGCTCTCACTACTCTTAAAATGCAAGGTCTAGTGCAAAGGATCTTGCACCTATTGAGCTCTCTGAGGACTAGTTTGTGTTTCCGTTTATGATAGTTCCTTCAATAGGTTTTTGAAGAGATTTTTATGTTTTCCATAGCAATAAGTTGATCCAAAACTAGTATGAAGAACATATTGCGAATTTCAGACATTAAGGCCTACTAGGTCAAATTTGATAGACTCAAAGAGTTTCGACTTTGGTTGGCTTATAATGCCTTCCAATGGTCAACAGACATGTTTTCCAAATGGGAGGGGTTGTGCGATTAGAAGATCTATCATGATGTAACCTACTTTATTTGTGAATGAATGAAAAAATGTCCTGCTAGACTTACAAAAATAAATAAAAATCTCTATTACAATAATTATTAATTCATATTATAAAGTTGTAGTGAAAATATAATTATCTATATATTTTAATTCTTTTCGGTGATGTTCATTTAGTTGTATTATAAATCCAAATGAATTTTAAACATATGAAATGAGATTCTATTGGTATACTACATTGAAATCCAGATTACAAGCCACATAAATAGTGCTCCTGAGATCCAACAAATTCCAAACTAAAGAATTGTTTGCTGAGAAAATATCTCAACAACCAATAAACTAATCTTACATATTTGCTAATATAAGAATTATTTCCAAGTGCCCCCTTTAATGCTTACATTGCATAATTACAAAGGTTAATACAAAAAACACAAGTTATAGTTCACGTATTGTCACATATGTCTAATTGGTCTTCCTTGGAAAATGAATTGTTCGATGAGAAAATATCTCAACAACCAACAAACTAATCTTACATATTTACTAATGTAAGAATTATTTCCAATTAATTGGTCTTCCTCGGCACGTATCCCCACTCTGAAGTCTCACGGACAACGCTCTTTTCACAACTAGAATTTTCAAGATTCTCATTTAACTCATTTAAGACATAATTTCCTCTGGCCATCTTTGAGGAACTTTGTATAATTGACACTCATCGATCTTTTGAAAGAAAATCTAGGTACTTGACCACCCTATGAACAAACTCCCAACTATTAAAATGTAGCCAACTACTTTTTTGATTGTGCATAGGTGAATTCTATTAATCAACATATTCAAAAGTAAATTATACAACTCACCTTTCTACACACATGAATGTCACATAGCTTGTAACTGATGATGTTGAAACCCAAAACACAACCACTGCAATTCACATATAACACACTTATACAATTATATTAACCATACATTCTATGAGCACCTAAAAGTTTTGAAAAACACTATTTTATTTCTGTGTCTAATTCTTTTAAGATATTACAGAAACCCTATCAATCTATATATGAATCTAAAAAAACGAAAACCAATTGTTGTTGTTGCTATACCATCTTTACACCCAATACCAAAAATAAGACTACAACAATTACATCGACTCTCGTTTTTATGAAGGTGGATAAAAAAAATATTTCGCGCAATCGATTCTCTCTTCCGGGGAGGACTTCACTAGACTTTCCTTTACGCAAGCTACACGACTGCAGTTCTTTTCCAACGGAGCCTAAAATATAAATTTTAGGCATCTTATCAAACGAACCACACAACACACATCACCAATCTTCATGTACCAAATCCATTCCTGAAATCACCAATTCATCGCCCACAATAGCTTCTGACTTTACCTCGACATCCTGCTGCTCCACGTCTGCTGCTATTCTGGAGTTGAGCAATCTGAGCGTGATATGGTCTAGCATTCCAGAAATCACTGTGATTGATTGCGATTTCCAGAAAGGCAACTTACTGAATGGAGATAAGAGACGCCCACAACTCAATTCGGAGCCAATTCACGCCTTTCAAACTCTTCCCTGCATATTTCAGAACAGGTTTCCACACGGACTTGAACGGTGAATATCTAGACCGTCAATAGATCAACAAATGGCTACCTCCCTGCTCTGTGCTTGTTTGACAGGCACACATATACACAAAACTGATACTTTTACACAATGGTCTGTAACTTGCACCTATGTACAGACAATTAGCATTGCTAAAATTTTATAATCAGTGTCTCTGTGGTGGTTTAGAGATTCAAGGCTGAACTTGCTCTTGGTCCTATACCAACAAGAAAATTGCAGTAACAGTCATGGTGCATATAAAATTATTGGTATATTACATTGAAAGCTAAATTACAAGTCATGTAATAAGGCCTGACATTTAACAGATTTCAAACAAGAAATTGTTTGTTAAAAAAATATTTTAACAAAACTCAACAACCAAGAAACAAATCTTATTTACTTTCTAATGTAATTATTATTTCCCAATATTCATGTTATAATGTTACTATTAATTCGTTAGTCGTTATATGAAATAGTTGATTAGTCCTTATATAAAGTATTGGAGAACTCTTATATATATAAAAGTATTTAAAGTATTTGAGAACTGTTATTTAGCTAATCACTTTTTACCTCTTATAAGGTTATAATTATTAATTGGTGCATGAATGTGGTTAAGTGTGTCATTTTCAAAGATTAATATCTATAAGAACTCTGTGAGATATAGTTAAATTTATTTATCTTTAATTTAAATTCATTAAATTTTATTTGAAAAAAATAATAATACATTTTATGATTTTTATTTTATTAATTTACTATGTCTATAATTTATAAGAAATAATCAAGCTAGTAATTTCCATCTACTTACATTATATTAACTATATCTCTTCTACTTATATTATATTAAAATAAAAAGTAATATATCAATAAACTTATGTTAATTTTAATATTTTTAATGATATATTAAGTAATAATAAATAATATATAAAAGAAATAATTAATGGTACAATTTCTCTCTAATTACATTTATAGTAATTAGAAACTATAAAGAAAAATATAAAAATATCGTATAAAAATATTTGAAATAATACTCAAAATTATTTAAAAAATAAAATAATTATTTTCTTGAAACATATAGAAAATTTATATTAATTAAAGACGTTATATTATAGATTCAAGTTATATAATGTAAGATTTATAAATGTAAGCTCATGTACAAATCACATTTAAAAAATATGAAATGGTTTTCAAAATAATTTTAAATTAAAAAATTCTAAATATTAAAGGAAAATGATATATTTAAAAATAATAAAAATTGACATAGTTTAGAAAAATAAAAGACTCCAAGTATATCTTTTCCTCCATAAGTTACATCCTTAATTTTTATTGGTTGATGGAAAAGGAGAGGGTTTCTCTACTATGTATAAGTTTGAGTGTTTGATTCAGGTATGAGTTGAAATTGTTTTGGCATTGATAAAGCTTGCATGAAATTTTATTCACATTGATCATCTTTATAGCATGTTCTTCAGGATGACATAACTCTTCTATAACTCATTCCATTGTTGCTAAAGCAATATATCCATATGATATTCACTTTAAAATTAAAACTACTTTATTACTGATTTGATTTGTTAATAAGGGATTGGAAGTAGGTGTCTTACTATTTTATACCATCCATGAGCCTTTGAAATGAAGGCTTATTTCTCTAAGCTCCTAGAATCCATATTCTTTAGAATGAGTATCACAATTTCAAGATGGATGATGTCAAGGGTAAAATGCACCAACCTATAAGTTTACTACAATAGATGTATAAAACTATAAGTTTTAAGCCGGTATACAAACTCAAGTGTGCTCGAACAATAAATTTAATTGTAACATGTTGGATGCTCCTCAAGTGAATTGTTTTATTTGGTCATTTGTGTATTCTCACCACTACCTAGAGCTAACTGGTTCTCGACCCACCACTTTTAGGGAATTGGTCGAGGAGGCCATTAGCATGCATTGAATGGTGTAACAAGTTCATTTAAGATCCATTAACATGACACCATGAAGATACTTATCAAGTTGAGGCTCTAATTGTCCATATAGGCTGCTTAAAACATAGTAGCGCACTCAAGATATTTAAAAGGCCGCATTGGTAATTACCATTAAGGCTAGTGCACTTCAAGGAAATACATAGGGACGAAAATGAGGAAGGATGTGAAAGGCGTATCTCCATTTTCGATTGCCATTAGAGGTACATGTCAGAGAGGTTGTTTTAGGCACAACAAAGGTATAAAGAGGCCAAGTGGCTAACACACCTTCGACATAGATAAAAGGGCCATGCACGGTAGCTATTTCAACATAAACAAGGGAAAAACACTTTCAAATAATTAATACTGATGAGGAAGCCTTATGAATGATGTCATGGGTACTGCGTAGCAACGTTTGCTTCAAACTCACAGAGTTAATGATTATGTGTTACGCCCATTATTCAAGTAGCGTTTGAATACCACAAGACAAGAACCTTAGGAAAACACGTATACATCTGCGTTCAACATGAAGAGAAGTTGTGTATGATTTCATTCTCAAACAATCATAGGATAGTGGGGTACGCATATTAACACACAGCGGTTGGGTAACTACGTGCCTCTAGGAAAGATCGAATCCTTTGCACCATAACATCGACAGGCTGACCACTGTATTTTAAAATCACATTTCCTTTTATAATTTCCCACTAATTCTATTGTGCAGCAACGAAATATGTTCTAACACGTCTTCGCAACCGGTAACCAGCCTGAGAATGGTGGGCATAGAGGAATCAGAGAAAATCAGGTTTGTAAAGGTTATAATCGCTCATCCAGAAGGTGGAGAAAATATGTGCGTAAAGGGTAGTCAAGGTAGGTGTGTTTCTTCACCTGCTCGATTGATTGGTAGAATCTCACCCTAGTTCAGCATTTGCGAATGAGAAGCTCATGCCCAGAAGGAGATACATGTTTCGCATGGTTCATGAGGGGTCGCATGAGACACTATGTAATCAGGTCACACAGTCACACTTTTTTTGCAGCAGTAACAAGTGTGACCCATCCCCAAATGCGACTGTGTGACCTCTTTTCAAGTCGCAGACCTCCACAGGTCACGAATTCGCAAGCCTGAGGCATGAAAGCAAGGTGCTACCCAGCCTTAAATGTGACTATGCGACTTCTTTCCAAGTAGTAGAGCTCCACAGGTCGCGAAGTCGCAAGCCTGAGGCATGAAAGAAAGATGCGTCTCAGCCCCAAACACGATTGTGCAACCTATTTTCAAGTTGCAGACCGCCACAGGTCGCGAAGTCACAAGCTTAAGGCATGAAAGAAAGGTGCGACCTACCGTGAGCTGTGACTATACAACTTCCATAAGTTTGTATCTTTGCTCAGGTCGCCAAGTTGTACTCCTCAAAAAGAGACAGAAACATTGAGTTGTGAGCTTGCGACTACCACAAGTCATAGCCTCCTTCCAAGTCACAGTCTCTCGAAGCTCTACGGGGGTCACACAATGCAGTCTTGTCCCAACACATACAACACAGAAAGATTTTCCTTGGTTTCCAACATAATCCATGGGAAGGAAATATTAACCTAGAGGTAGCCATACATTTCAATTATGTGATGAATGTTAGTTGACATTTCAGGTTTTATCTATGTTCCATGATTAAATGATCTTTGTATAGGCATGCACGAGTTGTTCATGCATTCTTTAGCAGAATAGGACTACACAGGGGTCCAAGATGATTCTTAATTTCCATAAATATATTACGTTGTTCCTTCAACGCATCTACAATTTTAACTGCCATAAATATATTTCATTTGCTTCCTCAACGTATATGTGTGTGTGTGTGTGTGTGTGGCTAATTTAATATGTTCTCTTGCAGGTAACATGAGGAAACTACAATGCCGACCTAGATCAAGAAAATTTCTCACTTCCACCAGAATTTGCACAACTTGGACTGATGTATGCTTTAACCCTGTACAAAAATTATCTACAAACAAATCTTAAAAATAGAAAATAAAAAATAGAGAGAGCATAAAACATAGAAAAGATATACATAGAGATTTTCCCCTGGATCCGAAATCAGGATGACTAGCTTGATTTTTCATTATATTCCTTTTAGTGTTACAACACATGTATATACATGTCAAAGCATACATAAATCCCAATCCATTAACCCTAGATTAGAACATCACCGTAGTTCCCTTGACCCGATCTACAAAATACCAGGGCTCAAAAACCATCATGCCCCAAAACCATGTGTAAACCCATGCACAAAACCATGGGCGGGTCCGCCCACTGAAAAATATGGTCCAATTTTTTTTTTCAGGGCGTTGCCTCGGACCCTGAATAGGGGGCTGCCGCCCCACCTGCTGCACCCAACGCAACGTACGGGGGGGATATCGCCCCCCCTGAGGCACCCCCTCACATGACTAGTCATGGAAATAATATAACACATACCCAACATTCTCCCACTTGTTGTTTTCTTTCCACAGGGGGCCACAGGAGAGCTTATTCATTAGCCCAGGTTTGCAACACCCATTTTTTCTCTAACCAAGAGAACTTCTGATTGCTCACATACTTCGTCAATTAATCTACAACATTCTTCAAAGTGTACACCTTTACTAGCAACACCCTTTTAGCCTCAACCATATATCTCACAAAGTGATATTGAAAATCAATGTGCTTTGTCTTTGAATGATAAGCAGGGTTCTTAGCCAAGAAATTACACTTTGGCTATCAGAGTCTATCCTTATAGCTTACTGCACCAACCCCATACTTGAACACAATCTTTGCATCCAAACTGTTTCCTTCCTTACATGAGTGGTTGCCATGCATTCTGCCTTTGTAGTTAAAAGAGCCACTACAGACTGTCTTTTACTCATCCAATTGACTGCACCTCCAAATAGGCTAAACACATACCCACTTGTAGATCTTCTTTGGTCCAGATCTCCAGCCCAGTCTCCATCAACAAAACCACGAATGTCCAACACTCTTTCCAATATTGGTCTTCCCTAGTAGCACAGGCCATAATCGCTAGTGTCACACAAATATTTGAAAACCCGCTTCACTATTGTCCAATGCTCCTTCCCTAGGTTTGACATAAACCTCCTCAATTCTCCCACTGCATGTGCAATGTCTAGTCTAGTACAGACCATTGCATACATCGGGCTGCCCAGTTCACTTGCATATGGAACATGGTACATATCCTCCTCTTCTTCTTGTGTCTTGGGACACTATTCAGCAGACAAATTTACACCTACAGGAATCGAAACATTCACCGGTTTACTATCCTTCATATTGAACCTCTGCAATATAGTTTCGACATACTTCCTCTCGTTTAACCAAAGCTTCTTCTTTGCCTGATCTCTCTTAATTTCCATGGCCAAAATATAGTTTGCAGCACCAATATCCTTCATGTCGAATTTGGAGAACAGTTGGGTCTTCAAATCCTGGATAATTTCTTTGTCATTTCCAATCAACAACATATCATCCACATACAAGAACAAATAAATAACACGGTCACCAATTAATTTAAAATAAACACAGTGATCCTCATTGTTTCTAGTGAAGCCAAGTCCTCGTATATAGGTATCAAATTTCTGATACCACATCCTTGGTGATTGTTTTAACTCGTACAAAAACTTCTTTAACCTCCATACCAGTTATTTCTTCCCCTTCACCATAAAGCCTTGAGGTTGTTTCATGTAGATCTCCTCTTCCATATCCCCATGAAGAAATGATATCTTCACATCCATCTTTTCTATGTCAAAATCAAATGAAACAGTAATAGATAAAAGTAATCTAATAGAAGTAACTTTGGCAATAGGAGAAAAAACATCAGCAAAATCAATTCCTGACACCTAGGAATAACTTTTTTCTACCAACCGAATTTGGTATTTCTCCACCTTACCTTCTACATTAATCTTCTTCTTAAACACCCATTTTCTCCCAATGGGCTTCCTTCCAACTAACAACTCCACGAGATCCCATGCCTCATTTCTATGCAAGGATACCATTTCATCAACCATGGCCTCCTTCAAGAGTTTTCCATCCTCTGAATCTACTGCCTCCCTGATGTTTTTGGGATCATCATCAGTTATAGTTAAAGAAAAATTTGAACAAAAAGCAAATGAACTATACCTTTTTGGTTCTGTTCTTTCCTGAACTTATTTTCTCACAGTTGGAGTTTGTGTCTCTTCTGCTTCTGATTGTTCTTCTGTTGTAGAGTTTGATTCATCTGCCTTTAGCTCAAACTCTATCTTGTCAGGTTCCTTTGGCAAGAATTCATGTTTAACAACATATTTCACCTCTCTAAACACCACATCTCTATTGTACACAACCTTCCTTGTTTCCAGGTTCGAAATCTTGCAACCCTTTAAACCATCCGTATACCCAATAAAGATGCACCTTTCAGATTTATTATCCAACTTGGTCCTTTTCTCCTTTGGAACATGTACATATGCATCACATCCAAATACCTTCAAATGTGAAAGAGAGGGTTTTTTACTAGTCCATACCTCATGTGGAGTCTTATCCTCCAACGTTGTCGAAGGTGATCTATTAACCAAGTAACATGCAGTCTCCACTATCTCTACCCAGAATTCTTGTCCTAACCTGTTACCACTGAGCATGCTTCTTGCCTTTTCCATCAGCATTCTGTTCATTATTTCTGCAACTCCATTTTGCTGAGGTGTGTATGGAGTATTCTTATGCCATGCTATACCAAAATTATTACAGAACTCTTCAAATTCATTCTTATAGAACTCCCCACCATTATCTTTCCTCAGTACCTTTATCTTCTTCTCTATCTGGTTTTCCACCACAACCTTAAATTCTTTAAATCTATCAAAGACTTCAAATTTCTTCCTCAAGAAATATATCCATGTATTCCTTGAGAAGTCATCTATGAATTAAGCATAGTACATAGACTTACCCAGTGATGAAACTGACACAGGTCCAAACACATCACTGTGCACAAGCTCTAATATCTTGTTTGCCCTCTTAGCACCAGAGGGAAAACTCACCCGATTTTGCTTCCCATATACACCATGTTCACAGAAATCGAAATCCAAAGAGATATTAGACATACCTTCTACCATACCATTTCCAAGTAGTATTTGAAGGCCCTTCTCTCCAATATGTCCAAGCCTTTGATGCCATAGCATGGTATTTTCTCTAGAGACCGCTAGGCTTTCCGCTCCACTTTCGGGAACCACAAAACTGTTGCACCCATCAATAAGAGTGTTTCCCTGAAGCTTGTATAGAGTTTCAATCCAAACTCCGTGCATTAATACCAGTGCTCCCCGAACCATCTTACAAGTATCTTTCTCGAACAGTATTTTTACACCTGCATCATCCATCATGCTTACAGAAATCAGATTTTTGGCCAATGCAGGAATGTGCAGAACACCAAGAAGTGTTCTAATCCTTCCACCTTGCAGCTTCAGCTTGAATTTTCCACGTCTGAATATTCTAGCCTTCCTATTCACCTAAGAAGACATCACCGCCATCATATTTCTCCCTATGGGGAGTGAAGTGAAAGGATGCACCCAACTCAATGAACCATGACTCATGATGTACATGTGTATTTGAAGAATAAGCCAAATACACATCCCCATGATCATCTGAGGTGGTTTTCGCCTCTGCAAAAGGAGCATCATTAGATCCATTTTCTTTCTCAGGCACTTTAGATCTGTAGTCCTTTTTGTAGTGCCCTTCCTTTCTGCATTTCCAGCACACCTTTACAAAATTTCCAGGAGATTTAGATCTCCCTCTAGATTTAGATCTCCCACTCGAAACCTTATTCTTGTTTCTGTTATGGGACCTTCCTCATATAGATAAGGCATATCCATTCTGACCCTCCATATTTATTCGTCTCATTTCCTCCGACAGCAAGGCTGAGACAATGTCTCAAAATTCAAGGTAGTTGTATTGCTACCTATTGCAATAACAATACTGTTCCACAAGTCTAGTAGAGAGCAAAAAAAAATGATGCACTTATTGTCATCTGAGATTTTAATATCAATAGATGATAGCTAACTTACCATAGTATTGAAGGCGTTTAGATGCTCTATCACCAAGTCTCCATCCTTCATCCTCAGGTTATACTAATTCTTCCACAGGAACAATTTATTCACCAGAGACTTAGATTGGTACAAAGTCCCAAGTTTGTCCCACAAATTCTTCACTGTGGCTTCCCCAGATACATTCAACAATACCAAATCTAAGATACACAACTGTATTGTGCTCTTCGCCTTTTGATCTAATTTTTTCCAGTCTTCATCTGACATTATCGTTCGTTTAGTACCTATATCTACCACGATCCACTGCGATTTATCTACCTGTAGATCCTCCATATTGAGATTCCACAACTCAAAAATCTGACCATTAGAAAATCTATCTCTCCACTACTCACTATCTTCATCCACCGCAATAATCAATCCTACAGATCTCCCACTAAACAGGCTCTACTACAGGCCCGAGCAAAAAACCCCTCAGTAGTAAAGGCATCCCCTTGAACCCGAAACAACTCTGATACCAAATGTAGGTTTTAAACCTATACAGAATCTGCAAACGAATCTTAAAAACATAAAATAAACAATAGCGAGAGCATAAAAAATAAAACAAATATAAACAGATATTTTCCCTTGGATCCCAATTCGGGACGACAAGCTTGATTTTTCATTATATTCCTTTTACTGTTACAACACATATATATACATGTCGAAGCATACATAAACCCCAATCCATTAACCCTAGATTAGAACATAATCGTAGTTCCCTTGACTAGATCTACAAATTACTAGGGGCCAAAAACCATCATGTCCCAAAACCATGTGCAAACCCATGCAGAAAACCATGGGTAGGTCTGCCCACCGAAAAATAGGGTCCAAAATTTTTTCTCGAGGTGCTGCCCAACACCTCGAATAGGGGGGCTGCCGCCCCCCCATGACCTGCCTGCTATGCCAAACGCAACATACAAGGGCGGCCATCGCCCCCCCTGTGCACCCCCCTACGGGTAAATAGTCGTGGAAAGAATATAGCACATACCCAATAATTCAAACCAACAATAAAACCCATGTTATGTGGATTCTCAAGATCTTGCTCAAAATGGAAAATCACTCTCCCATTTATTAACTCATACCAAATTCCCTTGGCACTACAATGGCATCACCCGATATATAGAAGTTAATGGTGCACATGGTGAAAGCTAGGGTTTTCATCCAGCGAGCAAGCTCCTGAGATCTCCAAGAGGGAAATGTGGAAGGAAAAGTCCTAGGTCGCAACCTCTTAGGTCACAACTAATCCTATGTCGTAGGTCACAAATGGCCGAAGTCACAAGCCAACCCAACAGTCGGGCATGTCAACAGTCAAGGGCAACTCAAGAGTCACTTCAGCCTATGTGAGGGGCTTCAAGAACTCACACCACGAGGGAATTTTTATCTCTGCAAAGGAAGCCAAGATGACAGAGTAATTGGTGCTTGAGAGCTAAATCCACTCAACTCTTGGTATCAAGTAGGGAGAGAGGTAGTGAGGCTAGGATTTTAGTATTATGCATTGAGATGAATAGCCCGTGTTCCACTTTTAGGTTTTGACAAGTTGTAAATATGTATTTGAAGTTGCAGTATCATTAATAATATATTCTCTTTTCCAGCACTAATTCACGTGCTTGCTTGTGGTGATAGTACTAGTTGTCTAATATTTCACTATGTTGTACGTGTGCTTTCATGCATGCAATTGGTTTTGAACTAATTCACAGTGGTTTCATGTATGTTTCCTCTTGAATCAATTTTTATTTGTTCCTTGCCATGTCAGTGATCTATTTTGAGCTACTTTGCAATTAACTTTTGGAGTGTTTTCTTTCATGTATGTCTGATTGGTTTTTTCGGCTCACCGATCCCACTCACGACATACCCCATTTTATTTTGCTGCTTAGACTTGCTTGTATCTTTGGTTTTGGTTCGTCAATCTTGGGATGATTTTTCTTCACTGATTGGTCATTTCACCTTTACCTCTACTTCATCATCTTCTCATCCGATAACCAAGATTGGAACCACTTATGGTGGTAGCCAGGCCCACATAGCAGATGGGGATCCTATCCAAAACGGTGTGAGTTCTAATTGGGACCTTTTACCGAGGAGACCCCCTTGTTGTTGTCAGTACAATTTTTTCCCTCAATAATACGATAAGAAGATATTGCTCAAAAGTATTTTGATCAAAATTGTGACTTGTGCATTAAGTTCTCTTGGAATCAATCTAGACCTGGTAATGGAATCTGAAGCAATTCTAAAAATAGAAGATCTAGATCTACATGTTCTATGGCTATTAGGCTAGAAAATAAAATGGATAATATGAAAAATGGAATTATGAATACTATTAGTAAACAGATAGATTCTTTAAAGTTTCAGTAAAAATTAGTAGAAGAACAAGAGACATTATCGATTTATTGTCTGAAATGTAGAAATAATTTCTTTTACGTGAATGTCCTGCAAATGTTAAGAGTGCTAATAATTTTGTTTTATATACAGGAAAACATTGTACTAAAGAATGAGCTTCTATACTGTGATTTAAATTAGCATTTCAAGGAGAGTACCAAGAGCTTGAGCCATTTCATGTTATGGGAGAAAGAAAATCATGGCCTCAGGTAGGTACACATATGATTCTTGAACATGCACTTATCTGAAAGGAGTGTATTAGTTCTATTGTGCTAAATGTCCTTTCAGTTAAGTAAACATGTACAAATTTCCTCCATAAGTTTTCTTAAGGTATGAGTGTTTTAACCATGAAAATTAGATGAATTAGTGAACTTTAAGCATGTAAATAAGCCTTAAAAACACTAAACAATAGTGCATAATGGAGAAAAAAATTCACACATAAGTTTTACATGGTATGCATGATGAATCAGTTCACCCCTCTTAGGCTACATTTGCTGGTCCAACTCCCAATGGCATGTCCCTCTTTGTCATTATGATCAAAATTGTAAATTACATATGTTTTCAAGCCTCCAATGGCTGCTTTCTATGCACCAATGGCTCCATAATGCTCAAATTAGTCTAGGTAGACTCTTGTTTCACAAAAATTGGTCGAAAACTAACCTCCCAATGCATTTTCCCCAATAACAGCTAGAAAATCTTCACTAAATGTGGAGACTGTGAGTTTAAATACAGTTAAATTAATTGTTTACCCCAAATTTCGGAGCGCACTCCAAATTAGGCCGGCATATAAGGTTTAACATTTATTTTAAGTGGTGGGGTGGTCACATGCCACCCTCGCTAAATCCTTCGTTGACGGTTTAAACTCCTGTTGTTTGAGATTGGAACTGGGAGTTATGGGCTCCATAACTTGTCACATAACCTTCGCAATAAACCTTACCACATGTGATCAACCTCTATGCTACAAACCCACCACATAAGCCATCACATTAAATATTAACTTCCGCATGTGATCAAGTTCTTCGCATTGGCGATTTAGTTTTGATGTTATGGTTACCATGTGGTCGTGGTTCCAGGCGGATGGACGTGTTAGGGGGGCTATCCCTTAGGGGCTGGCCTCCCAATCCCTCATTGTATTTCCTATTATACTTCAAATATTACCGACAACCTATGGGGATAATTAACACCCCACACACATAATGGTAAGAAGTCTTGCACGCGGATAGGAGGTCGCGGGTTCGACCCCCGTCAACTCCACAAAATTTTGGACTACTGTTATGAGGACTCGTGGCAGCCTCTGGTCTTTCCATGTGTCACTCAATCATTTTCCACCTACAAACACATCCAACGGCCAAGATCCTTTTGTACCCTCATCATCCAATGGTCCACAAAGTGCCACGTGGTGCCACCATATTGGCTCTGAAGAAAATGGAACATTCCTAGAATATTCCATTGACTGTACCTGCAAGCCGACTGGGCATCTAGTCACCAAATTTTTTTTGTTTGGGAAAATGAAAAAAATACAATATCGTCCTCATACGACATCAGTTTTTCAAACCATTCATGGCACAAAAATCACAATGACGAGACCTTTCCGGATGCTCAGGTTTGGACCTGCTTCAAGCACTTTCATTTTTTAGCATATGAATTGATCTCCTAATCCCACCTCCCCATTAGGAATCTTTTGGACACCAAAATACTTTAATCACCTGTTCAGAAAATGAGGGAACAACTCCCTCACCTTTTCCACTTCCATCCATATTTCCTTACCTGGTTTGCTGCCCTTGAGCCCAATCCAAAGATAATCGACACTTCCACTTTTAGAAGTGTGTGTCCTGCTATCAAGGATGGCATCCTTCTTGATCTCATCCAAAAATTCTGGTGAGAAATCTTCTATTTATGGCAGCTGAATGTCACCCCCTTGATCATCAATCAATGGAGGCTCATACAAACGTAAATTGTTCACATTGAAAATGGAATACATTTGCATATATGAAGGCAATTCAAGTTGAAATGCATTATTACCAACTTGTTTAATAATCTTGAATGGACCATAACGAATAGGCTTGAGATTTTTACCTTCTCCTTGCATCCTTTCTTGTCTTATGTGCAACCATACTTCGTCTCCTTCTTGAAATTTGTGATCAACTCTATGTTTGTCATGCCTCTCCTTGTACTTTCTTTGACTCTTCTAAAAATTTTCTTGAACTTGTTGATGAATAATTTAAATTTTCTCAATGAGCTTTCAAGCCTTGTCAATATCATTATGCCCATCAATTGCAATGTCCTTCTCATAGATGAAGTCTAATGGCAATTTCGAAAAATACCCAAATCATTCTTCAAAAGGTGAAGTATTTTTATAAGAGTGCTTGGCCCAGTTGTAAGTGTGCTGAATGTAATGTAGTTGTTCATCCCACAACTTGGGATAATTTCTGCAATATCCTCTCAATAGATGCAAAACGGTCCTATTCACCACCTCAGTTTGGCCATTAGTTTATAGATGAAAAGCAATACTCTTTTTCAACTTTCTGTCCATCATCTTCCAAATATTGGACCAAAAATTCCCAATGAACCTGGAATCCCTGTCACTAAAAATAGAAGTTGGCAAACCAAAATGAACCCATAAATGTTGAAAATAAAGTTTAGCAGTAACCGTTTTCTTACATGGCATAAGTATACACATTTTACTGAATCTATCCACAACCACATAAAGATAATCATGATGTTTTCTTGACATAGGTAGACCTCTAACAAATTCCTTGGAGACACTCTCCCATGGCCTTGATGGTACCGGTAGTGGCATGTACAACCCAATATTCCTATTGCTAGGCTTGCTTTTTGCACACAATGAACATCCTCTTATAAAATGTGACACACTATCTATCATGTGAGGCCAATAAAAATACCTTTGTAGATGCACCACTGTTTTTCTTACACCAAAGTGACCTGCAATAAGAGACGAATAAGCCTCTATCATGACACTAATTCTCTCTCCTTGTGGTATACATAACTTGTCCAAACGAAACAAAAAATTATTATGAAAGTGACAATCATTTTCCTCAACTTGATTCCCTTCACTCAAACTAGCATACACATCTTTAAAATTAGCATTAGATGCATATTTTTCTATGTAACTCTCATGTACAATAGAATCATTTTTAAGCAAATTAGAAGCACTTATAATAGGCCTTGGAAGCATATCATCAAATTTATTGAAAATACGTTTCTTGTACCTTATAACCAAGTAAAATTTTTGAAAAAATCCCATCTACCTAAAATGTCGTGATTGCTGCAATTTTGTTTGTGACTGCAAGTACTCTAGTGGTTGGTGATCGGTATGAATAATCGTCTCTTTACCCATCAAGTAGTGCTTCCACTTCTTGATAATTTGTACCAATGCATACATCTCTTTTTCATATGTTGGATAACTCATTACATCACCATTAAATGTTTCAGAATGAAAAGCGATAGGCTTACCATGCTGCAAAATTACTACGCCCATGGCATAATCACTAGCATCGGTCTATATGTTGAATGACTGTCTCAAATCCAGTAATGCAAGAACTAGAGTGGAACTAATATTGTCTTTTAAAGATTCAAAATTTTTATGCTGTTTGCCTCCCCATTAGAAGCCTTTCTTCACACTTGTCACTGCATGCGTAGTAGATGCTATGGCATAAAAGTTGGAAATAAACTTTCTCCAATACTAATCTACGCCTAAAAATATTCTTACCTCTGTTACGGATTTGGGAGTGGGCCAATTCACAATGCCTTACACTTTAGAAGGATCAATTCTCAATGTGCCTCATCTTACAATGTGTCTCAAATAAACCAAAGAAGTTTTTCCAAATTCACACTTATACATCTTAAGAAATAATTTCTCTTTCATCAAAACATAAAGTACCCTCTTTACATGCAAGACATGCTCTTATCTTGTTTTTCTACAAATGAGTATATCATCTAAATAAAAAATCACAAATTCATCAAGAAATGGATGCAACACATTATCTATCACACGCATGAAAGTCGCCAGTGCATTACACAAACCAAATGTCATAACCAACCACTCAAAGAGTCCTTGTTTGGTTTTGAATGCAATCTTCCATATGTCACTTTTTGGAATTCTTAATTGATGACATCCACTTCATAAATCTAAATTAGAAAAATATTTTTCTTCTTTCAGCTGATCTAACAAATCATCTATCCTTGGGAGTGGGTATTGAGTTTTTACCATTATCTTTTTCAAAGCTCTGAAGTCAACACACATGCGCTAAGTCCCATCTTTCTTCAGAATCAGGACTATAGGTGAACCTCGTGGAAAATTTCTTGGACTTATGAGTGCCTTGTCCAAAAAGTCCTTGATTTTTCACTTTATTTCAGCATTCTCCATTTTTGACATGTGATACATGTCGATGTTTGCAAGAGGAAAATCTTGTTGAAACTGAATCTCATGTTGAATCTCCCTTTTAGGAGGCAAACATGTTGGCTCCTGAAACATCTCATGATATGCATAAAATACATAATATAAATATTATTTCAACTTAGGATCACAATATTCAAATGACCCATGATTAACATCAGCTTTAGGCTTAATCATTAGAGGAAAATAATTCTTAATTGAATTCACCAGCCTTTTTACCTGTCCAACATTTACCATTGCAATATTTGTCTTGTTGCGATGTGCTCTAACAATGCACTCCTTTCCATATTTGAATAAATGGTATTTGTTCTCATGGCGATGGAATATAGCTTTCCTGTCATACAAGTCAGGACTTCCCAACAAAACACCTATAATATCAAGTGGAACCACATCTATTTCAACCGTGTCAAAAAAATGTGCAGTTATTGCAAAGCGGAATATGGACTTATTTGAAACCTGTAAATTTGCATCCTTACAAAATCCACCCAAGTTGATATGGTTTCAGATGTGGAATGGTCTCAATTTTAAGTTTCTTCAAAAATTATTTAGAAATTAAATTCAATTGTGAACAACTGTTAAACAGTGTATCAATATTGGTATGTTTGGATATGACCCTCACATGAAACAATTCAATTCTCCCTTCTTCATTTGGAGCTTCTATGTGATAGTTTGAAGTACTAGTACTAGGTTTTGTTTCAGTTTATTTCCCCTTGATGTTCTTCAATCCCATGGTTTTAATTTTAGTTTCATCGCCTGAATCCTCTCCTAAGTCATGTTGAGTTGCAGCTGCAGTTTTCTGCCTCCCTTTGTTATTGTTAAATTTGGGTCTCTTTTCAGGATGTACTTTCCAATAGTTTTTCTCTTCATGGCCTTCTCTTGGACAATGTTTACAAAACACTTTCTCTGCTTATTTCTTGATAGATTCATTCTTTTTTCCTTTTCCTTTTGAGGTTTTCTCTTTGTTTCTCCCCTTAAAAGGCTTGTTTCTACCCTCTTCAAGAGTATTTTTCCCTCTAGCTTCTAAATATGTAGCTTGAACACATACCTAATCTAAGCTTGTAGGATTAAACATGAGGATATGATGTCTAAGTTAGCTATGTAAGCCCTATATGTACCTAAGAAAAGTATCTTGACTCTGCAAATCTACCCCTAATAAGAGAGCTCTTCTCATAAATTCTTGGTTGTAGTCTTGTACATTTTTTCCTTTCAACTGTCTAAAATTTTGAGAGTTCATTATGGATTTTTTCATGTGATCTATTAGGTCCCTGTAATTTGTCAGATTGGTAAGACCAAATAAACAAAGGTAACATAAAACTAATTTTGGAGTCCTATGACCTAGCCTTCCTAGACTCAGAGAGGGCTCTCTCTATATTTGTATAAAAGATATAACTTGATTGATTTAGGATGATGATTTTAGACTAGAGGATTGTTTGTTTTGTTTTGTTTTGTTTGGTTGTTTTTCAAGAAAAACATGTAGAGTAAGATAATTTCAAACCATTGGGCTATGGAGTTTGTAAAATATTTGAAGAGTACAACAAAAAATGAAGGTTGTTCCATAGGGCAAGTTAACAAAGCCAAATGGATCTTAATAGCTTATATGGGTGTGAAATGAACATTAAGTGGTGATTTGAGTAGGTTTAAAGGGAAATTAAGAATCCTTTAACATATACTAGAACAAGAAGAGTGTCGATTCACAAAGGTGGCTTATTATAGGCAACCTCTAGGCTTCTCATTCAATTGTCAACCTAGGGCAAGTCTTCTTATTTCAAGAGTGTAAGCATAGTATATGCGAGCGAGGTTGACTAATAGTTACTCTATATTACTTATGAAAAGGATTATCTAATTCTCGAAGTTAAATCAACTCAAAGAGAAATGAAATGGTAGAATTCAACTAACTATTCTTTCTAGCTGAGAAGGAGAGAAACCTATGATTGAACGACATAATGATGAATTGAACAGTAATCTTAACGAATTGAACAACAACCTTAATGAAATTAACAGAAATCTGAATAAATTGAACAACAATATGAATAAATTGAATGAAAAATTACTTATATAATTTTGCAGTCGAATTCTCTTTTCAAACTAACTAATTGACATCTTTTTGTACTTGATCAATAATTGGACGCCTTATTGTATTGAGGGAGAAATATAATTCTTAAATATAGATAACATTGAACAGTAATTACTCTACGATTCATAAAGCGACTATAAAGGTGTTGGGAGAAAATGGAAACATATAACAGGGATAAAGCATTACTATAAACTAGAAAGCACGAATTCTAAATTATTTTGATGAAAGAGAAAATGTAACCTCATGTATTTCTATTTTATCGAGTGGAAAATTAATTCACAAACTGCATCAGATAACTTGAGATCAATTATGTAACTAACGCACAACAAAAAAATTGGCGAGGAAAGTCCCAGGGGCTGGGCCCAAACCACTAGAAGTTATAACGCAATGAAAAACTCAGAAGATGATTGTTCAAAACATCAAAACTCTTTATTAAATTGAAGGATAATATAGGGATACAACTGAACAGTTTTGTCATACTACGTTGATTACAGAAGGAAAATCCTATTAAACTCCCCTATCTAGTTCATTCTTGGTCCTTTTAAAGGCATTTTCATGTAGTGGGACAATATTTTCTAAACTACAACCCGTTTCTCGTTGTTTTCATTTGGGTTCTCGAGCTTGGATCTGTATTTATGCCTTCAGTCAGTTTCTGGGAGTTACTGAGATTTCGTGAGTCCGTGTCTGTCAGCCCTCTTTCGTTTAACGTTGGTTCAGTTGCTCTTCTTCCCTATACACAGAGATAAAATAATTCAAATTTCTATTATAAAACGTTCCTTTTTAGTTTAGCCCAATTCTCCTGATTTTCATAAATCTTTTTTTTTTTTTATTGTTAAGATGAGGAATAATTCTTAAAAATGTATCACAATTCGAGGTAATCATATGGTGAAAACATATTTTAATTTTGACCCAACGTACTCCCCCACTTACCTATTTGCAGGTCCTTGTGCAAACAAATGGTTGTGATGCAACTATGTTAAGGAGTAGGCAGGGTGGAATTCTTGCTTGTATGCTTTGAAACCCTGTTTTTGTCTAATTCTTGCAAAAGCAACATTTTTGTGCCCTTCTGGAAATTCATAGTCATGATCATAGCCCTCAGGAGGGTACTAGATAAGAGGGCATCTATATCTACATCCTAACCATGCAAGACCCATGCTGAAGACCATGTTACTATACGAGAGGAATCTAGAGGTGACTGCTTTGAAATTTCGGTAGCCAAATGGCTCCCTATTATTTATATTGTCTGTGGAGGCCATCCATATTTTTTTAGTTTCTTTGAGGGCTACTTCCTAAATGTCTCCAAAATATTCCCTCCCATTTTCTAAAATGTCTTTATGGATGGGTCCCAGCTTGGTCCTTTCACCCTTTCTTCGCATGAAATTATTGTGTTGAATGAATAGCTGCAAGGGTTTTGTAGACTCTCCTCTGACCCACAGGTCTAGGCCGTGTTCTCTCTTTTGGAAGATGTTATAGGCTTTGGCCCACCTAATCTTGTTCTTAGTGAACGAGAATAAGGCTTGGAACTGAAAATCCCCTATAAAGGGACTAGGATTGATGTTTGTGTCCTCTTCTAGAAATAATTTGTGAATGTAAAGTTCACATAAAAGGCGATGGACCTATTCATATTGATCATTCCAGAAGTGGATGCACTCTTCTATGGTTTTGAAAGATGTGGGCTTCCATGCCCTAACGAATTTGATTTTTAGCTGTAAGTATCGTTCTGTTAAGAATAGGGCATAGTTGGTGGCTACTGCCCTGCATGTTAGTGCATCATAATGTAGAGAACAAATTGTAGTGATTTTTTTATTTGCTTGATCCACCTGATCTTGTGCCCTTTTTACCTTTTCCTTCTCCTCTCTGAGCTGGGAAAATGTTTCATCTTCTGTGGTGAAAAGGTTTGTGAATTTATTTAGTAGTGCCTGATATTCCTATGCTAGTACTACTTTATTTTTTCATGGTGCCAACTCATGTCGTGTTCAAATTAATTCGTTACACCATTTTTGTTTGGCAGCTCTTTCAACTAGAGGGGCATAGGTGTTTCCTCCATTTGGGTTCCCTTTTTGTCAGTGAATGCTTGCCTAGTTTGGACAGAGGCTTCAAGAGTGTCCACCATGTCTGTTTGTACCTCGATCTCAACGGTGCTTGCCAAGTCAGTTTGTATCCTAGCCTCAGTAGTATCTGTTAGGTCATTATGCATTCCAGCCTCAGTAGTATCTAACAAATTGGTGATCAGTTCCATTTGGGTTTCGGCTGGGTCAATTCTTTCTTAGGCTTTCGGGTCTTATTTACCTCTAACAGTTTTCTTAAATTTTCCACCATTTTCCTCAATATTTTGCAGGTCCTGCTCAATTTCTTAATCTTATTTTCAACGGAATTCTCACCTGACTTGATTTTAGCAGGTGGTGGAGGAGCAGCATTCTCATTTTCAGGAACGGTGCTTCCAACCTCAGGGTTTCCTGTGATGGTGTTTTCTACTTGAGCTTCGGAGTTTACTTCTGTATAGGGTCCTAAATAGGTGGGAAAATGTTACCTTTAGGTGTCAAAGGAAATTTTTCTATGCTTCTGCTTTTCTCCAAAGGGATAGTGTCTCTTGACTGATTTTCTGATTTCACTCTCTCTTCTACCTACTCTTCACTATTTACCTCATAATTATTGAGAGGGGACAAAACCCCAAAGGCCTGTGATTCCTCTTGGTGGGGTAGGACCTCGGTGTCGCCAAAAATGCTGGCAGTGGAAAACTTGTCTAAAATTGTTCTCTTACTCTTCGTCTTCTGATAGGCTTCCAGATTCATGGATTGCCCTCATTTTCTCTAGGACTCGAGCCATCTCTTCCTCATATTCTTGCAAGGGTGCGTTTTGAGGGCTTGAGGGTAGTGAACATGATGGCCCTGCCTCCTCTATGAAGTCTGAGGTTTCTTGAAGTCTTTTGGTCCACTTTTTATTGCTTGGTTCTAAAGTTGAGGTATGAATCCTTTTCCTTCTATATATGTTTCCCCTCGGGAGCTTGATTTCGGTTTCACCAAGGTTTTCCTCAGGTACCTGTGTGGCAAGGTTAATAAAGTTTCCTCAGGCTATTTTATGCTTCTCCAACTCATGTATGGTGATTAGGTTGATTAACCCGTAGTGACTGAAAACTTCTTGGTGGTTTTTAGCTCTTCATATTCGAACAATAGTGTTATGCAATATAGAATTTAAGAAAGCAGGTAGGTTAACTGAAATATTTTTCTTAAGCACAACTAATAGTTTAAGTTGAGGGGGTTTTACCATATCTTGGCATCCGTTGCATGTAATGAATCTTTGGATGAATGTCGTTAGTTCCTGCCATGGTTGATGTAGAGAGGTAGGGTTAATCCATTTTCCTTTTCGGTCCAATGGCTCTTCCAGATCCTGATATGATACAACTTCCTGCCGTAAGAGAATATGTTTCTTTGTCCATCTCTCTCCTTCCACTGGTATTCCAGAGACTTCCACAATAATTTCTTCTGTGACTGGTATAACTCTTCCCCTGAGCCTGTTCTGCCCCTCTTGTAGGTTTTGCAGAAACTCAATTGCTACTTTTGTATCAAATCCTTGTAATCAGTGTAAATATGCCAGCCAGCCGGCTTGCTGGAGGATAGCGCCAGCTGCATCTGAAATTGGGAAGTTCGAAGGTTCATTCCGGAGAGAGTTTCCTCCCATAGCTGGTGTGATTTCCTGAGTTTTTTCTTCTGATTCTATTCTCTTTTGGCTCTATTGTTTCAAATGAATATTGTATGTAAGAGAAAGGGAGATTGCATCCTTCTGCAAGTAACTTCATACCTTAATTGTGATGCTCCTTTGGTCTCATCAGAATATCTAACGGGATTTGTATAGGAAATTTACATGGCTACTTATTTATGACTAATTACACCCCCTCTGTCGAAGTAAGGGCACCCACGTCCTCAAGTACAAGAGGGATTTGTCCAATCATGAATGCGAAAGGGGGGAATGTCAGGATTCGATAATCATGGCCTGTACGTGAGAGAGGAGGTCATGGTTTTCAAGTTTTAGGGGATGAGGAGTAATTGAGTAATTATGAGTGTACGCAGTGTAAAGGTAAGATTTGGAAGTTTTGACATAAATACATATCGTGTGGAAGTGATCGAATACGGAGAGAAAACAGTATAACTATTATTATGATATGATGTCCTTCTTTAATGATAAAGTGTGACAAAATCAAGGCTGAGATAGGTAATGATTGGTGCTATCATCCTAAGGTTCAAACATGTAAGCATATCTCCCTTATAGTTATTTATGTGGTAGATTAGAATCATCACTAATTCGAGTAGTGGTTGATGGAAGAAGAATGGAAGAGAAGGATATATGTAAGAGTAATTGGCTATTGTTGAAACATACTCTCATGCCATAAGCAGAGCCACTACTGCTAGCAGGTGTTCATAGCTTCGACAGGGTTTCTATTTTAACCTGAAAAATGAGCCAGGATCCTTATGTAGAAACAGTTATTGTGTCAATTTTGTGGAGAGATCACCATACTGGTATGATAGTCAGGTAACCATGGTGCCACTCACTAGAGTTTAAACAAAGTGATCAGGTTGGTTAGTGATGAGACCTCCTATCCTTCAAGAAGTTGAGAAGGTCATTACCCTTGTGTGGTGGCCATTGTGGGCATGTCACTTGCTAAGCTCTTATGAACATGGTAGGCTAGCTCGTAATGAGACCCCTTATCCTCTTTTGAAAATTTGCATGTCAGCATAGTAATTTTTGAAACATAATCATTTTGATTTATAAGGAGGTCACTGTGTTGGTGTGATGGCCAGATACTCACAATGCCATTCACTAGGATTGTAACAAAGTGATCAGGCCATCTCGTGATGAGACCTCCTGTCCTTCAAGAAGATGGGAAGGTCATTACCCTAGTGTGGTGGCCATTGTGGGCATGTCACTTGCTAAACCCTTATGATCATGGTAGGATGGCTCATGATGAGATCCCCTATCCTCTCTTAAAAATTTGCATGAAATCATAATAGTTATTATTTATACATGAACGGAGGCTAATTAACTCCTTAAGAGTTAGGGATGGTGAGAGAATTAAAAAGAATGCCAATAAAATTAATTTTATTTATTCCTATTTCTTTATATTGGAGGGAAATACTACTCAAAAGTGTAGAAAGATATACCATCATAAGATAATGTATTGCACGATCACATAATTGAGCTGGGAATGACTTAGCCTTTCATTTCATATATGTATAGTGTCAGCTTCCAGTTTAGAGATTATAGTGTCAAAGAATCATCATATTGGTAATTTTTACTACTTTCCTCCTTTCTTCAAATACCACTTCCCCCTCGGAGATGCATTTTATAGGTAGGGTGCGGATCAAGGGGGGGATATCGACAAAGGAAGGAATAAAATGCAAAAATAATTTTGTTCAATATGATTGAACAACAAGGAAAAACAAAAACGGTTGTTCAATCCGATTGAAATACAGTTTTTCAATTGAATTCAACAGCATCCATTCAAAGAATTTGAACAGTAAGGATAAAAACACAAAAAGCACGGTTGTTCAAAGAATTTGAACAACAAAAGGTAAAAACAAAAAAAGCACAACTGTTCAATTCGATTGAACAATAGATGTTCAAATAGATTGAACAACAATCATTCAAATAATTTGAACAACAAAAGATAAAAACACAAAAAGCATAGTTGTTCAATCCGATTGGACATCAACTATTCAATTAGATTGAACAGTAGTCGTTCAAAGCATTTGAACAGTAAAAGGTAAAAATACAAAAAGCATGTTTGTTCAATCCGATTGAATAACAACTATTCAATTAGATTGAAGAGAAGTCGTTAAAATAATTTGAACAAAATGTAAAAATACAGAAGCACGGCTGTTCAATCTGATTGAATAGAAACTATTCAATTAGATTGAAAAGCAGTCGTTGAAATAATTTGAACAGCAAAAGGTAAAAATATAAAAAGCACAGATTTTCAATCCGATTGAATAGTAGTTGTTCAATTAGATTGAAAAATAGCCATTCAAAGAATTTGAACAGCAAAAGATAAAAACACAAAAAGCACAACTGTTCAATTTGATTGAACAATATTTGTGCAATTGGATTGGACAGCAACCGTTCAAATAATTTGAACAGAAAAAGGTAAAAATACAAAAAGCATTGTTATTCAATCTGATTGAACAACAGATTTTGAATGAGATTGAACAACATTCGTTCAAACAATTTGAATAGCAAAAGATAAAAAAACAAGAAGCACGGCTGTTCAATACGATTGAACAATAGTTGTTCAATTAGATTGAAGAGCAGTCGTTCAAAGAATTTGAACAAAAAAAGATTAAAAAAAACAAAAAAGAGGGTTGTTCAATTGATTAAACAACAGTTGTTCAATTGGATTGAACAGCAGCCGTTCAAATAAATTGAAAAAAAGATAAAAATACAAAAAGCATGGTTGTTCAATCCGATTGAACAACAGCTATTCAATTGGATTGAACAACAACCGTTCAAAGTATTTGAATAGCAAAAGAAAAAATGAAAGAGGATGAGAAAAAGAATACACTTTCGAGCATGAGGAATGTACAAAAAAATAAGAACTAAGAATTGTGAAGAAATTATATACACTATTTACAAATGACGGTAGCAAACTCTCACATACTTGAGGTTGTGGGGTTATCACCCCCTATTGTAACAACTTGGATGGTGGGATTGTTTCATACATGTTGGCAAAAAGATTCCTTTGTGAGAGGGGTACGATATAGGCGCACTCTCTACCCATTCACTCAAAATCTAGAACCAGACCCATCTATGGTGGTCAAGGTGAGTGTGCCATTGTTGTGTACTTCTTGAATTTTGTATGGACTGAGCCACCTTGTTTGTAATTTTCCCGGAAAATATTGGAATCTGGAGTCCTAGAGGAGTGCCCAATCTCCTTTTTGAAATAACTTCTTTTTGATAAGATTTTCCTGCCACTTAGCTCGTTGTTGTTGGATGATCATTGTGTGCTGCAGAGCCAGTAGCCACATTTCATCTTGCTCATTTATTTGTTGGAGTCTTTTAACCTAGGCTTATGTTATGTCCAACCCTACCTCCTGGGTTGTTCTTAGAGTCTTGATTTCAAAATCGATAGGGAAAATAGGCTCTCTCCCAAATACTAGATGATATGGGGAATATCCAGTGGTGTTTCGCCAGGTTATGTGATAGGCCCATAAGGCTTCTGGTAATCTAGTGGCCCAGTCCCAACGATGTGTTGATACTGTTTTGGTAAGAATTACCTCCAGAACTTTGTTGGTGATTTTGACTTGCCCATTTGTCTACAGGTGGTAAGGAGATGTAACTTTATGGATGACATGGTGATTTTTTAGGGTGCCTGTAATTTTATTACCTAGGAACTATGCCCCCCCATTGGTTATCACTTCTTGTGGAAAACCATATCACACAAAAAACTCAAAAAGGAAATTAATCATAGATTCCTTTATGGCTCTTGATAAGGCCATTGCTTCTACCCATTATGTTACGTAATATGTGGCAACCAATATGTATATTTTCTGGCTTGATGGTGGGTTGAATAGTCCAATGAAGTCTAGTGCCCACCATTCGAACGGTTCTATCACCAATTTTGGTTGTAGTGGCATTTCATCTGCTTGGCCTGGGAAACCCATTGTTTGGCAACTCTCACAGGCTTGGACATATTTTTTCACGTCTTTGAAAATTGTACACCAATAATAGCCTAATTGTAACAATTTGTGCCCTATTCTGTGATCTGCGAAATGGCCACCACAAGGTTCATCGTGATAGGCCCGTAGGATGTCATATATCTCTTCCTCGCTGATGCATTTGTGTATGTGCATGTCAGCTCCTATATGGAAGAGGTATCCACCGATCTAGGAGAACCTTGCACTGCGTTGTAAAATCAGTTTCTATTCTCTTGAAGTTAAATTTCTGGGAAGCTTTCCCAATGCTAAGTAATTTTCCACATCTGCATACCATGGTGTTTTTACCGCTACAAAAAACAAATGTTCGTCAGGAAACTGACCATTGAATACTAGCATGTTGTATGTATTTGGAACCCTGGACAGGAAGTTTGTGACCACCTTTTTGTTTCCTGGACAGTCCTTGATAGTTATATCGAATTCCTGCAATAGCAACAACCAAGGAGTTATTCTCCCATTCGTAATTGGTTTATTGTCTAAATAACTAATTGTAGAGTGATTAGTATACCGGAGTACTTGATAGCCAGTTACATAATGTCCAAATTTATTAATTGCATAAATGACTGCCAGGAACACCCTTTTAGTCACTGTATAATTTAATTCGGCAGGAGTGAGATTTTTTCTGATATAATAAATAACATAGGTTTTTTTTTTATTTCCTCTTGGCCAATAATTTCCCCTATTGTTGTGTCAGATGCATCTGAAGAGATGTGAAAAGACAACTTCCAGTTAGGCCCTCGTAGAATTGGTGTTGTCAAGACTAGTTTTTTTAAATCTACAAAAGCAGTGCCACATTTATCAGTCCAGTGGAATTCAACATTTCTAGTTAATGCATACAAAGGTGCAACTATTTGTGTGAAATTCTTTATAAATCTGCGATAATATCTTGCATATACCAAAAAACTACGTACCTTCGTCTGTGTACAAGGTGTGTCTAATAGAAGGATCACCTCTATTTTTGTTGGATCTACCTGTATTCTAGCTACAGAGATGTAGTGACCTAGGATTACTCCCTCGGTCATCATCATGTGGCATTTTTCATTTCTTAAACATAACCTAGTAGCAATACATCACTCCAACACCTTTTCTAGCATTTCTAATGCTTGATCAAAGTCCTCACCATATGGGGTGAAGTCATCCATATATATTTCAAGCCCTTCATTTGTTAAGTTAGAAAAGATGTTGACTATGGCTCTTTGAAATGTGGCTGGGGAGGTAACGTTTTTCTTATCCTAGTCTTCGAGAGTTATCTGGATTTGATTGTAACCACTGAACCCGTCAAGAAAGGAAAATAATTATTTTCCTGCGAGTGTGTCAAGGACCTAGGCAATAAAAGGGAGGGGGAAGTGGTCTTTTTGTGTTTCTTTATTCATTTCTCTTTTATCCACACAGATTCTCCATTTCCCATTCTTTTTATGGATGAATACCATAGGGGAGACCCATTTGCTGTCTGAAATAGGATAAATGAAATTTACATCCAACAGCTTTTGCAGCTCGTCTTTTACAATATCTTTTAAGTGCGGGTTTAGCCTTCGCTGAGGTTGTCTAATGGGTCAAAATTCGTTATAATTATAAATGTGATGGGTGCAAAGCTGAGGATCTAAGCCTTTCATGTCTGGGTAGTCCCAAGCAAATGCCCCTTGATGCTTCTGTGGAACATTTATGAGTCTTTGCTTTTGGTTACTATCCAAATTTCCATTCATATTTAGGATCTTCCCTGGCTCAATATCAATGGGTATGTTGTTACGCACAGTGGTTGTGGGAATATATTGATCCTAAAGGTCTGTCAAGGGGTCCTCTTAAACTTCATCTTCAAGGAATGTTTTCAACATTTGGCATTTTAAATTTTCAGACATGGGTGGCTCACTCATAAAACTATTGATTATAATGTCTTTAGTTTGATCTTTAAATTCAAGAGCTTCCACTAATGTCAGAGGTGGATGAATTTTTTTCTCCCAATATGCATATGGATGTTTGTGAATTTTTACCTTGGGTAATCTTGGTTTGGAAGGCAGAAAAATAATGATATTTTTTATGGAATCTCCTCTAGTGATGGTCATGCTGCCTGTTCGGCAGCCTATGTAAGCATCAGCTGTCGCCAACCAAGGTCGCCCAAGAATAAATGGGTGATTTTCCATCACATTCTTTGGATTAATAACTAAAAAATTGGCTAGATACTCCATTGAGTCTACAGAGACAAGGATGTCCTACACTATTCCTTTTGGTCTGATAATAGACCTATCAGCAAGCTCCAGCAATGTAGTCATGGGTTCTAAAGCTGAGATGCCTAGCTTTTTGCAGGTTGTCGTAGTTAGGATGTTAATGGCCACCCCTAAGTCAACCAATGTGTTTGGAAAGGAGTGGCCAGAGATCTGCATAGTTACTATGGTATTTCCTAGGTCTTCATATTTTATGAGCAGTTCCTTACCCAGTAATAAGTTATATAGCATCCCTACCACATGAACGGTGGGCACAACCTTTGTTTTTTTTACTTGCTTTTTCCCATACAGCTCTTTAATTGTTTTTGCGTAGATGGGAATCTCTTGTATGGCCTAGAGAAGAGAAATTTTGATACAAATGTTTCTTAACTCCGCTAGGATGTCAAAATCTAGAGAGACTATTGTTCTAGGAAGAGTTAACCTTTCAGGGAATGGAAGTGGAGACACCCTAAGCTCTTTAGGCCCCCCTTGTTCAACCAATTCCTTTTCTTAGCATACCTCTATTTTTTTTATATTTCCTTGGCTAGGCTTTGTTGAAGTTCCAAATTCAGATTGAGGTGAGGTCACGACTTTTTCTGGTGAGATAGTGCGTCCTGATCTTAGCCTTAGTTCATTGCATTGCCTCTGTTTAGTGTCGAGGTTTGGATCTTCTATAATCTGAATTCGCTGAACTGGTCTGTTATTAGGATTAGGATTGGGTTGAGCTGGTAATTGAGGATGTATAATAGGCTGAGGGTTGTGCTGGACTGGGTATGGAGCTGGAAGTGTAGGTTGATTTTGGACCCATACTCCCATTGGTATTTTGGTCAATCCCAAGGGTCGTTGCCAATTTTGAGGCCAATTAGTGGTTTGAGAAGGGAATGTTGGCCACTAGGCTTGATATGGAGCATTTTTCCAATAAGGAGGAGAATAGGGAAAACTTGGCCAATTATTCCTTGATGAGGGTTGTCTTGGCCAAGGTGGTATAAGAAATGATTAGGTCAGCCAAGTAGAAAAAGGGTTTTGATTCTGCCAAGCGACTGCAGGGTTTTGCTGGTTAAACTGCAGACAAGAAAAGAACTGAGGCAGGTATTGAGGCATACCTGGTCATGCGTACCATTGTCGATGCTGATTCATTAGGTAGACTGGTTCTGTCTCTTCCTCTACTTCCTTGTAAACTACTTTCTACCGCGGGAGTGAAGGGAAATGGTCCGTGGTATGGTCCTTAGTGTATATGGCATAGGTATAAACTATGTCTAAGGGGCATTCCCTTTGGCTGTACTTCTTCCAATAGTGTGCGAAAAATATAGCCAGGTTCTGCTCTACTATAGCTTGCTTCTTCTTGGTGTGTAAGACATCAAGCTGTGTTGTCAAAGTACCCAAAATGTCAGTTTTAAAATTTTCCAAGACATTACCAAACTCTGCTCTAGTTATGTTTCCACCGGACTGTTTAAGGTATTTTTTTATTGAGTCACATTCACTTGGCCTATTACGCATACAACCCCTAGAGCTAATACAAAGGGAAATAATCTCATCGTATTCTTCCTGGGAAATATCCCCTTTTCCCATTATGTTAAGTGTTTCAATCCATTATTATTTCATTCCCTTAATCATTGTAGCTTTTAAGATGTCTTTGGATAACATGGTATATGGAGACCTTCATAAATTTTATTGGAATATTTCTACGTATTCTTCTAATGTTTCACTGTCCCTTGCAGAAATATTGAAGATTTCATTTTTTAGTTCTCGATTTCGGCAATAGTATTGATATTTATTAAGAAAAATTTTCTTCATTTGGTCTTAGTTGTTAATGGTTCCCCCACCGAGTCCCATGAACTAGCGTAATGTTGTTCCTTTCAAATTAGAGGGAAATAGTTTCAGTTTCTGAGGGTCAGTGGTGTAGTCATACCCCCTACATAGGATATCGAATTCAAATAAGAATGCATCCCGATCTTCCGTGGTCAACCCATGGAAGGTGGGGATTTTTTGTAAGGGAATGGATTTCATAGGGGAATTTGCAGCATGATCAACAATGGGGTACTCCAATGTTGATGTCTGCCTATGATTCTAGTTTTGATTCTTTTCCATTTGATTAAAGATGTGCGAGTAATCTTCGGTAATTTCTTGTTTTGGAGGAGTAATCCTGGGGGGATTAGGAGGTGAGTGCGAAGGAAAATTTACAACACTTCCTCGATCTAGGATACTGAGTATCTTTGTCTCAATCACTCCTTTAGGGGATTTAGACTCTGAAGCTTCTCTTTGTATTGCACCGCTAGTTTCTCCTTCCCCTTCCTGTAAGTTGCAAGAATCTCCCTCTCTTGAAGGGCCAGTACCTATATGATCAACACTCTGAAGCCTTAGTTTAGATATTTCTATCTCACTTTGAATCTTGGTGTGGGCTGCAGATGATGAGGCTGCTACCTGATGGATAGTAGTAGGAATTTGAGTGGGAATGCTTCTAGGTCCTACAGATGCCTGGGATTCAACTTTCTTAATGATTTCATCTATATATTTTTTTCTTCCAAGGATCACTAGTCCCTTGGATTTTGGGGATTTTTGTGGATGATTTCGATTTTTTTCTATCTTTTTCTTCCCTGTCATAAAACAAGAGCACCTCTTCTACCAATATTTGCACAATTTGCTGAGAAATGGGCTAGGGATAAAGCGTTTTGATTTCTGGTACATAGTTTCTTACCTCTCGTTTTTAATACCCAATTATTCACATCAATGGATAAAGATAAATAAAGGATATCACTCTTCACACTCTCCCTGACAACGGTGCCAAAAATATTGATTCACAATGGTGGCTTATTATAGGCAACCTTTAGGCTTCTCGTCCAACTGTCAACCCAGGGAAATTCTTCTTATTTCATGATTGTAAGCACAATATATGCGAGTTAGGTTGACTAATAGTTACTCTATATTTCTTATGAAAAGGATTATCTAATTCTCGAAGTTCAATCAACTCAAAGAAAAATGAAATGGTAGAATGCAGCTAACTATTCTGTCTAGCTCAGAAGGAGAGAAACCTATGATTGAACGACATAATGATGAATTGAACAGTAATATTAACTAATTTAAAAACAACCTTAATGAATTGAACAACAATCTAAATAAATTGAACAACAATCTAAAAAAATTGAATCAACAATTACTTATATAATTTTGCAATGGAATTATCTTTGCAAACTAACTAATTGACATCTTTCTATAGTTAATCAATAATTGGATGCCTTATTGTACTGAGGGAATGATATAATTATTAAATATAGATAACATTGAATAGTAATTACTCTACGATTTATAAAGTGACTATAAAGGCGTTGGGAGAAAATGGAAACATCTAACAGCGATAAAGCATTACTATAAACCAGAAAGCACGAATGCTAAATTATTCTGATGAAAGAGAAACTGTAACCTCATGTATTTCTATTTTATCAAGTGGAAATGTAATTCACAAACTACATCAGATAACTGGACATCAATTCTGTAACTAATTCACATCACAGAAATTGGGGAGGAAACTCCCAAGGGCTAGGCCCAAACCACTAGAAGTTCTAACACAATGAAAAACTCAAAAGATGATTGTTTAGAACATCAAAATTATTTATTAAATTGAAGGATAATATAGGGATACAACTAAACAGTTATGTCCTTCTACATTGATTACAGAAGGAAATTCCTATTCAAATACCTTATCTAGTTCATCCTTGGTCCTTTTAAAGGCATTTTCACGCAGTGGGATGGTATTTTGCAAACGACTGCCCACTTCTCATGGTTGTCATTTGGGTTCTCTAGCTTGGATCTGTCTTTCTACCTTCTGTCAGTTTTTGGGAGTTATTGAGATTTCGTGAGTCTATGTCTGTCAGCCATCTTTTGTTTAATGTTGGTTCAGTTGTTCAGCTTCCCTGTACACAGAGATACAATAAGTCAAATTTATATTATAAAACGTTCCTTTTGTCATTTAGCCCAATTGTCCTGATTTTCATAAATCTTCTTTTTATTTATTGTTAAGATGAGGAAAAATTCTTAAAAATGTATCACAATTCAAAGTAATAATAGGGTGAAAACATACCTTAATTCCAGCCCAAAAAAGAGTCTTTAAAATCACCATTCTTAAGAAAGAACCAAAGGACAGGGCACACCATAAACTTCTTTGGCCTAGCTTTATCAAGTAAACTTTAAGAAAACAATCTAGAAAAACCTAGAGAGCAGGGAACTCCTAAATTCTTCAATCATACTTCAAAGACCTTCAAAGTGACTATTCAATACAGACCAAAGGACAGGGAGAACCATAAAATCCTTTAGCCAAACCCTAGTAAGTAAACTTCAAAGAAAACCTTGAGAACAACATTTCAAGAAGAACCAAAGGATAGGGAAAACCATAAACTTCTTTGGCTAGACTGTACCGAGTTAATCTCAAGAAAACAAGCTAGGTATAAATGAAGAGCAGGGAACTCCTAAGTTCTCCAATCAGACCTAGTAGAGGAAAACATTTAAACAACATAAAGCAGACAGAATTAAGGTGCCTCTAACAACATATCTTAACCTAGATTTTTTGTTCTGTTACAAGAGAAATTGATGTACAAAAATGGAAAACAAAAGGAAAATCGTTCCAATATTAGAATAACATCACCATTTAACCAAGTTCATGAATCCTCTGAATATGCATGTTCCATTAATATTTAGTCCAAAACGGTTACAAAGCTTCAAAGGCAACTTCTTTAGAACTCAAAGTCTATGAGGTATTCAGCTCAACAACCAACCAACAAAAATATGAAGCATACATGCAGTATTTATCTTCAAAATGATGAGGTGACCCTAAGATAGGGTTTCAGATTGTTGAGTCCCGAATTTGCCTCTTTTCCATACACTTTTCCACATCTTTTTCACTCACCTAAACCTCCAAAATTGTCAATATCATGTGCAAAAGGGTATCTAACATGGGTTTTAATTATGTTTTTGTGTTTTCTATTTGATTTAGATTTTGTTCATACAGCTGCGGAAACTTGCCACTTTCCGCAGCTGCTGCAACTTTCCGCAGCTATTTTGTGGATATCTATGCTACAGGTGTCTATGAAGGAAACGAGCCACATGGGCAGGCTAGGAATGACAAGGACATGGTTCGTGTCCTATTGGTTCAAGTAAATTCGTCAAAGAAAGCCGCGGTCAAAGCCAACCACGTGGAAGTCAACTATGGAGTTCTATGTCGGCTGGACTCTGTTTCGTGGCATATAAACATCCATACGGCCGTTTCCAAGCTTGCGGAGGTTAATTGACATATGTGCAAAGTTCTGGAGTTGAATTTAAGCGCCCACCTTCCATAGATCCGTTTTCCAACATGGCCATACTCCTATATCCGTGGCCTTAGTGGTCTACGTGCTGGCTGCTATCATAAACTTCAGGAGACAGTTACAGTTTATTGCTTTATATAAAGCGTTTGCATACGCACGTAGAGTTAGTTGTTGAGTTGTTAGTTGATAGTTGATGTGCATACTCTGTTATGTTAGCTTTGTAGTGATTACGCTGCCTTGAGCCGTAATACTACCAGTCTGTAATGAACTGCTTTTTAATGTGAGAAAACTCTGTTTTATAACTTAATTCGTGTTTGAGGATCGTACCAGAGCTGTGTAGAGGGCCCCTGCTCAGCCGAGGTTCTGTGTATTAATGTATATATATTTCATTTCATTTCTTTTAGAAGTCGTTGTATCATAATCCATTACATGTTCATATTTCATAGTTGTTTCATTTCTGTTCATACATTTCTATAATTTCCATTGTATTCTTGTTTTTCATGTTTTTATGATTGTTAAATCACTGATCAGTTTTCTTGTGCAGGTTTTAGGTAGACAGCCCGGGCATTTTCATAGTATTTTGGCTAATGATATGAGACTAACATTATTCTGCTGCTAATTTCCTTTTCATAGCATTTGTTTAACTTCAGTCTTGCTTTGTCCATTTCAGTTTTGTTTTTCTGATTCAGTAGTTAAATTTAAATATATTAAGCTGCTCATAGTGTCTTCAGTTGCCTCCGAAAGCCACAGCTGGACTGATGGTGAGGGACTGCATGATGAAATGTGTAGTTTAGTATTAGTTTCCTTTCTGTAAAATTAGATATATTAAGCTGCTCATAGCGTCTTCAGTTACCTCCGAAAACCACAGCTGGACTGATGGTGAGGGGCTGCATGATGAAATGTGTAGTTTAGTATTAGTTCCTTTTCTGCAAATTTAGATATATTAAATCATGTATGACATCTTCAGTTGCCTCCGAAAGCCACAGTTGGACTGATGGCGAGGGATTGAATTATGTGTGTATGGTTTAGTATTAGTTTACTTTCTGCAAATTAAATAATCAGTTACACAAGTTGTTTATGATTACTTCCACAAGTCATAGCTGGTCTAATGATGAAGGGTCGGAAAATGAATTGATGTAATCTGATTTAGATTTATTTCATTGCAATTTTGAATTTCCATAAGCGTAGTTTCTTTTGTGTTCAGTTGGCAGCAAGAATAGTTTAGTTTTCATGTTCACTAGTTTCCTGTTTTAATTCATTAGATTAGCAGCACCTTTTCATTTCAGCAGTACACTTTTACTTTCTTTCAAGTCTTGTCATTGTAATTTTAATTTTCTTTTAAAGTTTCAAGATTGGTAAATCATTATAGGGGAAATCACTTCCTTGAACAAATATAACCAAGCTTGCTTTTCACTTTAGAATTTCCATTTCACCTTAGAAAGACCAAAAATGACAAAAAGTTAAGAAAGAGGTTATCTTGCACATATAGTGCGCCACACTTCATCAGCTTACGATTCCCGGATTGACAATTAAATGCAGCAATTTAGGACACACTAAATTGACCAAACATTTTGGCGCCGTTGCCGGGGAAGTGTAACTAGGTAGCCAATTTCTTAAAAAAAAAAAAACCATAAAATCATAAAAGAAGGGAAAACTTGATAACTTCTTGAAGTATGCTCTCCTCTTGCACCTAGTGTGATCTGGAGGATCAGAAAAGAGAAGTTATTGGTTTAGTAATTTCTTAAGTATGCTCTCTTCTTGCACCTAGTGTGATCTGGAAGATCAGAAAGAGAATTATTAGCCCAACTTTTTTCTAAAAAAAAAAATAATAAAAATGACATGCATAGAGCAAGAGATTCTAGGGGAAGGTTTATAGCTAAAGCCAAGAGTTCGATTTTCACAACTCCATCTTCTTCAAGGCATAGACCGGATTCACCACCATCTACCCCTAGCCTTAAGATTTTTGGAAGTCAAGGAACAGCTGAATTAGAGGATTCTCCTATACCACCTACTAAAACCCACTTAGAAAACAAAGAGACTTTCTCTCATCCTTCCTTGGTAGAAGAACTAGAGGACTATAAGGACTCTAAAGAAACTATCATGGCAGAGGAAGTAATAAATAGAGGTGGAGATAGAAAAGGAGGAGATAATGAAGATAACAATGGTGAAGGAAATAACGGTAGAAATAGGGACAATCTGCTTGGATTCCCTATAGTTGATGAGGAAACTCATGCAACAATGAAAAATATCTCACCATCTGTTCTCCCTAACTTTTATGGATTATGAAGTGAGGATCCTGAAACATTTCTGTTTGAGTTTGAAGTAGTGTGCCGAACTTATGACTATATGGAAGATTCTGAAAAACTCAAACTGTTTCCTTCAACATTGAAGGGATCTGCTTTGAAATGGTTCATGGGATTAGCCACTCAATCTATCAGGACTTGGAATGATATGAAACAAACATTCTTGGATAGATACTTGGATTATTGTATGCCCACCAATCACAAGGATGAGGTATTCAAAATGATGCAAAAAGAAGATGAAAATTTGGAAGACTTAATTGAAAGATTTCAATACAGCTTGAAAAGAGCAAAGATGAGCAACTTAGATAATGAAACCTTGAAAGCCCTCCTATTAAAAGCCATTAGAGATGAATGGATAGACATTTTAAACATGATGGGAAAAGGAGACATCTCTCAACTTCCATTTCATGATATAACAGAACTATGTATCCATCTCTCAAGGGGAAAATCAAAAACTGGAAAAGGGCCTAGGGATTCTTCTCTTATTAGGGTTAACAAATCTGCAACTGGATCAGTAAGTAGGGCAGAGATTGGTAATATGCTTGATGAGTTTAAAACCGATATCTTAGGGAGTCTTAGTGAACAACTAGACACCCTTAAAATCCAAAACAAGCAGAAAGCAGAAACAGATGCTTTAGCCATCTTTTGTTCGAAATGTAGGAAGAAACATGCTTTAAGGGAATGTCCCTTGGATGCAAAAGTTGTAGAAACATGTATGATTTTCTCAGAGAATCATGAGATCAAGGATTGTCCTTCAATTCCTGGACTCAAAGCTGTTTTTCAAGAAGACCCAAATTCAGTAGAATCTCTCTGTTTTGTTGCAAGGAGACCTTGGCAGGGACAACAAACTCAAGGATTTAACAACCCTATGAATCTTCAAACCCCACCAAATTGGAATCCTTGGCAACAACCTTGGCCCCAACATCAAAATTCATATCAGCCATGGGTACAAGGGATGCAAAATCCTTATGGGAGATTTGCTCAATTTTATCAATATCCTCCATCTTTTCAAAATCCACAAGCTCCACAATTTCCAAGCCAAAATCCACAAATTTCATTGCCATTTCCACAACAGCAACCTTCTCAACAAAATACAAATCCTCAACTCATGCTCCCATACCAACAGAAGACAAATCAACTTCCAGCTCAGCCATTGCCAAATCCTAACAATAAGAATCCTCAAACTACTTATATGGTATAAGGACAACAATTTCCTACCTATATGATTGTTCCTCTCAACGATGTACAACTCAGATCTGGTAGAGTTTTAGAAAAACCTTCTATAGACATTCAAGAGCAAGATACCTCTGAGGAGGACTCTCTTCAAGTCAATAAGGGTTATGAGGAAGAATCTCTTCAAAATTCAAAAATTCAAAAAGAAAAAGAAAAGCTAACATCCACAACTCCTATAGTTGAGCAACCTGTATCTTCATCTACACCTCCTTTACCGGAAAGACTACAAATTGATAAGGGGGTGGAAAAACAAATCTTGTTGCCTAACTATGACTTTCTAGATGAATTGAAGAATGTTTGTATCAAGATTCCATTGCTACAAACCATTCGAGAAATTCCTATTCTAGCAAAAACCATAAAGGAGTTGAGTTTCAAAAGACCAGGAAGGAAGCTAAAGGACACAAGAAGAATCCACCTGGTAGGAAAGATTGCAGACATTATGATGGGAAAAATTACCATGCAGAAGTATGTAGATCCCGGAAGTCCAATTGTCAAGACACATATAAATGGGATAGAAATTCCAAACACATTGATTGACTTAGGGGATGCTATCAACATTATGAGTAGACAGACTATGGAACAGTTAAAACTTCCTAACCTTCTTTTTACACCTACTTTATTGCAACTTGCAGATCGATCGGTTATTAAACCAGATGGTGTATTAGAAGATATTTCAGTCTCCTTAGATTCTTGGGAATATCGAGTAGACTTTATGATTTTGACTCCCAAAAGCAATCTAGGAGGACATCCAATTATCTTAGGAAGACCTTGGCTGGCCACAGCTGATGCTTTTATTAGTTGTAGATCTGGAGACATGTACATTTCTAATGGTAATTCGACAAAGAAATTCAATTTGTATCCTCCCGCAAGAGCAATTACAGAAATAAGAGACAATGAATGGATCGATGATGAGAACATTATACAACCTGTCTTTACCATTTCTGAAATTAGTGAGGATAGTCAAATTCTGAACACATTAGAAAATTTTGAGATAACTTCAGAATATGACCCCACACAATTTCAGTTGGAATCTGACATAGAATATTTATCATCAAGACAAATGTCTCTCTACTCTATGGAAGAGTTTGGTAATTCTGCTATTGAGATTTTTCGAGAAAAAACATTGAATATCAACAAATATCTGGAGAAGTCACAACAAGAAGAACTAACCAGAATCTTGCAAAAACATTCTACTGCATTTGCATGGGAGTATACTGACATGAAGGGTATTGATCCTAAGACTTGCATCCATCATATCTATATTGAGGAAAACAGTAGACCAATTAGACAACCTCAAAGAAGGATGAATCCAAATCTTAGGGAGATAGTGAAAGAAGAGCTCCAAAAACTTCTCAATGTAAACTTCATTTATCCGATTTCAGATAGCCGATGGGTTTCTCCTTTGGTTATAGTACCTAAAAAGAATGGTAAATGGAGAGTATGCATTGATTACAGGGAGTTGAACAAAGCAACTTTGAAGGATCACTTTCCTTTGCCTTTTATTGATCAGGTATTAGATACATTAGCAGGTAAAAAGTACTTTTCATTTTGGATGGTTTTAGTGGCTATAATCAAATTCAGGTAGCACCTGAAGATCAAGATAAGACCACATTTACTTGTCCATGGGGAACTTTTGCCTACCGAGTGCTTCCTTTTGGGTTATTTAATGCACCAGCAACATTCCAAAGAGCAGTACTAGGAATTTTTTCTGATCTAATCCATGATTGTGTAGAGGTTTATATGGATGATTTTACAGTTTATGGTAATTCATTTGAAGGGGCATTAGAAAATTTGGAAAAAGTTCTTATAAGATGTAAAGAAACAAACCTTTCATTAAGCCATGAAAAATGCTTTATGATGTTTACTGAAGGGATTGTTTTAGGACATCATATTTCAGGAGATGGGATTAAGGTTGATAGATCAAAAGTTGAAGTCATCTCCAAGTTACCTATTCCAAATTGTGAAAGAGATGTTAGAAGTTTTCTAGGATTTACTGGTTACTATAGAAGATTTATAGAAAACTTCACTAAAATTGCATCTCCACTCTTCAAATTGCTTACAAAAGATTGTGAATTTAAATGGGATCCTGATTGTCAATCAACTTTTGAAACTTTGAAAACAAGAATATCTGAAGCACCTATCTTGAGAGGACCAAATTGGAAACTTCCTTTCCATATTTCTACAGATGCTTCAGATACAGCTCTTGGAGTTGTGTTGGGTCAAAAATATTTAATTCCTTATGCCATTTATTACACCAGTAAAAATTTGACTCCCACAGAGTTGAATTATACTGTGACTGAAAAAGAGTTCTTAGCTGTTGTTCATGCAATTAATAAGTTTAGACATTACATAACAGGCTATGAAACTTTTATTCATACTGACCATTCTGCGATTAGATATTTAATGAACAAACCTGTTACTAATGGCAGAGTGACAAGATGGCTTTTACTTTTGCAAGAATTCAATATTACTGTGTTGGATAGACCAGGAAAACAGAATACGGTAGCTGATTTCTTGTCTAGGATTCAGAATACTAAAGAAGATTCTCCTGTAGAAGATAAATTTCCTGATGAATACTTGTTTGCAGTAACTATTAAGACCCCTTGGTATGCGGATATTGCTAACTATTTGGTTACAGGGAAACTACCTTCACATTTATTTCCAAGAGAAAAACGAAAGATTATTCAGGAGAGTTCAAAATATTCATGGATTTCTAACGAATTGTTTTAAACAGGGCCAGATCTTGTGATCAGAAGATGTGTCAGGGAAGATGAAATGCCTGATATTCTTAAGGCATGTCATGATGAACCATGCGGCAGACACTTTGCGGACAAAAGGACGACCTATAAAATCCTTTCCTTGGGATATTATTGGCCTTCCCTCTTCAAAGATGCAAAACAATATGTCAAAAGGTGTGATAGCTGCCAAAGAGTAGGGAAACCTACCCTTTCGAATGAAATGCCATTGCAAACACAGGTACTCATTGAACCCTTTGAAAAATGGGCTTTAGATTTCATTGGACCTATTAATCCACCATCTAAGCAAAAGAAGTATATATTGGTTTGTGCTGATTATGTTACTAAATGGGTAGAAGCTAAAGCATTAGTATCTGCTACTGAAAATTCAGTTGTTCATTTTCTTTATGAGGATATTTTTACTCGCTTTGGTGTTCCAAGAGAAATTTTAACAGATCAGGGGAGCCAATTCACATCAAATTTGGTGAAGAAGTTGATGGAAGAATACAAAATCAAGCACAGAAGATCTACTCCTTACCATCCACAAGCAAATGGTCAAGTGGAGTCCACAAACAAAGTTCTTGAAAGTATCATTACCAAAATTGTTCATCTACATAGGAGAGATTGGGCAGAAAGGCTTCCAGAAGCCTTGTGGGCCTACAGAACTACATGGAGGAATACAACAGGACATTCTCCCTATGAACTTGTTTATGGGAAAGAAGTCTTGCTCCCCATTGAGTTCCAAGTTAAGACCTTCAAGATAGAAGTTCAGTTGGGGATGGACTTATCAGAAGCCCAAAAGCATAGAATGGAGCAGTTGAATGAGCTAGATGAGATCAGACAAGAAGCAATTCTAAGAACTGATCTAGTTCAATATCAAAGAGCTAAATGGCATGAAAAATATATCAAAGAGAAGAAGTTTCAAGAAGGAGATTGGGCATTGTTATTTGACTCCAAGTTTAAATATTTTCAAGGGAAATTTCAGACTCATTGGCTTGGGCCATATGGGATTGACAAGATCTTTAACAATGGAGCTGTAAGAATCAAGACCATTGATGAGTTTCAAACTCCTCTTATAGTGAATGGCCATAGATTGAAAGTTTATCATAAGCCACTCTCTAAAGAGGATTTTGTCAAGTTGTTTCAAGAAAGTTCTGCAATCAGGCTGGTACAGAAGAATTCTTCTTCTCTACCAAGCTAGCTTTTGTTTTTCAAGTTAAAAAAAGAAAAAAAAAAAAAAGGAAAAAGAAAAAAATGGTATAAGCCTGAAAACCAATCATTGATTGGCAGTCTTATACAGAAAATATGGGGTGAAAATCAGGGACACCTGACACTCTATATTTTCCAAAAAAAAAATTTGTCTTTCATTTCATTTCATCTCACCACTCACTCCATTTCATTCCACTTCATTTCATTTCATTTCATTTCATTTCACTTCATTCCACTTCATTCCATCCATTCCATCAATAAAAATCTTTTTATGACCATTTCCACCTGGTCATTCGTCACTTGTTCATTTCTATTTCAGCCAAGTAATAGTTGTGTCAGTTTCCGCAGCTGACATCTGTTTCCGCAGCTGACTCCAGTTTCCGCAGCCAGGAGCAGATTCCGCAGCTACTACTACTCTGTTTTCAAAAAGAATGTACAGTTAGTTGTTATTTTCATAAATTATGAAATAAAATGCAGGAGAGGATCAATGGAACATTCAAGACACTAATGAAGATCAATCAGTTGAAGACCAAGGGCAAAAGCAAAGATTCCAAAGGTATGAATAAAGTTTATTTCAAATAGTATTGAAAAACACATTTTTATGTAATTTTAAACTATGAGCTCTACCCATAACGCGCAATGATTATATTGACAGTCCCGTAACCTTCCACGATCTCTATGTTATCCTCTTGCATTTATTCACCAACGGTTTCATCATTAAAATTCCAACTCTCACTCATGTTCAAATATCCCACCGTAGATAATGATACGTATTTGAGTTAACAAAGGACTCTTACAAGCCGCATAACTTCATAATCATTGATTGAAACGTGTTTATATTTATTACACAGCCACCAAAATTCAAAATGCGGCCGAATGCATTATACTTTGTTAACCTCTTTGTCGTGTCTCTGTCGTGTTTACAAAACCCCACGCTACTCATTCTCACTCACTGTTTCACTCCATTCCGTTCCTTTTGCTCACTCTCATTCCCGTATATCCACCCACAGTCTTATTCCATTCTGTTTATGGTGCTCATTTCCGTTTTGTGATAACATCCCCACAGTATTGTGCTAGATTCTGTGTATTCCATCGTTCCATTTCCACTTAAACCCTCACAGAGGCAAGTCTGTGAAGCACAGAGAAGTAAAATGGGAAAATTATTAAGGGCAGAGCCGGAAGGACCGAAATTTATAGAGGGATTTCCACAAGCAAAAGAGATGTTGAGAAAAGCTAAATGGCTGTGTTTTATTCAGAAATTCAGGGGTTACCACAGAGAAGTTACCAAAGCGTTTGCAAGATCATTTGATGGCTCGGAAGCAGAAGTGGGAGACCTCAAGTTTTTTGTTAATGAAGCATCAATAGCAGCAGCCACAGAGCTTCTTCAGGAAGGAGAACGTTGGTTCAAAAACAAAAGTATCAGTGATGAGGCATGGAGAACAATCCTCCGAAATCAAGGTATGGATATCACTGTTTTCAAAAGAGGAATCCTTGTGCATGCAATAAAAGATGAATGGGCCACTTTATTACTCATTGTTCAGAAATTTATTACATGTGAAGGCCGTTTTGGCTCTATGTACATGTATCATACTAGGCTATTGATGAATTTTCTTGAAAACCAAACTCTCAATCTTCCTTATTTCTTATTCAATAGCTTGAAGAAAATGGCTGTGACTGTGCAAAAACACCTAGGAGATGTAGAGCCTCATTTATATCACCATGGGCTTATAAAAATTCTGATTGAAAAGGAGATAAAAGAAAGAAAAGATACATGGGAACAATTCCTAGTTAGAAACTTCTTTGAAGAACCTCAGGAAATTCCTGAAGGTAGTCCAATTAGAAGGAGTAGAAGAAAGAAAATGAATGTTGAAACCCAAGTTGCTCCTACACGGGAAATTCCCGCAGCTAGCACAGCAAAAAGAAGTAGAAGGAAAAGAACAGTAGATGAAATCCAAGATACTTCTACTACTACTATGAAGAAAACTGATAGGGAAGAGAGATTGGTAAAAAGGAAGAAGAAGGAAATTAAAGCTAAGAAGCCAACAATATCAAAAGGGAAAGAAATTATTGAGGTTGTCCATAAAACTCCTTCTTCTGAAGAAGAAGATCACCAAATTCTATCTGAAAGATTAATTTTTCTTCAAAAACAGTCATCTCTATCCAAGAAGGCAAAAACAGGAAAACAAGAACAAAAGGGTAGTATACCACAGCATGTGAGGAGAAGCAGAAGGCTTAAGGGAAAACTGAGAAAAACACAAATTAAAGGTCCTCATTTCATTGATTTGGGTGAGGAGACATCTGAACAGTCTCCAACTGACCATAGTCCATTTCAGTCAGTTAGTGAACCTGACTCCTTTCACTCCCAATCTGACAATGAGCGTACTCCATCTTATTCTCAGCAAAATATTGATGTAAGTTCTCCTCGGCCAGATTTTGAACATAATTCTCCCTTGCAACACTTTGGGGACGGCCCAATGAAAAAGACACCGGAAGTAGACCCCAAACAGCAGGAGGTATATGACTATATAGAATCCTTGGAGAAGGCAGCCACAGGCCCAAGTACCTCTTCTATTCAGCCTCATACATTGCAGGATGATTTGGTTCAGTCATTAAAACAGGAGATTTTTGAGCTTGAGCTTTTGAATCGGCATATCAAAAATGAAAATTAAACACTCAAAGAGCAAGGCAAACTGGACAAAATTATCCATGACAATACTATGTTACATCTGGGTATTTGGCAAAAGAAGAATAAGAAGCTAAAAAGGAAATGCCAAAAATTGAGCAGAGCACTTGTGAATATCAAATTCAGGTGCTTAATGAAGAAACCCAGAATGATAGCAGTACCAAAGAAGAAGAGAAGGGGGTTAGATGTGTTGGCCGAAGTATCAAGGCACATGAATTGAACAAAGAATATCAAAATTTTGTTTTAATTATCATGTGCAAAAGGGTATCTAACATGGTTTTTAATTATGTTTTTGTGTTTTCTATTTGATTTAGATTTTGTTCATACAGCTGCGGAAACTTGCCACTTTCCGCAGCTGCTGCAACTTTCCGCAGCTATTTTGTGGATATCTATGCTATAGGTGTCTACGAAGGAAACGAGCCACATGGGCAGGCTAGGAATGACGAGGACATGGTTCGTGTCCTATTGGTTCAAGTAAATTCGTCAAAGAAAGCCGCGGTCAAAGCCATCCACGTGGAAGTCAACTATGGAGTTCTATGTCGGCTGGACTCTGTTTCGTGGCATATAAACATCCATACGACCGTTTCCAAGCTTGCGGAGGTTAATTGACATCTGTGCAAAGTTCTGGAGTTGAATTCAAGCGCCCACCTTCCATAGATCCATTTTCCAACATGGCCATACTCCTATATCCATGGCCTTAGTGGTCTACGTGCTGGCTGCTATCATAAACTTCAGGAGACAGTTACATTTTATTGCTTTATATAAAGCGTTTGCATACGCACGTAGAGTTAGTTGTTGAGTTGTTAGTTGATAGTTGATGTGCGTACTCTGTTATGTTAGCTTTGTAGTGATTACGCTGCCTTGAGCCGTAATACTACCAGTCTGTAATGAACTGTTTTTTTAAATGTGAAAAGACTCTGTTTTCAACTTAATTCGTGTTTGAGGATCGTACCAAAGCTGTGTAGAGGGCCCCTGCTCAGCCGAGGTTCTGTGTATTAATGTATATATATTTCATTTCATTTCTTTAAAAAGTCATTGTATCATAATCCATTACATGTTCATATTTCATAGTTGTTTCATTTCTGTTTATACATTTCTATAATTTCCATTGCATTCTTGTCTTTCATGTTTTTATGATTGTTAAATCACTGATCAGTTTTCTTGTGCAGGTTTTAGGTAGACAGCCCGGGCATTTTCTTAGTATTTTGGCTAATGATATGAGACTAACATTATTCTGCTGCTAGTTTCCTTTTCATAGCATTTGTTTAACTTCAGTCTTGCTTTGTCCATTTCAGTTTTGTTTTTCTGATTCAGTAGTTAAATTTAAATATATTAAGCTGCTCATAGTGTCTTCATTTGCCTCCGAAAGCCACAGCTGGACTGATGGTGAGGGACTGCATGATGAAATGTGTAGTTTAGTATTAGTTTCTTTTCTGCAAAATTAGATATATTAAGGTGCTCATAGCGTCTTCAGTTACCTCCGAAAGCCACAGCTGGACTGATGGTGAGGGGCTGCATTATGAAATGTGTAGTTTAGTATTAGTTTCTTTTCTGCAAACTTAGATATATTAAATCATGTATGACATCTTCAGTTGCCTCCGAAAGCCACAGTTGGACTAATGGCGAGGGATTGAATCATGTGTATATGGTTTAGTATTAGTTTACTTTCTGCGAATTAAATATCAGTTACACAAGTTGTTTATGATTACTTCCGCAAATCATAGCTGGTCTAATGATGAAGGGTCAGAAAATGAATTGATGTAATCTGATTTAGATTTATTTCATTTCAATTTTGAATTTCCATAAGCGTAGTTTCTTTTGTGTTCAGTTGGCAGCAAGAATAGTTTAGTTTTCATGTTCACTAGTTTCCTGTTTTGATTCATTAGATTAGCAGCACCTTTTCATTTCAGCAGTACACTTTTACTTTCCTTTAAGTTTTGTCATTGTAATTTCAATTTGTTTTTAAAGTTTCAAGATTGGTAAATCATTATAGGGGAAATCGCTTCCTTGAACAAATATAACCAAGCTTGCTTTTCACTTTAGAATTTCCATTTCACCTTAGAAAGACCAAAAACGACAAAAAGTTAAGAAAGAGGTTATCTTGCACATATAGTGTGCCGCACTTCATCAGCTTA